>CM035153.1:10938579-11538579 GCA_020205615.1 Panax quinquefolius
GGGAGTTGGTGCAAGTTTGATAATACTTGCATGACTAAGAGATAAAATGGAGGTATAGATGGAGAGTCTTATATTTGTAATTCATATTTTCACATGATTAGAACTATTGAGTCACATGATTTACTATTGATTCATGATTTACTATTGGGGGGGGTGGTGCAAGTTTGATAATACTTGCGGGACTAAATTAAAAATGAAGGAAATGAGGAAGGTATTATATTATAATATTTGAGTCCCAAAGCGTGCAATTATCGAAACTATATTTTCCTATAAATAGAAGCTCATTCCTTCATTATTTTTCACCAATTCACTAAAGCTATAGAGCAATTATTATAGAGAAATTATAGAGAGAAAAGAGAGAGTCTGCTACCTCACTATTCTAGTATCCGATCTTCTTTTGAGGTAAGAGTTATTATTTTTTTCGTATTCATGAAGAGAGTTATTTTCTTTCAATACTCGTAAGGTTGTTATTCCATTCTATATTATTCTATTGGAATAACTTATCTATCTGATCTGCGCATACATGGTGAAATTCTTACATTATTCCATTCTTTATTATTACTGTTGGAATAACTTTGTTTGTGTATGGTCTATCGCATGCACGGTGAATTACATTGTTATTCCATTCTTTATTATTTTGTTAGAATATCACATGCATGTGGATTACGCGACTGGTTCCATTATTTAATATTACATTGGAATAACTTTTATGCATGCGATTACATCGCATGCACGGTGAATTCTTCTACTATTCTATTCTTTATTATTACGTTCGGAATAACACATACATATGGATTACGCATGCGTGGTGAATGATCCTTCGTATTCATTCTTTATTAAATTGTGGAAATGACTGTCTTCGTGGATTACCGCATGGCGGGTGAAAATCCATTTGCGATTTAGTATATTCTATTATACTTATACGAGATATCATTTCTTTTGTACTAAATCATGGAATATCATTTTCTTTGGTATTTTTTTTTATGAGTTACTATTCACGGGTTACTATTCACTCTAGTATTATTTACTCGGGTATTCGGGGCACTTTTCGTGTCAGAGTACTATTCACGAATTACTATTTACGGGTTACTCTTCACCCGATTACTATTCACTCTAGTGTTATTCACTCAGGTATTCGGGGCACTTTTCGTGTCGGAGTACTATTCACGAGTTACTATTCATGGGTTACTATTCACCCAATTACTATTCACTCTAGTATCATTCACTCGGGTATTCGGGACACTTTTCATGTCAGGGGTACTATTCACTAGTTACTATTCACGAGTTACTATTCACGGGGTACTATTTACCTGAAAAATATATTTCTTTTCTGTCCAAATTATTTTTGGTACATGAATATTATTCTTGAATTTTACTCCTGGCGATGTCGTGTTGACAATTTGGATATTTTTTTTAAACTCTGGATAAATTTAAAGTCTTTAATATTTATCCTTGTTTTCTTTTGATTAATGCTTATATCATTGTCATCATCCTCATGCTTATATTGTGATAAAAGTCATATTTGGCTTACGTGCATAGATGAACTGTTGATTATTGGTTTTACAGTTGTATATTTTTGGCTTACGTGCAAAGATAGACTGTTGATTATTGGTTTTATAGTTGTATATCTTTGGCTTACGTGCAAAGATGGACAGGTGTATGACATGACCATAAACACTGGTGATAATAACGAATATCCTTGGCCCGTAGTGCATGGATAATTCGATGATGTGATTGGCAGGATCATGACCATTAGTCAACAGATTAAATGTCTTTGGCCGTAGTAGTCTTGTTGACGAACAATTGATTGGTATGATCATGACCATTGGTTTTATAGTTGAATATCTTTGGCGCGTGGTGCAAAGATATACAACCCGATTGAAATATCATTGTTATTACATTTGAATATCTTTAGCCTTTGGGGTAAGGATATTGAGTAAACGTTCTATTAAGCCTTTGTGGCAAGGAGAAACTGTTGAGTTATATGATTATAAATATGAATTGTGGATTTAACTATAATCTTTGGTGGTTTAGGTGAAGACAGGTGATGATAGTTCTTTTTGTCTTGGGTATAACAAAGAACTGTTGTTGAGTATTACAGGAATAAAATATTAACGATGGACTTTTAATCTAGAAGAAATAGTAGACATTATGTTCTACTTGACTCTTCTAATGGATTGCTTATTCCACTGTAGCTGTTGATCTAAAACTTGTTTTCTATTATATTTCATCAGTTGTTATACTATTGAAGGCTAAGAATAATTTATTCTGCATTATCTTAGTTATAATATTTCTTACTGGGCTAGTTGAGCTCACCCTTTTTTCTTTCCTTTCTTCTTGAAATGAGAATATAGAATATATGGGGGGCCAGTCGGGAGCGGGAGTGATGATGCGATATGGTGGCTATAGCAGTCCTCACTACTTAGTGTGATAATAAGTTTAAGGAGGACTGAATTTGAGTTTATATACTGTCTATGAGGCAATATTCTTGTTTAAACTCTCAGTTATATTTTGTCGTATATATTACCCGACAGTTGCATAAAAGAAGTTTGTATTTAATTTATGTAGTGTGTATTTGGCGACTCAAGATGGGTGATGTATACCTATTTTGGGGGTGTCACACTTAATGTTACAAATGATGTGGTAAAAGTCCTCATTGGCCCGTAGTGCATTGATGGACAGTTGTTGGTATGATTATGACCAAGGATTATTCGGTATAATCATGACCATTGATGATTACATGAATATCCTTGGCCCGTAGTGCAGGGATGATTTGATGATGTGGTTTATTTATTAAGCTGAGTCTCAGCGATAAAGTAGATGAAAAACTTTTTAAATCATAGAAGATAGTAGATATCATGCTCTACTTGACTCTTCTAATGGATTGCTTGTTCCGCTGCAGTTAAATTTGATGTTATTGTATTTTATCAGTTTAACACTGTTGAAGGCTAACGATAATTTATTGTGCATTATCTTAGTCATGATATTTCTTACTGGGTTAGTTGAGCTCACCCTTTTCTTTCACTATTCTCTTCAGGAAATGAGAATATAGTTAGGACTGGTCGGGGAACGAATTGACGGTCCAGATGGTTGTTTTAGTAGTCCTCACTATTCTATGAAATAGTGTGATAATAATTGTAATGAGGTCTCCATTGAGAGTGAATATTGTCTAGAAGGCAATATTCTTGTTTAAACTCTCAGTTATGTTTTGTCGTATATTACCCGACAGTTGTATAATTAAGTTTGTATTTGATTTATGTATCATGTATTTGGCGACTCAAGATGGGTGATGTATACCTATTTTGGAGGCGTCACACCTCACTTCTTTCTTTATCATCTCTTGCATCACCGACATAAACTCAGGACTGAAAAACTCCTTCTCGTAGCTATTAGGAGTAGCCGGAGCAGCAGCTAGTAGAGTCGGCGCCAATAAAACCTTATCGATTGGAGACCTCACAAGAATAAAAATAGATAAATCATTAGAAGATGACGAACAGTGAGAACTCAAATGAAGAAGATAAAATTTAATCTGGTAACACTAAGTTAAACCCTTTTGATGTCTGATTTATTTTACGTGGCTGAAATAGGTTGGGTCGGATCGCGGGTGGGCATGAGTATAATTATTTTTGATGAGTGGGCTATAGCTTATGTGTGTAATGACTAGGATTTAGTAAATATTTTTTTCCACGTTACTTTTTCGTTCAAAAACTTAATCCCACTGATAGAAATTCAATTTTTTGTTAGCAAAGTTAAGTATAGTGAGTTGACTGTAAAAAAAATAATTGAGTGACTCACTTGTAAGTTGACATAAAGTACAGTGACCAAAAAAGTTTTTAGAATTGAATTGTATCCATAGAATTGAAATGTATCCATAGAATTGAAGTGTAATAAAACAAATTCGATCCTCACAAATAAAAATAAATCAATTTCTTTATTCATTCAGAGTGCTCGCATTACTAGAATATTGGAGATCTGAAACTGATTTTTAGAGACGGATTAAGTTTCGTATATAACTCTAGCAATTTGATATTGACTAAGAAACTGAAATTTTCCTATGTCTTGACATGTTTTGGAAATAAAAAATCAAGATGGATTTTGAAACCGCCAGCATCGTCTCAAATTCTAGAGATTGAATTAGAGACAAATTTACCCGTCTTAACAATTAAGTATTTTTTTTAAAAAAATTAAATACGTTTTTGAAACAAATTTGAGACCAATCGTGCTTGTCTCAGATTAATAATAATAAAAAGAAATAAATGTTTGTGATTGAAACAGATAAGAGACCGAAATTTTCGTCACAGACTTTTATTTTCCCTCTAAATATTAGTCTCCAATTCCCTCCTTATTTTAGAAACAGAATTACAGACGGAAATAGCCGTCTCAAAAATTGATTATTTTTAAAAAAATTTAAACGCATTTTAGAGACGGATTAGAGACAGATATAGTTTGTCTCAGTTTTTTAGTTTCCCTCCAATAGTTCCCTCAAATTATATCAACAAAAATGAATTTTAGACTAAAATAGCCATAAAAAAAATAAATAAGGATCGACTGCTTACTCCTTACTAGGACTGTAAATGGTAATTGAAAAATTCATATTCGTCCGCATTTGTATTCGAAAAAAATGGATATTATTCGCATTCGAAAAGAAACGGATATATCCGTATTCAGTTTAAAGGTATCCGCAAATAAACGGATATGAATACGGATATAAGTGTAATACAAATTTTTGGCAATTGGGATACTTTTAAAAGTTAAAGTTTAATATGAGTAAAATATAGTGACACTCACTCTAAATAATCATAATAACATTCACATCTCCTCTAGTTTTTTAAGTAACAATCAGTACCCATGCAAGTTTTAAGGTAAACTAAATAGATACAGTTACATATATATATTTACCCTTGTATATTATCAAATTTTAATTCCTAAATAATTAATGTATATATGTTTAATTATCCTTTTAAATACAATACATTTTAATTATAATTTTATTTGTAATAAAGACCATCTCATTCAAATGGTTGGTAAATTATAAAAAAGCTAATTTAGTTTAATTAACACATATTTTTGGATAATTATACAAATATTAAGAATTTTAAATTAAATTAATAATTGAGTTGTTCTAATTAAAGTGATTGAATATGTTGATAGTTTAGTTTTGGTATTTAACAACAAAAATATTATTTTAATTCTTAGTTTCATATTATGATTTTTATATGTTAATTTTTTTTGAGTATATGTCAAAATTACGAATGTTTTTGATTTTGATTATATTTTTTAGAATCATAATGACATCATGTTAATGAGATCTACAATTTATATAGCTAAAATCTAGAACGTTCCTAATCACTAATATGTGGTTAGTGAATTTGGACATATTATTATAAATAATGTTTGCTCTTTTGAAAAGAATGATTGATTTCATAATCATTTATATAGAGATATTAAAGCAAGTATGTAGGTGTTTATTAGAGAATAAATTCACTAAACGTGACTCGCTTAAAAGAACACCTAATGGAGTTTTACATACCTGTCAATAGGAATTCCTATAGTGATAGTAGTAAAAGTGATCATTGGACTTGAAATCATCATAGTACCTTATATATTTCGAGTTATACTTTGTCATATTCCTTAATACTTTTTGGGTATATAAAAGGGTATGTTCAGGTATAACAAAGTGTACATAAATGATCTATCACTTCCAGTAAATGGAGAGAATGTTTTATGTGATTCGATCAGTGACAATTCAGAAATCCTTGACCAGGGTTGAATGAAAATTAGAAACGAGTTTCTAATTTACATGAACTAGCTAGGGATGTGCTTCTTAGAATTGAAATGCATATAATCAAATAAATAAAACTTGACATATAATTCCATGTTTTATGTTTGATTGGGACATTGTGTGCATAGTACAATGATTTAACTATATGATAACTATTTACTGAATAGGTTCTTTGTGGTTAAATGTTGATTTCCTATTATCTGGATAGTCATGATATGCCGAGAGGTATCACTCATGATATGCCGAGAGGTATCACTCATGATGTAGAAGTAATATAATTAAATTTATTAATTTTATAGAAGAATTAAAAGAATATTTTAATTCGTTTAAATAGAATTGTAATAGTTCTAATTTTATTTATTCTACTACTGATATAATATTGAACCTAAAAGGTCACACCATAAAAAAATATTAATTTAGAAATAATAATAAATTAAATATATTTAATCTGCACTATGGTGAAACAAATTAAATAGTTTAATATTTATAATAAAGTATTTAAGAAATACTAATTATAATTAAATTAATAAAATTATTATTATTATTATTATTATTATTATTATTATTATTATTATTATTTTAGTTCCTAAATAGTTTAGGTATTAGATTAAAAACCCTAAATCATAAAGAGTTTAGGAAAGATGATTTGTCTATATAAGGAGATACCTTATTATATATTAGGGTTTACTACACTAATTAATATATACTACTATTATTCTCTCAAGCCTAAATAGTTTAGGAGAGATATAGATAAAAAAGACTTCTTCTTCATCTATATTCTCTTGATGGATCGCATTTGGAGTGCTACACAAACTGAGTAGCTTGTGTTTGATCTATGGAATTGAAGGAGCACAAAAGAACAAAGAAATGGAACTTGAAGATCAAATCAAGAGTATGGGCAAGGAAATCACGCCTTGCTAGTTAGGGTTTCGTATTGGCTGAGGAGGAGAGAAATCCACGAAGAGCACATAATTGGTTGATTAATTGAAGAGGGGAGAAGAACAGGTGATCGATTATTCCAACGACACGTGGCCGAACTCCTAGAATCCGGGAATTGTGTTAGGGTTATTGGGATTCCAAGAGCCTTCTTCTTGAGTCCTTCCACTCCTAGAATCCGAAAACCTTATTAGGGTTATTGGGATTCCAAGAGTCTGCTTGAGTGTTGAGAGAGAATGTCCAGGTCCTTTGATCTTCCAAGAGTCCAAGTCCTGTGTCTGAAGAGAGGTCCCCTTCCTAATGGAATGGAAGGGGTATTTATAGGGTTTTCTGGAAAGTAGTCATGTGCCAAGCATATGCTTTAAGGGAAATTCCAGAAATACCCTTTAGTCGTTAGAATAATGCCCATATTGCCCTGTCCTTTTAGCCACCAATCCAATCCCTCAATCAATTCTCAAAATGAGCCGTCTCCACGAGTCTTCTGCCTCGGGACACGTGGAGGCTTCTCCCGGGTCTAGCACATTTATTTCTGACTTTTTCGTCTTCATTCCATTAGGTTATGCGAACCCTAATTTGCACATTTAATGAGGTCGTGGAACCCTAATTGCGCATTTAATTCAATTAGGTCATGTGAACCCTAATTTTACACTTGGGCCAATATTTTCCCCCTGCGCAAAAGTCGCATTCCCAAATAGACGATCGTACAAGAAAATTGCAAGCCTTTGAACGATTTTGCGGGACTTCACTTTACAAGCCTTGAAGACAATAGTCCTAGTAGAAAGAACCCCTAGGGAGCCAAACTCTTAGGGTTAAACCCTAGGGAGGCAAAACCTAGCAGGGCTCTTCCTTGGACAAATTGAAAAATCATCCAAAAATCTTTCCATAGCTTGCCCAATATTTGTTTCTTTATTTTTTCTGGAAATTGAAACAAGAAAACATAATCAAATATAACCAAATAAAATTTAATCTAATAAAATCCTTCTTTTGGGTAAACTAAATCTTTCTTTAATTTACCAAATCAAATCTGAATTTTTTATTTTGGAAATAAAATCAAATTTGAATTTTATTTTGGAAATAAAATAAAATCCAAATTTTATGTTAAAAATAAAATAAAATCTTAATTTGATTTTAAAAGCAAAATTTGGATATATTAATATATTATTATTATTATTATTTATATTTTTTTAAAGGAAATTAACAATTTTCGGAATCTTCTCTTGTTGGGAATAAAATCAAATCTTCTTTATATTTAGCAAATAATATCTTTAATATATTTCTATTTAAAACCAAGATCAGATTCACTTGTCTTTTGGAAACTCGATCAAATCTTTCCTTAAATAGGAACATGGTAAGTGCTTCTTTTTTTGTTGTAATTAGACTTTGAGGGCTATATGCACATTCTTCTGAAGCTCTTTATTTTCTTCATCCTCGTCTTGCAAATTTAACGCATCATCTTCTCGATCAATTGTCGCGCTACGAAGGTTCATCGTGTAAGGTTATTTTTAACTTCTCTTTTGAATAATCCTCTGAAGTTATTTGGTGACGATTGGGCTCGTAATTCAAGACTTGATACCATGTCTTCTATAAGTATTATGAAACCCATCTGCTAGATTTTCTATGTAGTCATGCCAATAACTTTGTCAATGAACGGAATTACTAGAATTCATTAGGCATATGATTCCATCTTCCCGAACCCTCATGTTGCTGATACAAGAAAACGAAATCCTCTTTAATAGCCTTATGTTGATTTTCATTTTTTCATATTAACCCATATGATGTTGATGCTCTAATGCAATTACTTTTTGTAGTAGGCCTTATTTCATGTTATGTTCTTGCCATGTATTCGGAAATTGTGTTCCAAATAAAAGAAAACCAAACAGACTTCTTTATATTTTAATTCTTCTTGATTACTTCATTTATTTGTCTTTTCAGGTAATTGTAGTCTTTTTTCTGTTTTTCGAGCCCCATCACCTTGATTATATCTTGATTTTTTCCCTCAGAATTCATCAGAAAGAGGCTATAATCTTTGCGGTGAAGGAGCATTCATTCCAAGCAGTTGATTGGTAGAGCAATAGGACCTCAAAGGTATGAAGGGGAATAACCCCTAGGTAGCCGAGCCCCATAGGGGGAGAACCCTATAATTTTTTTTAGAAAGGAACAAATCCTAGGGGGCCGAAGCCAACATGACCGAACCTTAGGGGGTCGAAGCCAACATGACCGAACCCTAGGGGGCCGAACCCTATAGAGGATTTTTTTTAAGGGATGAAAGGACCAACCCCTAGCTGGCCGAAGCCTACATGGCCGAACCCTAGTGGGCTGATGTGATGCCCCCAAAATAGGTATACATCACCCATCTTGAGTCGCCATAAAATACACTACTGACAACTTCATTTATACAACTGTCGTGCAAAATACGACGACAGGTATACTGTGAGTTTTAATACAAATGTGTGTAACTCTCATGGTGCCTCGACCACAACCTTACAATGGTACTTTACATAAAAGTACGGTCAAAAATTGTTTTAGGAATTAAAATCTTTGGGAAGTGCTCAAGGAAACCTTCGTACATAGGAGGCCATGAATCTAAGTTATGATAGATATCATATGTCCAGAGAATTATCCTTGGTTGACCCAATAGACCCCAAAGAAAAATGAGAAGATTACTATCATGTTCCTTCCAATGGCGAGTCTTCTCTTGACATATAACTATCTCCACTGTCTCCAAGTGAAAATTATATTTTAAATAAACTCCAAGATCATATAGGTAGTGCTCGTAGATATACTCAGCAAGTGATGTGCACAATCCAGTCTTATGATAACACGAGGTTGTATGTCATTAGACATCTTGTATGATAGTGACAAAACACCCTTCCAAAATTGGGTTCGCCTCACCCTATTCGGTTCACCAAAATTAAATATCAAATGACGTATACAATACGACACACTTATCTAAAGTTCTCAATAAAATTATTTTCATAATATTTAGGGAGAACCTCAACAACTATAGACCACCGTTCTATTCCCCTATTATCCCCGCTCGACCCAGCTACACTCTTATTACTTGAAAGGAATTGTAAAGCAAAAGGGTGAGCACAACTAGCCCAGTAAAGAATATCAAAACTAAAGATAATTAAATTATCAATAGCTTTTGTCAATAATAAATCAGAGATTTAGAACATATGGTAGATGATAAAACTTTTCAACCATAGTTGCAGCGGAACGAGCAATCTATTAAAAGAGTCAAATAGACCATCGAGTCTATTATCTTCTCCATGTTAAAAGTCCACCAATAATGTTTTATCCTGTAACATCAATCAACAATTCACATCCCACAATCATGTGAATAACTTTCATAATCATAATTGTGATTACGAATTCCTTTTACGCACCGGGGCGAAGATAATTTTCATCACCTATCTTCACGAAAAAATCAAAAATCATGGTTATACCAAATCACAATCCCTACTCATAATCATACTAATAAATTTATCTTTGCACTACTGACCAAAGATATTCATTAACAATTCATCTTTGCACTTCTGAGCCAAAGACATACAATGTATTTTAGAAGAGTCAGTAGAGCATGATATCTACTATCTTCTACGAATTTAAAAGTTTATTATCAATATTTTATCGTGAGACTCGACAATAAATAATCCACATCATCGAATCACCCCTCACACTACTGACCAGGATATTCGTTGATATCACATCCATGAATTATTCATGTACTACGACCAATGATATTCATTATTATCACATCCATGAATTAATATTTCATTGCTAAAACTCATTTCGATAATTAATCCACATCATCAATTCATCCTCGCACTATAGGCGAGGACATTCTTTTAGTATCACGACCACGAATTATCCATGCACTACGGGCCAAAGATAATCATGTTTTCATCAACGGTCTGATCATTGCCATAAAACAATTCATCTTTGCACCCTTAAATAGAAGAGAATCCATAGCCATAATCATACCAAAATTGTCCATCAATGCACTACTGGCCAACGATGAGGACTTTTTCCACATCATTTGTAACATTACGGTCGTGATTATCTTAGAATAATCCTCGGTCATAATCATACCAAGTCCATCTATGCACTTTCAGCCCACATATGACTTTCAACATAATATATACATGAGGATCGTGACAACGATATAAAGAATCAATCAAATGAGATAAATGATAAATATTAAACATTTATAATATAAATTATCCGAGGTTCAAGAATATCCCAATGTTATCAATCACTTAATAATCTCATAATCTAATATCATTAATATTATAACAATATTTTAATTATTTCTTAAACTTATAAACAATTTATTTTAATTGTTTACACTTTACCAAATAATGCATTTAATCATTCAAAAAGGCCATACTCATAAGATTTCATCACCAACGATCAAATCTCTTATAAAAAATCTACATATACCCTATATAGGATTCCCAAGCCATAAAATCCTATTTACAAATTTTCAACTTCACATAATATATTTAACTCATATACTCATAACTAGTGCATTTTCATAAAAAATACCAAATCAGTCCCAAAAATATTTCTTTTCTGGGATTTAGCAGAATATAGTCCCATAATGAACATATATTTTTCTCGAAATTTCTAAAATTCATTTACTATTTTTCAAAAATCAATTTCTAATTAATTCCTTAAGAAATTAGCTACCTCAAGTTTAACTCCAGAAATTCCCAAATCTTGGCAGGATCTTACACATGTTAACTTGATCTTTCAGTTTAAATTTCAGGGTCATCAGAGTTATAGAACTCCGGTTATAGCATTTTTCATCGAAAAAACCTAAATATTGAAATGGTCATAACTTGCTCATTTTAAGTTGGAATGAGCTCATTTTTGGACAGGAGTTACTTTATACCATATATTTTCATGTCCCAAAAGGCCGGAATTTTTCTCATAAATTAAGTGGCCAAAAATGCCCTTTTAAAATTTCTGGTAGTATCTATTTTTCCATTTTTCACTTTTTTGTGCTTTGCTAAAATCAGTCCACACGAAAATCTACAACACCTTTTTCAGTGATTCCACTTGGATAAGTTAGGAAACTCATAGATCTAACTCTAGAACTTGACCACACTTAAAAAATTCAAAATATAATAGGAGATATGGTCAATTGAATTTCATGTTCCATTTTCACCAAAATCTGATTTTTCAACCCTTTGTGATTTCTAAGAAACTTTCATGTTTTCACATAATAACCAACATAACTCATCATAACACTTACTAATACTTCATATATTCATGATTTTTATCAGTCCAATTCTTTTATTATAATTCTCATCATAATCAACGTAACCAGATCATTTTCACAATTTAATAAGGAATGAATATAAAGGATCATTCACCATGCATGTGGTAATCCACATAGACAGGTTATTCCAACAAAATAATAAAGAATGGAATAATAGAAGGATTCACCATGCATTTGCGATATCGCATGCAGACGAGTTATTCCCAATGTAATAATAAATAATGGAACCAGTGCGGTGTAAGCGTACATGACGATGGATATTAAACGAGAATAATAAAGAAGGGCGGAACCGGTCGGTGAAATTATTCGCAAGCGATGTTCCAACGAAATAATAAAGAATGTAATAACAATGAAATCACCATGCATGAGGTACTTGCATGAGCGGAGTTATTCGAATAGAATAATAAGGAATGGAATAGAAGAATTTCACCAAGTATAGGGTAGTCCAGTATCTGAGTTATTCAACAAAATAATAAAGAATGGAACAACGAAGTTCTCTTCATGAATACAAAAGAAATAATACCCTTACGAGTACAACAAATAATATCCCTTACCTTATAAAGAAGAGTACTTTCACGGTAGAGGCGGGGATATACTTGAAGAAACTTGCACTACGCTCAAAGCTTTCTTAAACGCTAAAGAAATACGCTCAAGATTATAGAAGAGGAATTCTCTCTCGCTTTCTCTCTCTCTAGAGTTTCGTTGAATTAAGTAAGAAATAATGAAGGAATGAGCTTCATTTATAGAAGAATGGATCGAATAATAACCAATCCATGAGCGGTCCAGTTGATTTACTTTTAAGCAGACGGTCCAGATTGGTTTACAATAAAATATAATATATTCTATTTATAATCTAATAAAACGAATAACTTTATGAAAGTATTTTTATATAAAAAAGATTTTACTATCTGAAACCTTATCTGAGCACTATATCAAAACACTATGTATAATAAAATATAATATATTCTAATTATTTTCTAATAAAATGAGATAACTTTATAAAAGTATTACATTTTATATATAAAAGATTTTTACTATTAGCTTAATAAAATGAATAACTTTATAAAAGTATTCTGTTTTATATAAAAAGTTTTTCTGTTTTATTACATTAATAATACTAATAAAACAAAACTTCATCATCACTTACTTTGAAAATTTTTTAAATGTCACACTTAACTTTAAACTTTTATCAATTTAACTATTCACCAAAATAGAAAAATTGTATACTTTTATTTCATAAAATTCGAGGTCTCACAGCTGAAGCCAACATGGCAGAACCCTATGGGAAAATTGAAGTTTAAATGAAAAAAAATAAAGTTTTAGAGGAGCAGTTACTATTTTGATCATAACTTTTGACTCGTTTGGAGTTTCGGGGCCCATAATATATCAAAATGAAGCTAGCGACGAGCCCTACAAAATTCATTGCCAACGTCCAAGATGTATGCCGTCCTAAGTCCATAAAAGGCTCCGAAGGATACCTTTTGGCCGTCCGAAGTTTTTTCGATAATTTTCGGGAATTTTTTTTCTTCTAAAATTATGATTCCTAACTCTTTCTGACATTGTTTCTTCTTCTTTTTAGGTGTTTTGAAGCTTAACTCTCAGAATTTTCTCTTTGTCGTGGTGAGCACTTCGAGCTTAAGCACTTTATTTGACATCCTTTCTTTGCTTCTTTATAATGAATTTCCCTTGCTTGTAGGCCCTTTCACCTGAATGCTCTGCAGAACCAAGAACTACCTAGGAGTCCCTATTCATCACCGATTGGGGAAGAGCTCCCTTCTTTGGTCCTTCTAACAACTTTTGGGATAGAGTTAAGAACTATGACCGCACAGCTTTTCCTCCACCAGAGAAAGAAGGCTTGTTTCTATATATCCCATCTTGCGGAGGTTGGGATGACTTCCACCATGCTAATTGCATTCCCCGCATATGCATAGAGAAGCAAGAATAACCTTTCAGTCCTCTTCGTTTCTTGTCTGATTCATCTAGTCACCTTCAAGGATGGCAGGATTGGACCGACGAGATCCTTGGAAACACTAATTTCGTGGACATACTCAAGAGTGTGGGCATCCTTCATTATGTTCAATTATACAGAGACCTACGTATCCAATAGGACCATAACGCCCTTTCTGTATTGATCTCACAATGGTGCTCCTCTACTTACACATTTTTCACTGCTTGGGGGGAATTCACCCCTACTCTAGAGGAAGTCTATGCCCTCTATCAGTAAGTTCTCTTCCATTTTTATATTATATTCCTCTCATTCATTCTCATTTTTCTAAAATATATATTTATTTAGAGTTACGTCTTATAGCCTTCAAGTTGTTGCTTCAAACTCTTGCGGCCCTTCTAGCATGTCCCCTAGAGATAACGATTGTGTTGCATACTTGATGGATGCCATCAAGCAATCCTCCCACTTCATCTCCCGCTTCAAGGGCGATACACTTCTTTCGAACTTCGAGACCTCAAGTCGGCAGAAAAATTCTTGGTTATCCTGGGTACGCTACTTCTTTCGTTACTACAAGACTAACCAGTGGGATAGCTCTATTCACAAAAAATTTGTTCTTGCCCTCTGTGAAGAGACTTGTCCCTTTCCTCTGACAGCTTATCTGGCTATGTGGCTGTCCCGCTTCCTCTTTCCTGGGTCTCCCATAGACAGTCCCTCTGCCCGTATGTTTAGTTTGGCAATGTTAGTATCTTGGGGCTTGGAGATTCCCCTTGCTTCTCTCTTCCTAGGGACCTTATATCGCCGCCTAAACAAAATAGCTTTTGCCATGAAAGAATCCGTTGGGAGGTAATCACTTTCATATTTTTTTTATTAATTGTCTTTCAAACCGCACATCTTTTCCTTTAACCTTTTTTTATTATTAATTTTTTTTACTTACCCAGGTATGATGTCAATTACTTTATTCCATGCTCCTTCCTTCAGATTTTTCTTTTTGAACGCTTTTTGGGCTATTCCACTCTTGAACATCTTTTTAAGAAGAAGAAGAAGAAGTCTCCTCTTTTTTCATCACTCAACATCATTCCTCGCATGGCACGTTGGATTGATCACCGATTTGGTAAGGATTTTCGTCCTTTCCTTGAAGATTATTCATGTTTCACTGCTCGTCCCTATACCATTATTTCAGGCGGTTGCGGTCATCTACCTCATTTTTACAAGCGTAAATTTTGCACTTACTAAAGCCTCAATAGAGACAGATTGAGTGGTTCTTCGCTGTCTTGGTTCGTATTCCTTCGGACCGCAGAGGTTCCCTATTTCATTGAGAATAATGGATTTGGCACTGTACTTTATTCTCCTCACAAGGTCATGAGGCAATTCGGATTTGACCAGGAACGCCATTTCGGTCACACCTGCTGGGGGAATTATGAGGCTGCTCTTCTCAACTTTGTCCCTGCCTCTCCTTCTTTTACATGGGCATTTCTAAGGTTATCAAGTGATCCTCATAGATCTCTTACCTTTGTCATACTAGATGATTCTAGGAGCAAACGATATACTATCGGCGAACGCAACTACTGGCTGGTTAATCTCAAGAGATGGCAGGATGATACCTTGATTTGTTCATTGCCAGCCTCCATTCCAAAATGTCTCCAATGGGGCCGACTGCGATGTTCTCCTAAGACCAACATCCGCTCAACACTTTGGCCAGCCAGTAGCCGGTTGATTGAGCGTGAGGCTTTGATGCCTAAGTCTTCTCTTCCTCAGTTAGCAGACATTCCTCCTCGAGATGATCCGAATACTTTTCTCGTGCAGGCCCCCACAACTTCTAGGAGTCTACCACCACGGGCTCCGTTTCGAGTGTCTCCTCCAGCTCCTCCCCAGGGATCCTCTGATGCCGAGGAAATGAGAGTTACTCGTTCTAAAACGAGAGTAGCTACTACCAGTGATTTTGAGGTAACTCCTCCTATTGATTCTGCCGTGGTTCCAGTCAGTCGTCCTCCTATTAGGCTTATAATAAAGCCATTAGCAAAATGCCCTCTTGATAATGTTGATTCTAGTATGCCGGCAGTAGAGGATCCGATCCAGAAATGTCGTAGAAATTTGGTAATTTTTTCTTTCGTGCTATTCTCATTTTTCTTTCATCCCTTGTATAATTGCTTTCATATCTCCATGGTTTTCAGATTACAGAGGTTGATGAAGATGATAACGACGTTCCTCTTGGGTTCATGTATAGTACATCAAATGAGGCAGCCACAACGACTTCCACTAGTCGCGAGCCTCCCCAACCTATCCTCGTTGATATTGAGCCATCTACTCCTCGCGATGATTATGTTAGCCTTGATGCTAAAGATACTTTATCCGATGTGAGCTCAAGTCTTGTTGTGGGTGATACAGCAATTTCTTTAAACCTTCATATGACTTCTCCACATAGTGGGCTTGAAGATGTTGATGAGACTCTTACTTCCTCGAGGGGGAATCATTCTGAAACTATTGGTGATGTTCATCCTCCCTAGAAGGATTCTACCGAAGTGATGATTGCGCAGGAGGGCATTGTTGATAGTACTTTGGGGGGGTTGAATGACATTCCTTTTTTTGCGACATCTCCCGACTCTTTTTCTATTGACTATATTGTAAGTATCTTTCTTTAGTGAACATATGATTTTTCTTGAATATGCTTTCCTCTTTTTTCTATAATATATTGTGCTTTGACATTTTGTTTTCAGAGCGAGAAGATGAAAGATTTGCCTTTACCTATTAAGGCACTCGCTTTATTTGATGCTCTCCATCCAGATGTTGTCCACTCACCATATAGTGACCTTGGTTATCCTCCAGGTGGCCAAGGCTTCAAGGAATCATTAGCCATACAACATCTTTCTACTCCTACATCCCTTGTTTGGACAGACTCTATGGTGGCTACTAAAGTAGCTCCTGTCAGAGCTTCCTTCAATCCAAACGGGGATCTTGTTTCATGGAGGGGTTTCCAGATATCAGCTTCTAGTCGGGAAAGTCTGGAGCGTCTCCTAGCTCAGTTCCCATAGATACTTGACCAATTGATTATTAAGTCGATTCCCTCCCAAACCTTCTTCATAGATCAGCTTGCAGGCCTTGTTCTTCGGTTGCAGAATCTTTCTTTATATTCATTGCGAGTCGAGGACCTGAAGCAGTTTAGTGATGATGTAGACGACCTTGCAGCCGTGGGTATTGACATGTCTCCTTTTCGTATTAGGCTGAATCTTCTCGAGTCAAGTTTAATCTTGTTGCACTACGTTCGGAGGTTGCTATTCGTAAGTGTGAAGATGAATCCTTTTCAGTGCAGCTTTCTGAGCTTGACGAAGCCATAAAGGAATTGAAGATTCAATCTAAAAATTTAGAGGACCAGCTTTGGGATCTAAATGCCAAATTTCAGGATGTAGAGTGCCAGCGACAAGACTTAGAGGCAATTACCCAATAATTTAGGGAACTGAAAATTACAAATCTTAAGGTTCGAGATGCGGCCATTGCTGACTTGGAAGCTTTAGTTATGCCTCCACTTTAGTTTGATATGTCTTGGCCATTAGATTATAACTTGTTGTAGTAGTTTTTTTTTGATTTCCTGTTTCAAAAACTCATTTTCACATGTTTCATTTATCAGAATGTAGTTTCTTTAACCTTTTTTAATGCTTTTAATTTGAATCTCAAGTTATTCAAATTAATATTCCAAGATAACAGTAAGTATTATAAACAAATATGAATTAATTTTTATTTTTTTTTCAAAAACATATATATAATTTCCACAAACGAACACTTGAATTTATACTCTTTTTTTTGAAGAAAATTAAAAAAAATTATTTAAGTATAAGTGAAAGTTTGTCAATTCATTGATAATCAAATTGCTTTTAACGAAAAGCATAACGTTTCATAGAGTAGATCTTGCTTTTGTCGAAGAAAGCATTACGTTTGCCACTTTTAGAGATAAAGTGTAACTTTCTTGGTTTTGTCGAATAAAGCATAATGTTTGCCACTTTTAAAGATAAAGTGTAACTTTCAGGGTTGAGGGCTTATACAGGTGCCTCAGTCACTTTTGAAGTTGAAAGTGTAACTCCCGAGGGCTGTTAGTCAGGTGCCTTGATCACTTTTGAAGTTGAAAGTGTAACTTCTGAGGGCTGTTAGTCAGGTGCCTCGATCACATTTGAAGTTAAAAGTGTAACTTTCGAGGCATGTTAGTCAGGTGCCTCGATTACTTTTGAAGTTGAAAGTATAACTTTTTGTGATGCTCTTCTCATGTATAATATTTCTTTACCCACTTCAAGTTTAATGGGCCTGAGACAGCATTTAATCCCACACGAGATATCTTGCAATACCCGCTTTTGGAGATCTCTCGTACCCTATACGGGTCTTCCCATTTGAGGTAAAATTTGGTGGTTAGGGTCCCCCTCATGACTTGAGTTATTGTTTTGAGCACCAGGTCTCCCACCAAAATTTGTCGTGGTACCCCCGCGGTATTGTATTGTCGTCGCAGTCTTTCATGGTACCGTTCAAGCTTTTTTTTAGCCTTGTCTCGGAAGTCAACTAAGGCCTCCAGGGCGGCTGGTCGATTTTCTTCCTCGACTAAGCTTCGAAGTCTCATTCGAGCAAAATGTATTTCTATTTCGACGGGCAAGATAGCTTCTTCACCATAAACCAAAGCGTATGGCGTCTCGCCTATAGGCTTTCTTTTTGAAGTTCGATATGCCCATAACGCTATTGGTAGTTGTTCTGCCATGTCTTCGGATGATCATCTAGGGTTTTTGATAAGATTTTTATCAAAGTTTTGTTTGTAGCCTCTGCTTGTCCGTTGCCTTTCGGGTAATAGGGTGATGATTTGTAGTGTTTCACCCTGTATCTTTCCATCAGATTTTTGATGTCCCTATTGATGAAGGGAGATCCATTATCCGACAAAATGATTTTCGGGATCCCGAAACGGCAAATGATATGCTCCTTGATAAAATTTGCCATTGCTGGTCCCGTAGCCTTCTTCAAGGGTATTACTTCCACCCATTTTATGTACATCTTGATGGCAGTTAAAATCCAGATGTTACCCTTGGAATTAGGGCGAACAAGACCTATAAGATCCATTCCCCATGTATGAAAGGGCCATGGTGTTGCTAAGGTTCGCAAATCCACGTCGGGAGCATGAATTAAGTTTCCATGTATTTGACATATGTGGCATTTTTTAACGAATTCTAGACAATCTCCTTCCATCTTTGGCAGTAGTAATCATGATAATAAGTTGTTTGTATAACTTGGCTCCCCCTTGGTGCTCGTCTTTGTGCATTTGGTAAACCAAATCTTTGACTTCACCTAGTTCCAGACACCGTAAGGGCTTGCCATTGAACCCTCTTCTGAACAATTCTCCATTTTACAAGAAGAATTGTTATGACTTCCTCTTTATTATAATTGCATCCTTTTTTCGGTCGGAAGATTCCTGCTTTGTAAGAACTCCATATAAGGGATTCTCCAATCTGCTATGTCATCAATGAAGGTGCATTCCTCCTCCCCAGGGTATTCTTGGCATGAAACACATTGGCATTGTAGGGCATCTGCTTCCTTCTTTATTTCGGGCCAATAATACCCTTGGCGTTGCACCCTACGATACAGGCCTATGTCTGCCAATCTGTAGTTCTCGTCATGCACCTGATGCAAGACTCTATTTGCTTCCTGCCTCCCCAAGCATCGTGTCAATACACCGTCTACTTCTTTGTGATACAAGACACATTTGATGATGTTGTACTTCTGTAGCTCCACGATTGGTATTGTTCCCTCCTTTGTTTGCAATTTATGGGAGATGTCATGTCTCCAATCATCTATCATGTCTTTGGGGAACAAGTCTAGCACCGTGGTTGGGAGGGTTCTCTTTATTACCTTCACATCCAAGTCCTCTCCTTGGACATAGACTTAAGACGCTACTGTTGCTAGTGCATCAGGTTGTTTATTTTGTCCTATTGGCACATATTTAATCACCACCTTCTTGAAAGCCTCCATCACCTTTTGTGCTACAGTTCGATATGGCGCCAAGATAGGTTCCTTCACTCCGAATTGGCCTCTTATCTGCTGCACTATGAGGTTTGAATCTCCCTTTACTTTAAGATATTTGGCTCCCAATTCTTGAGCCGCCAACAATCCTAGTATGAACGCCTCATATTCTGCTTCATTATTTATGCAAGGAAAATCCAATTTGTAAGACAAGGCCACTTCATTTCCTTCTTTGGTGGTCAACACCACTCCTGCTTTGCCTTTACATTCTGCTGATGATCCATCAAAAGCCAAACTCCACCATTCTGGGTCCTCATCCATCAAGTTGATTGATTCTACTTCTCCACCCGGAAGATCCTCAGAAGGGGGTTCATATTCTACATTTGGAAATTGAGCTAGCAGGTCTGCCAAGGCTTGACATCGGATTGCCTTCGGTGTTACACACTTGATGTCTTACTCTGAAAGAATCATCATCCATCTGGCAGGTCTTCCTACTAATGCTGGCCTAGTTAATAGATATCTGATTGGATAAGTTCTTGTTGCAAGCTTAACTTCGTGCGCTAGAAAATAATGCCGCATTTTTTGTGCAATGAACACCAACGCTAAGTAATGCCTCTCCACCTGTGAATACCTGGTTTTCGATCCTCTGATTATCCGGTTAATGTAATACACATGTATCTTTTCTCCATCCACCTCCTGCGTGATCAATCCACCTATAGACTTCTTGGTAGATGTGATATACAACTGCAACGGCATTCCTCTTTGTGGCACTACCATCATTTGTGCTAAAACCAGAATTCTTTTCACCTTCTCAAAGGCCTGTTATTGGTCTTGCCCCCAGTCCCATTTTGCCTTTCTTTTTAGCAATTTACCGAAAGGTTCTGTGACTTCGGCTAATGCTGGCATGAATCTTCTCATGTACGAAACTTTTCCTAGAAAGTTTTTCAACTGCTTTTGCGTCTTTGGTGGGGGCATCTCTGTAATTGCTTTGGCCTTGCTTGGATCCACCTCTAAGCCTCTGTTGTGCACCAAGAAGCCCAAGAATTTTCCAGCCGTCATTCTAAAGGCTCACTTCTTCGGATTCATCCTCAATTTATACCTTCGACATTGCTCAAACACTTTCCTTAGGTCCTCCATATGAGTTGTTGCCTTCTTGGATTTCACTACTATGTCGTCCACGTAGTCCTCCACTATATCATGAATCATGTCATGAAATATAGCGTGCATTGCCCTTTGATACGTTGCCCCCACATTCTTTAACCTGAATGGCATTACAACATAGTAGAAATTCCCAAACGGGGTACGAAAGGTTATCAACTCTGCATCTTCTACGGACATCTTTATCTGATTGTAACCTATAAACCCGTCCATGAATGACATCATCTCATGATTAGCCGTTGCATCTACCAAAGTGTCTATGTTGGGCAATGGGTATATGTCCTTCGAGCATGCCTTGTTTAAGTCTCTGAAATCCACACATATTTGTAGCTTTCCATTTGATTTCTTTACCGGTACAATGCTGGATAGCCATGTTGGATGTTGAATTGGCTTGATGAACCCTACTTTCAGCAACTTCTTGATCTCTTCCTTTATTTGAGTTTCAACTTCGGGTGCATAATTGCGAGGTGCTTGCTTCACTGGCTTCATTCCCGGGCTTATGTTTAGATTGTACTCCACAAGATCCTTTTCAATTCTGGGCATCTCGTCGTAATTCCAAGAAAATACATCTCTATACTCTCGCAATAATTTTACAATCTCCTCCTTCTGGTTAGCACCAGTTCCTTGTTGACATAAGTCGGTCTTGGCGTTCCTCCCTCTGTTGCCAAATCAACTTCCTCTAATTTATTTTGTTGAGGTTTTGGCCTATCCTCAAAACATTCTGGAGCTAATTCTACCTTCTGTTGTACAACTTCTCCTTCTTCATTATTGTTGGAGTGGGGGACACCTCCTGAGCCATTGGGTTCGCACGCTTCCTTGGGCTCTTCCCTTTTGCACTGTCAAAATCGAAACACCACCTTTCCGTCGGGTTTAACAACCCTCTCCCATTTTGTCTTCTGGCCATCCTCAGATTGTGCCACCTTCTTGGCATTTGTTATATTTCTGGCATCTTCAAGGTCTTCTGGCCTTTTCTTTTCTTCTATTCCTTCTTTCTCTAGGTCTATTACCACTGGCTTCTTATTTTTGTAACATTCTCCGTGTTCTAAGGTCTTCTTCTTCTCTTTTCCTGCAGGCACGAACCTATCTTCCTGAACATTCTCCGAACTTGCTAGTCTTAGGGAATCAGGCTTTGCAATCTGGTTCTCTCCCTCTTCAGTGACATCATCAAATAAAGTTGCTTCGGTGATGTGTGCCTCCTCTGGTCCAAAGGGATTTTGAGTTGCTGGTACCTTCACTTCTCTCCCTTTCCAGATAGCTTTCAGGCACTGATGAAAGACCAAGGGTACCACCCCGTAGTCATTTTGCCAAGCCCTTCCTAGCAAGACATGATATGCTGCATCCACCTCTGCAACATGGAACATTACAGGCCCTCGAATCTTCCCAACTTACATGTCCAGCTTAATGTGTCCCAGGGTTCTTGTGCTCTAGTTGGCGAATCCTGTAATGTTTATTTTTTCCTTCACAATCTTCTTCTCCGGCAGGCCTAACCGTTTGAACACGGTTTAAGGCATAATATTTACAGATGCTCCATTGTCAATGAACGCCCTCCGTACCTCTATGCCATTGATTATTGTTGTCACATACAACGGCCTGTTGTGCGGGTATCTTATCTCTCTATCAGCTTTAGAGAAATATATCTTATTTTCTTCTTCCTCCATCTTCTTCATAAATCCTTTACCTATGGTCATGCAAGTCTCTTGTGTCTTGGCAGCCTTAATGATTGCCTTGGTTGCCTCAATCCTTTCTTCTTTGGCTAATCCTATCTGATTGAAAAAATTCTAAACTTGGCCCCATTCATTAACGCCGTCACTTGCAGGCCTGGGTCACACTCCTCCCTTTCTTCCATCATCATCTCCACTTTTGGGGTTGTGCTATGGATAACAGTGTTGCATGTTTCTTTCCTCTTGTGATTTGGCAATGGCTTGTCATGGACATTGATTTCCTTTCCCAGTTCAATTTCCCCATTTACCAGCTTTTCATGGTATATCCTCCTTAGGCTGTAACAGTCCATAGTGGAATGTCCCGCATATTGGTGGTATACACAGAAGTCCAGTCTTCTCTTCATCTCTTTCGTCACTACAAATCTAGGCCTTGGGGGTTTCACCACCCCATGTTCAACTCATTGTTCATATAGACCCTTGAATGCTTTCTCACTGCATGTGATAGCCTTCGGGACTAACTTTCTTCCATATTTGTCTCTAGGCCTTCCTCTACTTCGGTCAAAATTTTTCTCATGTTTCTCCCTTTTGCCCCCTTGTGGTTTGGACTGAGAGTCAGCCAAAGCCACAGTTGTTGTCCTCTTGCCCTTCCATGTAACCATCGCATGGCTAGTGGGCAATGTCATGATTCCTCCCAAGTCTTGTGCAAAAGATAAGAGGGTCGCGAAGGAATCACAAGCCTTGGTAATGAGGTGGGGCCTGAAGGTATCTAAGGCACCATTGTAGCAAATACTGACCAAGATCTTTTCTTCAATCGGCTCTGCGCACTTCTGTGCCTAGGCCCTGAACCTGTCAACGTAATCTGACAACTCCTCATTCGGCTTCTGCTTGAACCACATAAGCTCTACAATGGTTACCTGTTTCTGCACATAGAAAAATTTCTTAAAAAATTATAATTTTAGGTCATCCCAATCATGGACTAACCCCTTCTCCAAATTGTAGTACCAACTGAAGGCACTATCCGTCAAAGTCTTGTTAAATTCTCGCATCAACAAGTTGTGGTTGTTCACTTATCGTATCCTAGCCATGGAGACATCGACTCTATGAACCTGGCAATATGTTCTCTGGCATTTTCTTTTTCCCAGTTGTATTTTGGAAACTGCGGGGGATGCTCAATATACCATGTCGGGTAAGGTTGCCTTCGAATGTGTGCAGGGTAAAGAGGAGTAAAGTCCAACTCTGAGGGTCGAGATGTCTGTCTGCGAAGTTGATTGATCACGTCGATCATATCATCTTTCATCACGTACAGGCTTGTGGCATGAACTCTCTAGGGTATTGTGATATACTGCTGTATCGGCGGTGTGTATGGTAGAGAGATTAGTTGATGCACACTTGTATCATGCAAAGCTGGCGCTTGTGGCGCTTGAGCGGACATTGGTGGCAGTTGCTGGCTCACTTGCTGGACATGGCTTGGAATGATTGGCATTTGCACCTATGAAAATGCTGGGAGAGCAATTGGGATGATGTTTGTCTGAGGTTGGCTTGCTTCGAACCTAGGTTGTGGTACGTCACCACTGTTCTGGGGCTCCAAGTTGATGATAGGAACCGACTGACTTTCCGTGGATGGAGGTACAATCTGGTTCTCTTTGTTGTTGCTAACATTGTTGTTGTCCTCCACTCCTACTTGTTCTCCCTGCGAACTGCCTGGGAACATGGCCTTGAAGGTAGGGATCTGCATCAACTGGTGGCGGAAATTCCCCATCTCCTCTTGCTTCCTTTGCATCTCCAGCATCATGGCCATCATTATCCCTTGTCCTTCCCGTGCTTCCTTCAATGCTTTGAGCACCTCTAGTTTCACAACATTCGTCTACTCTCTGCTTGCATCCTCACCTTGCCTTCCTGCGTTGGTTTGTTATTGATTGGCCATATGTGGTGATGTCGAACTCCCTTCTGAAGCGTCTTCAATAAGTGGTTGGTCAAAATCTAGGTTTGAGCCTTGGAATGGTTGAGTTACTTGCCTTGGAACTGGATCTGGTGAGGTAATGTTATTTGTTGGTGAAGCAACTCTTCCTGTAGTTCTCCCACTTCGAGTTGTGGGCATACCCTTCATGAATTCTACACCTCCCCAGCAGAGTCGCCAAAGAAATATGGGCAAGGAAATCGTGCCTTGCCAATTAGGATTTCGTGTTGGCTGAGGAGGAGAGAAATCCACAAAGAGCACAGAATTGATTGATTGATTGAATAGGGGAGAACGATAGGTGGGCGATTAATCTAATGACGCGTGGCAGAACCCCTAGAATCTGGAAACCATGTTAGGATTATTGGGATTCCAAGAGCCTTCTCCTTGAGTCCTTCCACTCCTAGAATCCGGAAACCTTATTAGGGTTATTGGGATTCCAAGAGTCTTCCTGAGTGTTGAGAGAGAATGTCCAGGTCATTTGATCTTCCAAGAGTCCAAGTCCTGAGTTTGAAGAGAGGTCCCCTTCTCGATGGAATGGAAGGGGTATTTATAGGGTTTTCTGGAAAGTAGTCATGTGCAAGGCACATGCTTTCAGGGAAATTCTAGAAATACCCTTTAGTCATTAGAATAATGCCCATATTGCCCTGTCCTTCTAGCTACCAATCCAATCCCCCAATCAATTCCCAAAATGAGCCGCCTCCACGAGTCTTCTGCCTCGGGACACGTGAAGGCTTCTCCCGGGTCTAGTACATTTATTTCTGACTTTTTCATCTTCATTCCATTAGGTTATGCGAATCCTAATTTTCACATTTAATGAGGTCGTGGAACCCTAATTGCGCATTAAATTCAATTAGGTCACGTGAACCCTAATTTTACACTTCGGCCCACAAGAATTATCTAATATTTTATTATGTGACTAAATGTTACATAATTTATTTTAAGAATAGTTGAGTTAAGATATGTTATGCTGATTGAAAGATCAATCTTATTAATGATATGACTTCTCTAAAAGATTAATTAGATTGCTTAGCGGTAATCGTCGGGCAATGCAAGTTTCCTAACTCAAACTCGAGTTATTATTTCAAAGAATGTTAGTGGATAATTATTGTTGCTTATTCCACATCTATGATTATTGATTCGCACTTAGTGCATGTTACATATGTTCATCAGACATGAAATGATGATCACTTTCATTACCATAAGGTTTAGTTAAATTTTTTTCATGGTCATTGTTGACCACCCAGTATTATTGGTTCAACCATTCAATTATTGAAATTCTGATTCATGCTCTTTCACAATTATTATATTGTTGAAAAATTTGAAAGCTTATTCATTCTTTCAATTATGATATATCTTTATTGTATTTAAACTTGCTAAGCAAAGTAGTTGTTCACCCTTGCTATATCATGATAACAAATTTCAGATTAAAACGAAGGCTCGAGGAAAGACAGAGGCAAAAAGGCAAATTCCAAGAGTAGATTATTATACATTTAGAACTATTAAGTTATCTGATGCAAATGACATTGTAAACTTTTTAAGTTATTGAAGGTATGTATTAAGTTAAGGTTGTAAACCTTGGGGTAATGTTGTAGAAACCTTTGAAATAAACAAAGTATGTATATAAATTCCGCATTAATTATATTATATGTATGAATATGTTTCACCGTAACGTACCAAGTCCATAGTTCTAGGGAGCCGGATTTGGGGGCGCTACAAATTTTTATCAAAATATTATATGCCTATGCATATAATATTCTGTCAGGCATGTTGGTAAAGATGTATATTGTATATAAGGGCGGAGTTAGGAATTTTCTCCCTCTTGGGCTACCAAGTACCAACTTTTAAGCATTAAACCTCTTTGAGGTGTTTTATAAAACATCATGTGTGCATTAGTTTTAGGGGCATAGATCATAAGTGTTTAAGGAGTGTTAAACCCATAATAATTTTTTTTCTCCCTTATTACTCCGCATAACAACAACTAATCTTCTTCTTACTAAATCCCAATTGACACAACTCAATCATAACAATTTATCCACAATTAACCCCACATTTGTCCATATTCGTAAATATATGTATATTCAATATCTGAAAATGCAATATAATTAATTTCATACTTACCTCTTTACTTGTTTCCTAATATAAATTTCTTGGCGCAACAACCCTTTATCCTTTTCTAATGTCAATTGATGCTAATTTCATTCCAATAAGCTTTAGTCCTTTGCCAAATTTGATGATTATAATAGAGCCTAAGAAGATTTGGTCATATGTTTGGAGTATATATGGTTCGGCAGTTAGAGGAGAATGAAATGGAATGGGACGGTGGAGTACTAGAATAAGGAGAGCTGGTAATATCCATGCTCTGTTATATTTCATATCAGACAAGGTATGCCTCTCTTAACTTTCAACACTCGTAGCTTTCTTAATTCTCAGCACACTCCCCTATTTAGCACTCCCCTATTTTCACCCGGGCTAAAGCCCACCCCAGCCCAAATGTAACTCCTCCCATGATTGTATAATCATTATTACATGCTTGTGTATGTGATGTGCTTATACATTCTGTTAAGTATATTAGTAAAGAATTGATGATTGAAATTTAAACTCCTATACTGGATACATAAAATTTAAAATGTAAAATGTTGAAGAGTAAATAATAATAATAATAAAATGAATTTATTAACGGGTTAAGGATGGAAGAATATTTTTTTACAAGTGTACTTGAATTTATTATTATTTTATTTAATTAGTTCAAACGAAGAAGTGTAACGAATCATATTTGGAATAATATTGCTTAATCCATGTACGGATTCCGTACTCTTTAGCGATACTTTTATTGAATTTAATGTGTTCGCTTTCTTCCTCGTTTCGAAATTGGTTATTGTTTCCCAAAATTGTTCTTTCTCAAATTCATGTTATAGTTTCGTCTTGGTATTGATACTTAAATTAAACTCGTGTTTGTACTCTTGATCTAGTGTATCATGTTTAGTATTTATTTTAACTTTTGAAGAAAGAGCATGCTAATATTTTTGGAATTTGTGTTGATGATTCATTTTAGTTTAACATTTACATGTTAGAACCCCTTTGTGTTGATATTATGTCGCATGTGTTGTGACATTGTATTTTGTTAGAATATACCATAGTTGTGATGCCCCCAAAAATAGGTATACATCACCCATCTTGAGTCGCCAGATACATGGTACAAAATACAAATACAACTTAATTATACAAACGTCGTGTAAAAATACGACAAAACATAGCTGAGAGTTTTAATAAGAATATTATCATCTAGACAATATCCACACTCAAAGGAGTCCTCATTACATTTATTGTCACACTATTTAACAGAATAGTGATGACTACTAATGCTATCATCTGGACCGTCACTCTTTTCCCCGACTCGTCCAAATATATATTCTCATTTCAAGAGAAAAAGGTGAAAGAAAGGGTGAGCTCAACTAGCCCAAGAAGAAATATTATGACTAAGATAATGCGAATAAATTATCATTAGCCTTCAACAATGTTAAACCGATAAAATACAAAAGACATCAAGTTTAATCTGCAATGAACAAGCAATCCATTAAAAGAGTCAAGTAGAGAATAAAATCTACTATCTTCTATGATTTAAAAAGTTTTTCATCAACTTAATCGATGAGACTCAACTTAATAAATAAACCACATCATCGAATCATCCCTGCACTACGGGCCAAGAATATTCATTAAATCATCAATGGTTATGACTATACCGAATAATCCCTGGTCATAATCATACCAAAAATCGCCCATCAATGCACTACAGCACACCGAGGATTTTACCACATCATCGTCACATTACATTACGGTGACTACTATACCGAATAATCTCTGTCATAATCACACCAAGTCCATCTATACACGTAAGCCAAAGATGACTTTTATCACAATATAAACATGAGAATGATGACAATGATATAAGCATTAATCAACGAAAACAAGGATAAATATTAAAGACTTTAAATTTATCCAAATATTATCAATCACTTAATAATAAACTTATAATCTAATATTATTAATATTATAACAATATTTTAATCACTTCTTAAACTTATAAACAATTTATTTCAATTGTTTATACTTTACCAAATAATGCATTTAATCATTCAAAAATGTCATACTCATAAGATTTCATCACCAATGATCAAATCCCTTATCAAAAATCTGCATATACCCTATATAGGATTCTCAAGTCATAAAATTCTATATACTAATTTTTCAACTTCACATAACATATTTAACATATTCTAAACCATTTTCATGAAAAATTACCAAATCAACTTGTTATTTTCCTATCCTTTGCCCAAACATATATACATATATTTCATACACAACAAGTATTTTTTTATAATTTTTCAACTCCATTAAGTATTTTTCCAAAATCAATTTCTAATTAATTCCTTAAGAAATTAACTACCTCAAGTTTAACTTCAAAAATTCCCAAATCTTGGCAGGATCTTACACATGTTAACGTGAGCTTCCAGTTTAAATTTCATGGTCATCGAAGTTATAGAACTCTGGTTATAGCGTTTTTCATCAGAAAAACCTAAATATTGAAATAGTCATAACTTGCTCATTTTAAGTCGGAATGAACTCATTTTTGGACAAGAGGTACTTTATACCATATATTTCCATGTCCCAAAAGGCCAGAATTTTTCTCACAAATTAAGTGGCTGAAAATGCCCTTTTAAATTTCTGGACAGTAGCCTTTTTGGTACTTTGCAGTTTTTGACTCCTTTGCTAAAATCAGTCCACACGAAAATCTACAATACCTTTTCCAGTGATTCCACTTGGATAAGTTAGAAAACTCATATATCTAACTCTAGAACTTAATCACACTCAAAAATTTAAAATATAATAGGAGATATGGTTTGTGACGCCCCCAAAATAGGTATACATCACCTATTCTGAGTTGTCAATACATGGTACAGAAACAACTACAACTTTATTATTACAACATATAAACTGTGAGTTTAAATACAGATATTGCCATCTAGACAATATCCACACCCAAATAAATCCCCATCATAATTATTGATACATTATTTTATAAAATGGTGAGAACTACTAAACAACTCTCTCTAACCTTCATTCCATACCCCTACTTAGCTAGTACTGCTACATTCTCGCCTCCCGAGAAGAAAAATGGAACAACAAGGAAAAGGGTGAGCTTAACTAGCCCAAGAAAAGAATATTATGACTAAGATAATGTACAACAAATTATCGTTAGTCTTCAACAGGAAAAATCTAATAGAATACAATAGACAATAAGTTTTTAAATCAATATTCGCAATAAAATAATAATTCATTAGAAGAGTTAAGTAGAGAATGCAAACTACTATCTTCTATGTATGAATTTAAAAGTTCATCGCCTATCTTTTATCCCCGTAATATCAATCAATATATATCCGAATCAAATATTCATCTTTGCACTACTGAGCCAAAGATATTCATCACCGGGTCATGTTCATCTAAACACTGCTTCATCTTTGCACTACGGCCAAAGATATTCATCGAAATCATTCATCTTTGCACTACGTGCCAAAGATATTCAATAATATCATCATTTAAGACCGAGGATGATGAAAATATTTTTAAAGAAACGAATCCAAAGAAACAAAATGACAAGGATTAAGGATTAAGGATTCGTACTTTGTTTTATCCACGTCCAAAAATACCTCAAAAATAATCATAGTGGTGTAAAATTCAAGAATGATCAAAACATGGATACAATCAAAGCTAGTATCCGAATAGATATTTTGAACGAAAAGAAAATTTTCATTTTTCGATGAATAAAGTCGATTCGTGAATAAGATCAGAGTATCACGTGAATAATTAATCGATATCGTGAATAAGAACTCAGACACCAAAAGTTTCAAATTTGATAAAAAAACTTCAGATCAATATTTCAACATAATGATATTGAAGAAATAATATCATTACGAAAAAATAATATCCCTTACCTCGAAAGATCAAGACTTCTAAATTTGAAACACCTTGGATATAAAGCATGACTTGAACTTGCACCAGATAGCAATACTCAAAGTATACTCAAAATACTCACAAGAATATGCTCGATAATATAGAGAGAGAAAACTTTAGTTTCTGATGTGATTTTCAATTCTAACCTAAGCACCCTATTTATAGGAAATTGCTTAGAACACCAAAGCAGAAAATTTAATAAAATTAATAAATTTATATAAATCATACGCAAACTTGGAAATTCTGATTTCAGCATATTTTGCAACACATGTGCCCACCAACCAACCACAAAAACGTTTTTGTTATTTTAAACAATAAAAACTTCCAAAAATCAATTATTTCGGAACTCCAGAACTTTTATAATTCACAATAAATAGCCCTTTTGTCAGAAAATTCGAAACTCGCGACTTTATATAGGAAATTCAATTCTCTACAACTTTGCAGAAGAAAGTTTTTCCAAATTCCAAACAAAAATTGACCGAAATCCACAAACCAAGGCGATTTTATTGTGCTATAATCAAATTTCAAATAATAAATGGGGTCTACCGACATGTTTAACATGTTTTAAGCATTTATTGCAACAAAAATACTCTTCCTCCTCGTATACTCATATATCCCACATTCGTTGTAAAAAATATCACCATTATTATATTATTAAAATAATATATTTAAATGAATTATTTTATCGGAAAAATATAAAATATTAATTTTCAACAATTGTCATTTTAAAATTTTCTCCATCTATATCCACATAAAATTAATATTTTCCTCATCATATAAATCAATAATTAATTATTCACAAATAATATTACGAATCAATCAGATCTTGCAACTGGCTAGTTCAGAGGAAGAGGGGCTTTCGAATAAGAATTTCTCCTTACTTGCGTGCAATTAGGTGACCAAACCTCTCCTTAGATGAACTTTCTAGACATTGCCAATAATGTTATCTAATAATATTATTCAGATAATATGAATTATTGCTTCGATAATGAAAAATACCGTAATAATGACAATTATTGAAGCAACAATGAATATAAAATATCAACGCAAAGAATTATTAAATCAATAAAATCTTGAACAATAATTACCATCAACCATTATTGAGTAGTGCCTTCTTCGTAAGAATCAATAATTGGTGCAATACCGCGCGCCATTGTGTTTTAACCAATTTGAGAATTTTAACAATATTAATAAGAATAACTACTATCTTTGTTATTTTTAAACAACTTATATTTGTCGTTTTCTTCATCCAATCGCTTTACATTATGGGGCCCATAAAAGACTGCGTCGTATTTAATAATATTCTCGACAGTGAGAATATTCCACGAGCAAACGAATATTCCCCGACAACAATTAATATTTTATAACCACTTGCTTATTTTGAAATATTTGCGTATTTTACCCCTAACTATCCACATTAATCAAATCAACCCTTACTATTTCAAAATAATAAATAGAAAAATTAAATTTCATTAATAATAAGTTGGGGTCTTACAACCTCCTCCTTATGAAATTTCGTCCTCGAAATTGACGTCGCGATACTGTGTTTCAAAAGGTGAGGATACCTCGCTTTCATTTCCGCTTTCTAATTCCCGGTCATTTCCTCTATAGCATGATTCCTCCACGAACTTTAACTTGTGGTATGACCTTTTACACGTAGGGACATGCTCCTTCCTATCCAAGATCTTGACAGTACCTCCTCATACGTTAAGTCTTGGCTATCTCTCGTCCATTCTAACTCTATAACGTGGTTTGGGTCTTTCATATATTTATGAAGTACGATATATGTGAAACACATTATGAACACGAGACATACTTTTTGAGGTAACACAAGTCTATAGGCTACATTTCCTACTCGGTCAAGAATTTGAAATGGACCAATAAATCGTGGATTGAGTTTTCCTCTCTTCCCAAATCTTGTAACTCCTTCCATGGAGCAACTCGCAACAATACATGATCCCCTATACTAAATTCCACGTCCTTTCGATGAAGATCCGCATAACTCTTTTTGTCGATCTTGTGCTTGCTTTTATACGTTGTCGAATCATTTGGATCTTTTCGATAGTCATACGTCTTAACTTCGGGTCCCAACAATGTTGCTTCACCCACCTCATCCCAACATATTGAGAACGACATTTTCGTCCATATAATGCTTCAATGGAGCCACACCTATACTTGCACGATAACTTTGTTGTTGTAGGAGAATTCACCAATGGTAAATACTTATCCCAACCGCCTTGAAGTCAAGAACACGTAGTCTTAATAGATCTTCAAGAGTTTGAATAGTCCTCTCTCGATTGTCCGTCTGCTTTGGGGATGGTATGCCGAACTAAATCGCAAATCTGTGCCCATAGCTTTTTACAAGCTAACCCAAAATCTTGAAGTGAATCTTAGGTCACGATCCAAACTATGGATACTTGGCATGCCATGCAACTTCACAATCTCATTCACGTACATACTAGCAAGGCGTTCAAGGAATAAGTCTCCCGTATCGGCAAGAAATGAGCGGACTTGGTTAATCTATCAACAATAACCCAAATAGCATTGATGCCTTGAGAAACCGTAGGAAGACCCGTAATCGAAATCCATGGTAACGTGTTCCCACTTCCATTTCGAATCTCAAGTGGTTGCAATGCACCCTTAGGTACTAGATGCTCCGCCTTTACACGTTGGTAAGTTAAACACATCGAGATAAACTTTGCAATCTCTCTTCATATTGTTCCACCAAAATGTATGTCAAGATCACGATACATTTTAGTACTTCCGAGATGGATTGAAAATGGTGTATTGTGTGCCTCCATCATAATCTTGTACTTCAAATCGTAGTCGTTAGGAACACAAAGTCATGAGTGGACTCAAGTATTCCTTCTTCATCAATTCTCGCTTAGGAAGAGCTCCTTCTTGTACTTTCTTTCTTCATACGCATCATTTCCGGGTCGGTGGCTTGAGCAACCTTAACTTTTATATTAAAGTTGGCTCTGCGCGTATACTTGACATCATCGCACTCTTTCCTCAGATATGATCTTCTACTCAACGCGTCCGCTACCACGTTCGCTTTTCGGGATGGTATTGAATAGTGTGGTCGTAGTCTTTCAATAGCTCGAGCCAACGTCATTTGCAGATGTTGAGTTCTTTTTTTTGAGTGAAGAAATATTTAAGGCTTTTATGGTCCGAATATATCTCTACTTTCTCCCCATATAGATAGTGCCTCCATATCTTTAAGCGCAGCACGATCATTGCTTGACTCTAGATCATGAGTAGGATAATTCCTCTCATACTCTTTAAGTTATCACGAGGCATAGGCTATGACTTTCCCACGTTGCATGAGAACACATCCTAACCCTTTGCACAAGCATCGGCAGAGATAACAAATCCATCCGAACCCAGGATGGTATTGTTAGAACAGTGCCAAATAAGTCTCCTCTTAAGCTCTTGAAACTCTTCCGGCATTCTTCGCTCCAAACGAATTTTGTATCCTTTTGAGTTAGCCGAGTTAATGGAGTAGCGATTCGAGAAAACCCTTCCACGAATCTCCGATAATAACCAATTAAGCCCAAAAGCTACGTGATTTGATCACCGACTTTCGGTTGCTCCCAACTTTATATTGCTTCAATCTTCACGGATCAACAGATACTCCATGTTTCGACACCACGCGCCCAAGGAATGCTACTTCCTCGGCGAACTCGCATTTCTTCAATTTGGCATATAGTTTGTTTTCACGAAGCCTTTGGAGTACCAACTTTTCAAATGGTGCTCATGATCTTCACGACTTTTGGAATATATGAGGATGTCATCAATAAAAACAAGAACGAATCGATCCAAATATTCCTTGAATACTCGGTTCATCATATCCATGAAAGTCGCGAGGAGCATTAGTCATCCGAAGACATGACTAAGAATTCATAATGCCCGTCTGAGTTCTAAAGCGCCTTTGGAATATCCTCGCCTAATCTTCAAATGATGATATCCGAATCGAAGATCGATCTTTGAAAAAATTGTGCCTCTTAATCGGTCAAACATGTCATCAATACGAGGTAGAGGATACCTATTCTTGATGGTGACATGGTTCAATTCTGATAGTCGATACAAAGTCGCATACTCCCGTCTTTCTTCCTTACGAATAAAAACAGAGCACCCCAAGGAGATGTACTTGGATTTAATGAAACCGATGTCCAATAATTCACGTAGTTGGACCTTTAACTCCTGAAGTTCAATAGAGCCATTGGAATATGGGGTTTTAGAAATGGGCTTTGTATGCGTGTTCAAGATCAATAAAGAATTCAACTTCACGTTACGGGGTAGGCAGGAAGTTCTTCAGAAATACGTCGAGAAAGTCAATAACAACAGAATATTATTCAAATTTGACGTGTCTTTATTCAAATCCATAACATGGGCTAAGAAAGCTTGACATCCGTTTTTCAATAAACGAATAGCTTTATGATTAGATATGATTGTGATTGATTTTAATGGTTTAGTTGCTTAAATTCATACAACAGGTTGTTTAGGAATATGAAAGTTAACAACCATACGAAAACAATCAATTTTGGCATGATGTGTAGTTAACCAATGAATCCCTAAAATCACATCAAAAGCAAGTATCTTTAAAGAGATAGGGTCAACAGGTAAGGTGATGGTGCCAACTTGAATCAAACAAGATTTATAAACAAGTGGATGTGATGAAAGTTTCTCTAACGGAGTTTCCACGAGATAGGTCAAAGTCTAATTTCTCCGAAGTCAAGTTTAAACGTTGAGCACAAGCAAGAGAGATAAATGAATGAGTAAAGACCAGATCAAGTAAGGTATAAACTTCGCAAGAATTTATAAATAGCTTACCCGTGATCACCTCGTTTGGGTTCCTCGCATTTTGACCATCCACAACAAACGCTCTTCCCGAAATCGTTGACTTTGACTTTTCTCGGGATGTCTTTTGAGTCACCGTCCCCATTGAACTAGGTTTCGCTCAAGATCTGATCTCGAAAGCGATATGTCCTTCCTTTCTATAATTATAGCATACCTTGAACTGTTGTGGACGGTTTGACCGATATGTCCTCTTTCCGCATTTATAGCATATACGACCGGTGGTTGTTCTCCTCCCTTAGAACCGATTCTTTCGCAAGACTTTGCCTTTCACATGGTCATTGTTAAATCTCCTCTTTTAAAATCTCCTCCCGACTCGCTTCTTCTATTTTCATGGCCATGATTACCACCGGAGTGGTTACCATTTTGTCCGTTTTTTCTTTCTCCGTCACCGTTATCGTTATTTTGTTGACTACCATCTCCGGTATGATCCTCGTTTGTGGTCCCTCAATTGGACCGTGACTCGTTATCTCACTCTAATAATTGAGCCTGCTTACAACATCCGAATAGAGAGAAAATTTGATGAGAATGAGATCGGCGTATCTTAGGGTTTCAAACCTCTAAGAAACATCCGCGTCATCGCTCCTCATTCTCCTCCAAATGAGGTGCAAACACGATAACTCGCAAACTTTGCCTCGTCTTCGAGACATCGTCATGTTGTTACGCTCCGGTCTAATAAACTCCACTTCCTTCATATACATTTAACTCTTTCGGAAAGTATTTGTCATTAAATAGTTTCAAACGTCTCCCAAGACATCTTTGAGTCGCGGCTAGATGGGTACGCTTCACAAACTCCCACCAAAGAGTCGCCTCGCCACTTTAACATAAAGGTGGCGAATGGAACCTTCTGTTCCTCCGCATCCCAAGACATCGAATATCTTGGTAATTTGCTTGACCCATGTTTCCACCATGATCGGATCTGGCTTTCCTTAAATTCGAGGTCCCAACTCTTTGAATCGCTTGGTTTTGTGACAACCCGTGAATTGCTATCATTTCCTCCTCGTATTTTGAACACGAGTCTCCTCGTCGATTTTGCATGAACTACAAAAAGCTTCTAAACATCCCCTCGTTCATCATCTCGGTGGTGTTGTTCACGGGAGGAACATTGCCACTGTTGCACGTTCTCTTCGTTGGTGAGTACAAACGTCTCCACGGTCTCATTTCCATTGTTAATATTCTCAATCGACATTCTCAAATCTTGTCGTAAAAAACAAGGGTTAATTAAGGAAATCAATATATCACATAATATCCCTATATATCGACCAACTAACAAATAAGCTTAGGTAGGACACACTAGCGAAGGATTTACTCGCTCTCCCTCCTAGTTCTATTCCCCGATCTCCGCCAGAGATCATATCCCTAAGCTCACGATACCAACCGTGGCGCCCCCAATATAGGTATACATCACCCATTCCGAGTTGTCAATACATGATGCGAAACAACTACAACTTTATTATTACAACATATAAACTATGAGTTTAAATACGAGATATTGCCATCTGAGCAATATCCACACGCAAATAAATCCCCATCATAATTATTGATACATTATTTTACAAAATGGTGAGGACTACTAAACAACTCTCTCTAAACATTCATTCCATACCCACTAAGTACTACTCATTACATTCTTGCCTCCCGAGAAGAAAAATGGAACAACAAGGAAAAGGGTGAGCTCAACTAGCCCGAAGAAGAATATTATGACTAAGATAATATACAACAAATTATCGTTAGTCTTCAACAGGAAAAATCTAATAGAATACAATAGACAACAAGTTTTTAAATCAATATTCGCGGTGAAATAATAATTCATTAGAAGAGTTAAGTAGAGAATGCAAACTACTATCTTCTATGTATGAATTTAAAAGTTCATCGCCTATCTTTTATCCCCAAATATCATTCAATATATATCCGAATCAAATATTCATCTTTGCACTGAGCCAAAGATATTCATCATTAATTCATGTTCATCTAAACACTGCTCATCTTTTGCACTACGGGCCAAAGATATTCATCGAAATCATTCATCTTTGCACTACAGGCCAAAGATATTCAATAATATCATCATTTAAGACTGAGGATGATGAAAAATATTTTTAAAGAAACGAATCCAATGAAACAAAATGACAAGGATTAAGGATTAAGTATTCGTACTTTGTTTTATCCACGTCCAAAATCACAATAAATAGCCCTTTTGTCAGAAAATTTGAAACTCGCGGCTTTTTATAGGAAATTCAATTCTCTACAACTTTGCAGTAGAAAGTTTATCCAAATTCCAAACAAAAATTGACCGAAATCCACAAACAGGGGATTTTACAGGCTATAATCAAATTTCAATCAATAAATGGGGTCTACCGACATGTTTAACATGTTTTAAACATTTATTGCAACAAAAATACTCTTCCTCCTCGTATACTCATATATCCCACATTCGTTGTAAAAAATATCACCATTATTATATTATTAAAATAATATATTTAAATGAATTATTTTATCGTAAAAAGATAAAATATTAATTTTCAACAATTGTCATTTTAAAAATTCTCCATCTATATCCACATAAAATCAATATTTTCCTCATCATATAAATCAATAATTAATTATTCACAAATAATATTACAGAATCACAAGATCTTGGCAACCCAGTCGTTCAGGAAAGAGGGGGCTTTCAATAAGAATTTCTCCTTCTTGGCGCCAAGCAATTAGGTGACCAAACCTCTCCTTAGATAGAACTTTCTAGACATTGCCAATAATGTTATCTAATAATATTATTCAGATAATATGAATTATTGCTTCGATAATGAAAAATACTGTGTAATGACAATTATTGAAATAACAGCAATATAAAATATCAACGCAGCAATTATTAAATCAATAAAATACTGAACAGTAATTACTGTAACCATTATTGAGTAGTGCCTTCTTACGTAAGAATCAATAATTGGTGCAATACTGCAAAGCTTCTTGTGTTTTAACCAATTTAGTATTTTAACAAAGATAACTTAAGTAATAACTACTGTTGTTATTTTTAAACAACTTATATTTGTCGTTTTCTTTATCCAATCGCTTTTCCGTTATGGGGCCCAAAAGATCGCATGTCGTGCGAATATTCCCCGACAAAGAAGAATATTCCACGAGCAAACGAATATTCCCCGACAACAATGAATATTTTATAACCACTTGCTTATTTTGAAATATTTGCGTATTTTACCCCTAACTATCCACATTAATCAAATCAACCCTTACTATTTCAAAATAATAGATAGAGAAAATTAAATTTCATTAATAATAAGTTGGGGTCTTACACGGTTAATTGAATTTCATATTCCATTTTCACCAAAATCTGATTTTCAACTCTTTGTGATTTCTAAGAAACTTTCATGTTTTCACATAATAACCAACATACATCATCATGACAATGACATAATAATTTAATAAAACAAGTTCAAGAATAAATTTTAAAGATTTATAAGTTAATTTATCCTGAACTCAATAATGTCCAAATTGTCAACATGATACTGTTTTGTGGAGAAAAATTCAAGAATGCTCAGAAGAATATTTCCACGAAAAGATACTGGATGAAGCGCAAATATCCAGGATATTCCACTAATTTCAAGGAATATAAAAGACAAAGCTTTAACCAACTATGTATAATAGAATATATGAAACTACAAATGGATTTTCGTCCGCCATGCGGTAATCCACGTAGCCAGATCATTTCCATAATTTAATAAGAAATGAATACAAATGATCATTCACCATGCATGTGGTAATCCACACGCATGAGTTATTCCAATGTAATAATAAAGAATGGAATAACGTAAGATTCACCACGCATGCGATAGATCGTCTGATAGGTTATTCCCAATGTAATAATAAATAGTGGAACCGGTCGTGCGTAAACGCATGCATGTGATATTCGACAAAAAATAATAAGGAACGGAACCAATTCGGTAAATTGCAAGACCGATATGATATTCCAAATGTAATAATGAAGAATGGAATAACAACGAAATCACCATGCATGCGATAGACCGCGCGCATGTGTTATTCCAATGAATAATAAATAATGGAACCGGTCATGCGTAAACGCATTGAATGATGATATTCCAACGAATGATAAAGAATGGAATAATAGAAGAATTTTACCATGTATGCGTATTGCTTGGCATATCAGAGTTATTCAAATGAATGATAAAGAATGGAATAATGTAAGAATTTCACCATGTATGCGGTATTGTGATATATACTGAGTTATTCAATGTAATAATAAGGAATGGAATAATAGAAGTTCTCTTTATGAATCTGAAAGAAATAATACCCTTCTTACCTTATAAAGAAGAGTACTCACCTGGGTAGAAATGGGGATATACTTGAAAAAAAACTTGCACTACACTCAAAAAGCTTCTTAAAACTCTAAAGAAATGCGCCAAGATTATAGAAAGAGAATTCTCTCGAACTTCCGGTGTGATTTTTAATTTTAACTAAGCATCCTATTTATAGAAAAAAAAATATAAAGGATACTATGCAATAAAATATAATATATTCTATTTATAATATATATATATATATATATTTTATTTAAAATCTAATAAAACAAATAACTTTATAAAAGTATTTTGTTTAATATAAAAAGATTTTACTATAAAAAATACTATGCAGACACCTTATCGCATAATAGAATATATAATATTCTAATTATTGTCTAATAAAACAAATAACTTTATAAAAATATTACATTTTATATAAAAAGATTTTACTATGCAAAACACTATGCATAATAAAATATATTATATTCTAATTATTGTCTAATAAAATAAATAACTTTATAAAAGTATTCTATTTTATATAAAAAGTTTTTACATTTTATTACATTAATAATACTAATAAAACAAAATTTATATAATATATATATATATATATATATATATATACTTCTCGTGACTTCATAAAAGACACCTCAATATATTTAACAACATTTATAATCATTATTATAATTCACAATATTAATCAACCGTTCGCTCCTGGAAAAGGGGGCTTTCCAATAAGGATTTCTCCTGTTTGGTGCGCAATTAGGTGACCAAACCTCTCCTCGGCGAACTTTTAGACATCGTTAATATTGCAAATAATAATATTAATAACTTCGTCATCTCAATTATTGATTTAATAATATACAAAATATCGATAATAATTGAATCAAATAACGTGAGATACTATCAAGATTATCTGTGTAGCAATAATTGAACAAAACGAGTGATTTCTCACGTAAGCATCAATAATCAATACCGTGTGTCTACTATGCAACCACGCGTATTCATCATACTTTTACTACCGAAAGTAGTTCAGCAGTTTTAACGGTAAAAATTCACTGTTATTTTCATAAAATATTTTTATCGTTTTCTCAATCCGACAATAATTCCGTTGTGGGGTCCACTAATGATTGTCTTAGTCAAATTTGGATATTCCCCACCAATCGAATATTATATAACAACTTGCATACTTTGTAAAATTTATAAATACTACCCACAACTATAACATTATCTCAAATCCACACCATAATATTCAAAAAAATATTTCGAGAAAATTAAATCTTTATTCGTAAAATTTGGGGTTTTGCAATCTCCCCTCCTTATGAAATTTCTCCCTCGAAATTTACGTACGTACCTGGTATGGCGAAGAGGTGAGGATACCTTGACTTCATTTCAAATTCTAACTCTTGAGGTATAACCTTTGAGTGTTGAATATGATCCTTCTTATCCAAGATTTTAACACGTATCTCCTCATACGTTAAATCTTCTGCTATATCATCTAGTTCTAATTTAATAATGTGGTTCATTTTATCCACATATTTACATAACATCGATACATTAAAAGCATTATGAATACGCAACATACTCGGTGGTAAAACGAGTCTACAGGCCACAGTTCCTACTCGATCGAGGATTTCAAATGGGCCAATTAAATCGAGGGTTGATATTTCCTCTCTTCACCAACTCTTGCTTTTAAAATAACGCCCTCTTGAACCTTCTTCTTCGTATTCATCAACTCAAGGTCTATAGCTTTAACAACTTTAACATTATCGACTAAAGTCGGTTCTAATCATATATTCGTTATCTTCACGTAGGTTCGTATATTCGCACTTGTAAACGCATATGATAAGAAACTCAACGCGTCAGCTACCACGTTCGCTCTTCCACAATGATATTGAATGGTATGGTCGTAATCTTCAATAGCTTTAGCCAACGTCTTTGGCGTATTATACGTTTGTTTTGGGTGAAGAAATACTTGAGGGTTTTAGAAATGAGTTTTGTTCTAGGGTCAATACAAAATTCGATTTCACGCTCTAGGGGTAGGCTAAGAAGTTCTTTCGGGAATACATCAGGAAATTCATTAACAATAAAAATATCATTCAAAACTGTGACTCTCATCCAAGACTTGGATAGCACATGTAATGAAGGTTTCTCTTAACGGAGCTTCAACAGATAAGTCAAAGTCTATTTTCTTCGGAGTCAAATTTAAACGTTGAGCGCAAGCAAGAGAGATAAAAGAATGGGTAGAACCGGTATCTAATAACGTATAGACTTCGCAAGAATTTATAATTAACTAACCCGTGCTAACTTCGTTCGGGTTACTCACTTTTTGAGAAGTCACAAAAAACCCTCTTCCTGAAACCACCGACTTTGTTTTCTCCGTATCCGCCTTTGGTGCCACCGTCCCAGCTGGACTTGACTTTGTTGCACGACAAAATTGGGCTAGGTGACCTTCTTTTCCACAATTGTAACATGCTTTGGACTGCATCGTGCAGTTTGGACTTATGTGTCCTTCCCCTCCACATTTGTAACATACGACCGGCGGTCGTTCTCCTTCCTTAACGGTGGTCTTTGGTCTTTGACGTCTTTCCATCTTTGTTGAACCTTCTCTTCTTGAACTTTTCACTCCTATTGTCTTGGCTATGATTACCACCGAAGTGGTTACCATTTCTGGCATGTTTATTCCCTCCACGTTTGTTGTCACCGCTTCGATGACTGCTACCATTGGTATTATCGACTTGTCGGTTGCTTCTCTCTTGGTTGGGTTGACTCATTATCGCTACTTCCAATAATCGAGCCCTATTCACAACATCTGAATACAAACACAGTTTATGAGAGATAAGGTATTGACGTATCTCAGGTTTCAAACCTCTTAGAAACATCCGTGTCATTCTCTCCTCATTATCAACTAAGGACGCAAACCGAGATAACTCGACAAACTTAGCTTCATACTACGCCACGGTCATATTATTTTGCTCAACCTTGATGAACTCCACCTCCTTCATGTGACGAATACTTTCAGGAAAGTACTTGTTGTTGAACAATTCTTGGAACTTCTCCCAAGACATCTTCAGTGCGGCAGGTTGAGTATGCTTTACAGATTCCCACCAATAATCTGCCTCTGCACGCAACAAGAAGGTGGCAAAGGGAACCTTTTGCTCCTCGGAGCATCCCAAGACATCAAATATCTTGTTGATCTGTTTTATCCACGTCTCCGCCTTAAGTGGTTTTGGCTCTCCAAAAAACTCTGGTGGTCCCAGCTCCTTGAACTGCTTAGCGATGACCGTCCGAGAGTTGTCAGTGTTTCCAACTGTATTTTGGACAGGAGCCGCTCTCGCCTGATGTTGCATGAATTGCATAAAGCCTCTGAACATCCCATCGTTCACCATTTTATCGGTGTTATTGTTTTCATGAGGATTATTGCCTTCCTGTTGCACATTACCCTCGGCATTGATCGTTGGTGACTAAACGGTCTCATGTGCTTCATTGCTTATCTCAACATTTTCGGATGCCATTTTCAAATATTGCCACAAAACCAGGGTTAATTAACATATCACATATTATATCTATACTCTGACCAACCAATTAAATACCAAATAAACTTAGGTAGGTTATACTAGCGAAGGAATTCCCTGTCTCTCCCCTCCTAGTTCTTGTCTCACATCTCAGCCAGGGATCATATCCCTAAGCTTTGATACCAACTGTGACGCCCCCAAAAATAGGTATACATCACCCATCTTGAGTCGCCAGATACATGGTACAAAATACAAATACAACTTAATTATACAAATGTCCTGTAAAAATACGACAAAACATAGCTGAGAGTTTTAATAAGAATATTGTCATCTAGACAATATCCACACTCAAAGGAGTCCTCATTACATTTATTGTCACACTATTTAATGAATAGTGATGACTACTAATGCTATCATCCGACCGTCACTCCATTCCCCAGGCTCGTCCCAAATATATTCTCATTTCACTCAAGAGAACGGTGAAAGAAAGGGTGAGCTCAACTAGCCCAGTAAGAAATATTATGATTAAGATAATACAAAATAAATTATCATTAGCCTTCAACAATGTTAAACTGATAAAATATAAAAGACATCAAGTTTAATTGCAGCAGAACAAGCAATCCATTAAAAGAGTCAAGTAGAGAATAAAATCTACTATCTTCTATGATTTAAAAAGTTTTTCATCAACATAATCGCAGAGACTCAGCTTAATAAATAAACCACATCATCGAATCATCCCTGCACTACAGGCCAAGGATATTCATTAAATCATCAATGGTCATGACTATACCGAATAATCCATAGTCATAATCATACCAAAAACTGTCCATCAATGCACTACAGGCCACTGAGGATTTTTACTATATCATCCGTCACATTACGGTCATGACTATACCGAATAATCCATGGTCATAATCACACCAAGTTCATCTATGCACGTAAGCCAAAGATGACTTTTATCACAATATAAACATGAGAATGATGACAATGATATAAGCATTAATCAAACTAAAACAAGGATAAATATTAAAGACTTTAAATTTATCCAAATATTATCAATCACTTAATAAACTCATAATCTAATATTATTAATATTATAACAATATTTTAATCACTTCTTAAACTTATAAACAATTTATTTCAATTGTTTATACTTTACCAAATAATGCATTTAATCATTCAAAAATGCCATACTCATAAGATTTCATCACCAATGATCAAATCCCTTATCAAAAATCTGCATATACCCTATATAGGATTCCCAAGCCATAAAATCCTATTTACTAATTTTTCAACTTCACATAACATATTTTACTCATATGTTCGTAACTAAACCATTTTCATAAAAAATTACCAAATCAACTTATTACTTTTCTATCCTTTGCCCAAACATATATACATATATTTCATACACAACAAGTATTTTTTTATAATTTTTCAACTCCCTTAACTATTTTTCAAAAATCAATTTCTAATTAATTCCTTAAGAAATTAGCTACCTCAAGATTAACTCCAGAAATTCCCAAATCTTGGCAGGATCTTACACATGTTAACGTGAGCTTCTAGTTTAAATTTCATGGTCATCGGAGTTATAGAACTCCTGTTATAGCATTTTTTGTCGAAAAAATCTAAATATTGAAATAGTCATAACTTACTTATTTTAAGTCGGAATGAACTCATTTTTGGACAGGAGGTACTTTATACCATATATTTCTATGTCCCAAAAGGCCAGAATTTTTCTCATAAATTAAGTGGCCAAAAATGCCCTTTTAAATTTCTGGATAGTAGCCTTTTTGGTACTTTGCAGTTTTTGACTCCTTTGCTAAAATCAGTCCACACGAAAATCTAAAACACATTTTCCATTGATTCTGTGAGACCCCAAATTTTATGAATAAAGATTTAAATTTCTCGAAATATTTTTTTTAATATTATGGTGTGGATTTGATATAATGTTATAGTTTTGGGTAGTATTTATAAATTTTGCAAAGTATGCAAGTTGTTGTATTATATTCGATTGGTCGGGGAATATTCTTTATGTCGGGGAATATTCGTACGATGGCACAATCATTGGTGGACCCACAACGGAATTATTGTCGAATTAAGAAAACGACAAAAGTATTTTATTGAAAATAACGGGCGAAAGTTTTACTGGGTTGATCTTCGTTGAACTACTTTCATAGTAAAAGTACGATGTCGTGTGGTTGCATAGTAGCACACGGTATTGATTATTGATGCTTATGTGAGAAATCACTCAGTTATACTCAATTATTACTATAGTAATTGATGCATCATATCTCTCATATTATTGATTCGATTATTGTCAATATCATCTGCATTATATGTTATATTATTAAATCAATAATTGAGACGACAAAGTTGTTCATATTATTAAATTGCAATATTTACAATGTCTAGAAGTTCTGTCAAGGAGAGGTTTGGTCACCTAATTGCGCGCCAATAGGGAGAAATCCTTATTGGAAAGCCCCCTCTTTCCTGTGAACAACCTGGTTGTTAAATATTGTGAGTTATAATATTAATGATGAATAAGTTCATGTTGATTAAAGATGAATTTGATAATTTCATTGTGTTGGGATTATTTGTGTTAGTAGAAATCGACATCTATTCCGATGATAATTGATGTCTAGAGGTTATATTGTTCAATCGGGTATTCGGGACACTTTTCGTGTCAGAGTACTATTCACGAGTTACTATCATGAGTTACTATTCACGAGTTACTATTCACGAGTTACTATTCATGAGTTACTATTCACAAGTTACTATTCACCCGAACAATATATTTCTTTTCGGTCCAAATTATTTTTGGGTACAATATTATTCCATGAAGAGTTGTGCTAATTTTTCAAACCGTTGGTTGAATTTATATTAGTAAATCAGTATGGATCGGTTGTTTAAAGTTTTAATAGTGAATCAGTATGGATTAGTGAATCAGTATGGATCGCTGGTTTAAAGTTTTAATAGTGAATCAGTATGGACCGTTGCTTTAAGTTTTAATCTGGACCGTCCGTTTAAAAGTAAATCAATCTGGACCGTTCAGGAATTAGTTACTATTCAATCCATTCTTCTATAAATAGAAGCTCATTCCTTTATTATTTCTTATGAATTCACTGAAACTCTAGAGAGAGAAATTATAGAGAGAAAGAAGAAGAGTTTTCTGCTACTTCACTACTTCTATATCCAGTTTCTTTTACGGTAAAGGGTGTTATTTTTTCTTATTCATGAAGAGAACTTCATTATTCCATTCTTTATTATTCTATTGGAATAACTCATGTACGCAGACATACCTATACTTGGTGAAATTCTCATCATTATTCCATTCTATATTATTCTCATTGGAATAACTTTTGATACTGTGACATACACTATACATAACTCGTATCTGCCATACCTATACTTGGTGAAATCCTACTTGTTATTCCATTCTTTATTATTCTATTGAATAACTCAGATACGCCAGATACCCTATACATAACCTATATACGCCAGCGTACCCTATACTTGGTGAAATCCTTCTATTATTCCATTCTTTATTATTACATTGGAATAACTCAGATACGCTGTGACATACCCTATACATAACTCAGACATACTGGCAGACACCCTATACTTGGTGAAATCCTCCATTATTCCATTCATATATTATTATGTTGGAATAACTGTTTATCTAATCATCACGCATACATGGTGAAATTCTTCTATTATTCCATTCTATATTATTATGTTGGAATAACTTTTGTTTGCTGATACCGCATACGTGGTGAAATTCTTATATTATTCCGTTCTTTATTATTCTGTCGAAATATCCTGTCGGTGCGAATTTTGCCTGACCTGGTTCCATTATTTATTATTCCGCATTTATTATTCTCGCCGGAATATCCTCGCAATCGCGTTCTGGCCGGGACACAGTTCCATATTTATTATTCTGTTGGAATAACCTGCCTGTGCTATGTATCACATGCCTGGTGATTTCTTTTGTTATTCCATTCTTTATTATACTCAGTTGGTTAAAGTTTTGACTTCTATACTCTATGAAATTAGTGGAATATCCTTGATATTTACGCTTCATCCAGTATCTTTTCATGGAAATAATCTTCTGAGCATTCTTAAATTTTACTTTACAAAGAAGTATCATGTCAACAATTGGACGTTATTAGTTCATGGATAAATTCATTCGTGAACTTGTTTTATTGAATTCTTATAACATTATCATCATCCTCATATTTATATTTTTGAAAGTCATCTGTGGCCTGTAGTGCATAGATGGACTTGGTATGATTATGACCAGGGATTATTCGGTATAATCATGACCGTAATGTTACAAATGATGTGATAAAAGTCCTCATTGGCCCGTAGTGCATTGATGGACAGTTGTTAGCATGATCATGACCATTGATGAATACACGAATATCCTTGGCCCATAGTGCATGGATAAATTATGGTTGTGACCCTAATGAATATCCTTGGCCGTAGTACAGGGATGATGTGGATTATTTATTAAGCTGAGTCTCAGTGATAAAAGTGATGAAAAAAAATTTTAAATCATAAAAGATAGTAGATTTTATTCTCTACTTGACTATTTTAATGGATTGCTTATTCCGCTGCAGTTAAACTTGTTGTCTATTGTATTTTATCAATTTAACATTGTTGAAGGCTAATGATAATTTATCCTGCATTATCTCGGTCATAATATTTCTTACTGGGCTAGTTGAGCTCACCCTTTCTTTCACTGTTCTCTTCAGGAAATGAGAACGTAGCAAAGACTAGTCGGGGGACGGAGTGATGGTCCAGATGATAGCATTAGTAGTCCTCACTATTCTATGAAATAGTGTGATAATAATTGTAATGAAAACTTATTCTGAGAGTGGATATTGTCTAGAAGACAATATTTGTATTAAAACTCATAGCTCTTGTTGTATATTTAAGATTGTATTTGTATTTTGTACCATGTATCTGACGACCCAAGATGGGTGATGTATACCTATTTTGGGGGCGTCATAGATTCCACTTGGATAAGTTAGAAAACTCATAGATCTAACTCTAGAATTTGACCACACTCAAAAATTAGAAATATAATAGGAGATATGGTCAATTGAATTTCATATTCCATTTTCACCAAAATCTGATTTTCAACCCTTTGTGATTTCTAAGAAACTTTCATGTTTTCACATAATAACCAACATAACTTATCATAACAATGACATAATAATTCAATAAAATAAGTTCAAGAATAAATTTTAAAGATTTATAAGTTAATTTATCCTGAACTCAATAATGTCCAAATTGTCAACATGATACTGCTTTGTAGAGAAAAATTCAAGAATGCTCAGAAGAATATTTTCACGAAAAGATATTGGATGAAGCGCAAATATCCAGGATATTCCACTAATTTCAAGGAATATAGAAGCCAAAGCTTTAACAAACTGTGTATAATAGAATATATGAAACTGCAAATGGATTTTTGCCCGCCATATGATAATCCACGTAGCAAGATCATTTCTATAATTTAATAAGAAATGAATACAAAGGATCATTCACCATGCATGTGGTAATCCACACAGACTGGTTATTCCAACAGAATAATAAAGAATGGAATAACGTATGATTCACCACATGCGATAGATCGCATGCATGAGTTATTCCCAACAAAATAATAAATAATGGAACCAGTCACGTGTAACGCATTACGCACAAGATATTTAAATGAATAATAAGAAATGAAACCAAGTCGAGCAAAATTTGCGCACCGACGTGAAATTCCAACGTAATAATAAAGAATGGAATAACAATGTAATCACCATGCATGTGATAGAATCGATGCATAGACAGTTATTCCAATGTAATAATAAATAATGGAACCAGTCATGCTTAAACGCATGCATGTGATATTCCAAATGTAATAATAAAGAATGGAATAATGTAAGAATTTCACCATGTATGTGGTACTTAGATATACAAAAGTTATTCCAATGAATAATAAGGAATGGAATAATGAAGTTCTCTTCATGAATACGAAAGAAATAATACCTCTTACCTTATAAAAAGAAGAGTACTCTGACGGGTAGGGCGGGGATATACTTGAAGAAAACTTGCACTACGCTTAAAGCTTCTTAAAACTCTAAAGAAATACGCTCAAGATTATAGAAGAAGAATTTTCTAAACTTCTGGTGTGATTTTCAATTCTAACTAGGCATCCTATTTATAGGAAAAATAGAAAGGATACTATACAATAAAATATAATATATTCTATTTATAATATATATATATATATATTTTTATTTAAAATCTAATAAAACAAATAACTTTATAAAAGTATTACATTTTTATATAAAAAGATTTTACTATGCAAACACTATCGCGAACACTTATGCAAACACTATGCATAATAGAATATATTATATTCTAATTATTGTCTAATAAAAAACAATAACTTTATAAAAGTATTCATTTTATATAAAAAATTTATTATGCAAAACACTATCGATAATAAAATATATTATATTCTAATTATTATCAATAAAATAAATAACTTTATAAAAGTATTACATTTTATATAAAAAAGTTTTTCTGCTTTTATTACATTAATAATACTAATAAAACAAAATTTATATTATATATATATATATAAACTTCCGTGACTTCATAAAAAGACACCTCAATATATTTAACAACATTTATCATCATTATTATAATTCACAATATTAATCGACCAGATCGTTCTCAGGAAAGAGGGGCTTTCAATAAGGATTTCTCCCTATTATGCGCAATTAGGTGACCAAATCTCTTCTTGCGGAACTTACTGACATCATTAATATTGTAAATAATAATATTAATAACTTCTTCATCTCAATTATTGATTTAATAATATACAAAATATCAACAATAATTAAATCAAATAATGTGAGATACTATGCAGCAATTATTGTAGCAATAATTGAACAAAACTGAGTGACTTCTCACGTAAGCATCAATAATCAATACCGCGGTGCTACTACGCAACCACACGTACATCGTACTTTTACTAATGAGTAGTTCAACAGTTTTAACGGTAAAACTTCCGCCGTTATTTTCATAAAATATTTTTGTCGTTTTCTCAATCCAACAATAATTCAGTTGTGGGGTCCACCAATGATTGTACCGTCGTACGGATATTCCCCGACCAATCTAATATTATATAACAACTTGCATACTTTATAAAATTTATAAATACTACCCACAACTATAACATTATCTCAAATCCACACCATAATATTCAAAAAAATATTTCGAGAAAATTAAATCTTTATTCGTAAAATTTGGGGTTTTACAGTAGGGTATATCTGCGTTATAACCACATGTGGGGGTATCATATGCATGTCCTCTTGGCACCAAGGCATGACACCTTCCGTGACAATGTGATCAGTCTACGACGTCTCCGTTTTGTGCTCTTGTGGGAGTTGACCATTTGGTAATTTGTTATGAGAGGCGTATGAGTCAACCCTAGTTATCTTTTTTGTTTTGTTCTGCAGATTGATGATGTTTGTGCTAAACACGTCTTCCGATTTACATGCATCTGGATCTGACCGGTCCGATGTATGATATGCATGTGTGACATTATTTTGACTTGCCTATGTGACAAGTTATATTTCTGTTTTATTTTGAACTCGGTATGAAATAACACCCAATCATTTGATTCAACATTTTATTTCGTTGTGTTAGTTTTGTTCATTTCAGCTCAGTAAATTTAATTGAGTTGGTTATTTCATTTCATTATTCTTGTACTCTAAATTTGTATTGGGCATTTGGCTCGTGCTGTGTTTTTCTTCCGGCAGTTAATCAGGAGGATCAATGGCAAGTGTGACGAGAGCTCCATTTTATCCAAATGGTTTAGATATTTTATTTAGGTTGTGATCCAATGATTTATTTGTAGTTGTAATAAATAATTTAGATTATGGTTTGAGCTAAATTGGCATTTATTATGGTTTGACTTGTGGCATATATCAAACATTAAAATTATTCTTTTGTGGTTTGAAGCCTTATTATAATTTTATAAGTTCTATTCTGTTGTGTTTTGTAAGTAACCTCTTTTCTATTTCGGAAATTAAGGGGGTGTTATGAGTCATCTCATTTATTAAAACAAAAAATTCGAAAGTTGGTACATCCATCTAAATATATACTAACTGATGATTTTATCTAATTGGTTCACCTTAAAATAAAATTTTCAAAGATCAGCCCTAATCCATACAATTTTAAAACACGAATATTTTCGGGGTCGACAGTCTCTATTAAGTTTAGTGTGCAATAAACTCGAATACGTAAGTATGCACAGTCCGACTACCATTCTCTCTTATTATGTCTATCCGAGTCCAATTCCTTGTTCCTTCGTTTTCCAACCAACGATGGCTCCGCCAATGTTACCTAACATAACTTTTTGGCCACAAAAAGATGATGAGGATAAAGCTTCCATGCATGTATATGTGGAACATGATCACTTTACCCGTTGACCACACTTCCACTATATATAGACCAATTCTAACTAAATGGTTAAATGTATATAGGAACATTCTCTCCCCCTCACACACGTTTGACTATTTTATTTATTATATATTGATATTTTCATAACACTTTTTAATATTTTAACATGAAAATTATCGTTATAAATGTATAGCGACAGTGAAAATAGTCACTATAAGATTTATAGCGACGGTTTTTATGTAAATATATCATTTTCTGTTGTGAATTTATCGGTTTATTACTGTAAAAAAACAAGAATACGTGATTTTAAATTTTGTGATGCTTTTAAAACAATCACAAAAGATAGTAATTTGTGATAGACTTTTAAGCAATCACAAAATAATAGTATATATATGATGGCTCTTAGTGATGACTAATCTTGCCATCATTGTATTAATTATGATGGCCATGTCAATCACACCAATTTTTCAATGCAAAATAAATTTTCTTTTTGTGACGCACTAAGTCATCACTTATAGATATACTCTTTTCGTGATTGCATTTAAGCTATCACTAATATTTTAATGTAAGAAATAATCAAAACATTATTTTATGACGGTCGTGACAATCATTAAAAAAGATAAATTTTTGTGACGATTTTTATTTGCAATTACAAAAAGAAGGTATTTTGTGATGAAATTTTCAAGCCATCACAAAATAATAAAATATATGATGGCTCTTAGTGATGACTAATTTTATCATCATTATAGAGTATTTGTGACTGCCATTGCAATCACCAAATCTTATGTAGAAGTAATTTTGTTTAATAAGTCAACTCACATATGTTTCCTTTTATATTTTGTTTTAAAATTATAATCATGATCTGGACTTTAGTGTAGTGGTAATACTCGTTATTTAGTTTGCAAATGGAAGAGGGTTCGAATCCTGCAAGTATCATTTGATATAATTAATATAGTGAAATAAGTTATATGTAAATAGAGATTCACGTTCTTACATTTGATCCCTAAAGTATTGTTTTTTTTGTGTGATGACTTTGAGAATCACAATAGATTATGTGTTAATGTGATTGTATTAATCATCACAAAAGCGTTACGCGTTTGCGTGATTGCCAAAACCATCACGTAAAACTTTTCATGATGAGCGTATACAAGACGGCCATTGTGATGCTTAAAGTCATCACGTAAACCTTTCATGATGGTTTTCTTACTTTTTGTGATGGATTTTGGCCATCACAAATGACCATTTTTTTAGTAGTATTGAAAATTGATAGTGCTAGTACATTAATCCTATGTAATAAAATCATAGATATTATTTTTTTAAAATATATTTTAAATTTGAAGTTATAAAATATTATGAAAATTATAACATTTTGTAGTTCTATTATTTATTTTTAGCTAATATAGCAAACATATTTTTTAATTAAATAAAATATGTTTAAAATCTTCATTATATATATATATATATATATATATATATATATATATCTTAAGTTTGAGAGGGAGAGAGTATATTCTATAATTTGACCAACAAAAAGAAATCTAGGTATCAATTATTCTTTCAATTGCATGCAAGTTGTTATTGATTATCATTATAAACATATAGCTAATTGATGTACTTTTTCTATAGGTCAATTGGTGATCATGTGTTGCTTAGAAATAAAACAGCATAATAGTATATAATAAGGGTACACCCTCGCTTAATTTGGAGGTTTCCACCAGGTTGACATAAATTATATGCGTAATATAATTAAATTAAGATGGGTAGGTGTTCTATGTAGCCAGATTTTCGCGGTTGGTGTGTCTAGTTTAAAAAGAAAATGAAAACCTCTAAAATGTTAAGTGGCCGGCTCAGCTATTACTATATAACTAGGTAGATAAAAGGAAAAACATATAATTAAGAACATAAATAGCACATTTCTTTTCCATGAAGTTGTAATGATGAATGTTAATTGTGCCCGAGTTTTTTCAACTAAATGTTGCTCCATCTGTTCGATAATAATCTGATTTAATTTAAAATTGATATGACTTCTTTTAATTTATTCAAGAGAATTGATATATAAATAATGTCCGTAAAAATATCTACATGTAGAAGCACATCTAAAAACCTTATATACCTAAAATATCCATGGTTAATTTGTAGTGGAATATGATAGTGGAAATATGATTATAAAATTGAAGGTATTGTATTATTTTGTATTATTATCATTAAAAAATGGGTCTTTTTGCTAAAATGTAAAATAAAAATAAATAAATATTTCTTTCATTCCTAAGTACTCCTATAAGATTAGTATTGACTTTCAAAAAGCCAATTTGGAACATTTTAAATTTAAAATTTGTATACTTCATCAAAGATTATATAGAGAACAATAAATTGTATAATTAATTAGTTATCCTTAATAGATAGTATAATATTAATAATTATAGATTTTTCCAGAGAGCAATATAATTTTCTGCCCTAACCCTTTAGGAGCATAATTGTCCAAAAAAAGTATTATTACTCTGACATCATCTTTTATGCTCTGGAAATATTAGTTCTCTATCCGATTTTTTACGAGAAATCAAATAAAGAACTGATAAATTCACAACATATCAGTTCCCTATCCGATTTCTTGCAAGAAATCGGATAGTTTATTAATCATTAATTTCTTGCAAGAAAAATGTGGACCAATTCACCATCGTGGTGACTTTCGGAATGTTTTATTGTATCTTAATGCATCTTAACTATACACCTTTTAATATATCTTAATATATTATAATGCCTCTAAATTTTTCCTTTAACTTACTCATCCAAATCTTTAAAAATCCTCCACTTAATTTAGTCATCATTATCTTTCATATTCATTTTTTTATAAAAATAATCTTGTTTTCTTCCTAAAAATATAAAAAGTCCAAGAGTGGCTCAGCTATTCTCTTCAACTTGAATTGCTAAATTACAACTTAACAATCCTCTAAAATGTTGAAGCAATGCAAAAATAAAGAAACTTGAAGCTGAAGGAGAACTTTTTTTTTCCGTAAATAATCATAATAACACTTATTATTTCTCTAATTTTTCAAGTAATAGTCAGTATTTTTCTAATTTATAATATATAATATTCACTACCCCTAATGTGGTTGACCAACTAATATCTTAAATATTTTTAATATAATGTCTATACACTCTTGAAGTTATAATGTTTAATATATTCATTAAATATAACTTTGTATATTATAATTGTTACTTAGTACTTGATCTAATTAATTAAATTATGTACTTGTGCAATAAATAACATAAATGTCAAAAATAATAAATATTTATTTAATCAAAAAAAAAAAAGTCATACACTTTTTGCGAATTAAATTTCTCAAATTTTAAAATTTACGTAATATACATTCAAATATATATTTTTTAATTAAAAAGTAAAATTTAAATACCCATAAAAAGTACAAATTAACGCAAAAAAATTATAATTAATTTTCCCAAATATTAAAATTTACATAAAATAAATGTAAGACCCCAACTTTTTAAATAAAGATGGTTTTTCTATAAATATTATTTTAAATATTATGGAATGAATTTGATATAATGTTATAGTTGTGGGTAATATTTATAAATTTTACAAAAGTACGCAAATTGTTAAAAAATATTCGTTTGGTTATGAATATTCTTTTTGTTTTATATTCGTCATGACGACGACACAATCATTAGTGGACCCCACAAATGTAATTATTGCCGAGTTAGAAAACGACAAAAATATTTTTATGAAAATAACGGTGGACGTATTATGCGTTAACATCGTTGGAATACCGGTGGTTAAAATACAAAGAATAACATGCGTTATTGCTTGACACACTGTGATTACATAATATTTTTGAATTATTGATTCTTACGTAAAAGTCACTACTCAATAATTGTTACAAAGAATTATTGTTTAATATTTTATTGATTCAATAATTACTACGTTGATATTTTTGATTCAATAATTGTCATTACACGATGATTTCAAATTATCAAATCAATAATTCATTTAAATATATTATTATAATATTATATTATAGTAGTATGATGTGATTATATGATAGTATTTTTTTTATATATAATTTGAATGGTAACATTATTATAGTAAATTCATGGTATAAAAGTAAAATGAGGTGGAAGAGAACAATTTGAATTTGAATTCTGATGATGTAAGCGATGATGTCATCGGAACGATGAGGTAAGCAATGATGTCATCGGAAGGATGATGTAAGCAATGATGTCATTTGATCGATGATGTAAGCAATGATATCATATGATCGATGATGTAAGCGATGATGTCATAAATTATGGCGAAAAGACTATTTTACCCATACTCTACCAAGCTTATAAATAGAAGCTCATTCCTTCATTATTTTTTCACAAATTCACTAAAGTTATAGAACGAGAAAGAATAGAGAGAATAAGAGAAAGAAGAAGAATCTTCTGTTACTACAATATTGTGGTATCCAATTTCCTACTAAGGTAAGGGGTATTATTTCTTTCTTATTCATGAAGAGAACTTCTGTTATTCCATTATTTATTATTCTGTTGAAATAACCTGTATACGCGGGCTACCCTATACTTGGTGAAATTATTTTGTTATTACATTCTTTATCATTATGTTGGAATAACCTGTCTATGCGAAGTACCGTATACATGGTGAAGTTCTTCTGTTATTCTATTTTTATTATTCTGTTGGAACATCATGTCGGTACGTTACTCATGACCTGGTTCCGTTATTTATTATTCTGTTGGAACATCTTGTCTGTGCGTTTACATATGACCTGGTTCCATTATTTATTATTCTGTTGGAATATCCTGTTTGTGCGTTTCATGCACGACTTGTTTCGTTATTTATTATTCTTCATTGGAATAGCACATCTGTATGCGATTATCGCATGCCTAGTGATTTCTTTTGTTATCCCATTCTTTATTATACTCGCTTAGTTAAAGTTTTGACTTCTATACTCCATGAAATTAGTGGAATATCCTCGATATTTAGCGCTTCATCCCAGATTCTTTTTTATGGAAATATTCTTCCGAGCATTCTTGAGTGTTACTCTCAAAGAAGTATCATGTTGACAATTTGGACGTTATTAGTTCCTGGATAAATTAATTCTTGAACTTGTTTTATTGAATTCTTATATCATTGTCATCATCCTCATGTTTATATTATGTTGAAAGTCATCCGTGGCATGTGGTGCATAGATGGACTTGGTATGATTATGACCGAGGGGATTATTTGGTGTAATCATGGTAGTAATGTTACAAATGATGAGGAAAAATTCTCATTGGCGTAATGCATTGATGGATGCTTGTTGGCATGATCATGACCACCATTGATGAATACATGAATATCCTTGGTAGTAGTCATGGATAATTTGTGGTTGTGATACTAATGAATATCCTTGGCCATAGTGCGGGGATGATGTGGATTATTTATTAAAAATTAGTCTCAAATGATACAAGTGATGAAAAACCTTTAAATCATAAAAGATAGTAGATTTTATTCTCTACTTGACTTTTTAATGGATTGCTTGTTCCGTGCAGATTAAACTTGATGTTTGTTATATTTTATCGGTTTAACATTGTTGAAGGCTAATGATAATTTATTCTCGCATTATCTTAGTCATAATATTTCTTCTTGGGCTAGTTAAGCTCACCCTTTCTTTCACCGTTTCTTTGAGAAAATAAGAACGTGGCGGGACTAGTCAGAGTGCGACGGAGTGACTGTCCCGATGATGATAGTATTAGTAGTCCATCACTATTCATTAAATAGTGTGAAAATAAATATAAAGAGGACTCTTTTGAGTGTGAATATTGTCTAGATGACAATATTCTTATTTATCTCTCAGTTTACGTTTTGTCGTATTTTACACGACAGCTGTATTATTAAGTTGTATTTGAATTTTGTACCATGTATTTGGCGACTCAAGATGGGTGATGTATACCTATTTTGGGGGCGTCACAATAAACTTATTATTACAGAACGAATCTTATTATTCATATAAAAAGTATTAAAAATTATATTAATTATTTTTCTCAAATATTAAACTAAACATAAGTCACATTTAAGCATAATTTTTTATAGTAAAAATGACAAATGTTGTTACTCAAAAATAAAATAAAAATATATTAAAAAAAAATAATTTTATAAGATATAGGTAGTAATAAATATTATTGTATTTTTTTTATTCAACATTGCACAAAAACAACACCTACTTATATTAAAAATATTGTTTCAAACTACGAGTTTATCACAACAATTAATTATATATAACAATTAAACATATATAAATAAATGTCTTTAAATTAATAAATTTTTTTATTAATAAATTAATAAGATTACAAAATAAATACTCTGTCATATCAAATGTGATAAGCTCGAGGGCATCACACTATTATCATCCCCAATTGAGAATCTTAAATGAAAATATTGGTACTTGGATGTACGACTCCCAATGAAAAAAGTCCTGATTGCTTGGGCAATATTAGAAATTCAGAATCTATGGAAGTTAATGTTAAATTGATAAACATATTCGTTGGTGGTGGCAGTCGTCTCTGTTAAAAATAGTATCGCATTTTAAGATTTACAAATTAAATATTAAAATTTTAGTTTTGTTGCTTGTTTCCTAAAAAATAATAAGTAATTAATTTAAAAGTAATGAACACAATTACATTTTATACTGTTATGAATAAAAAGACGATTCTTTTTGTGGAATTTTTTTATTTTCATAAATATAACTCTTTTTGCATGATAGATAGTGTAAAATATTAGTATTAATATATTCTCCACAAATCACAATCATATCTCTAACTAAGTAAACTCCTCTCTGTCTCTCTCAATTGAACATGGAGATCAGCTGTACACAAGTTTGTACTATATTCAAGCTGGCCAGCAAAAGATACTGACTTTTATTTTTTTCTAATATAGTGAAAGATACTACTAAACCAGTCCAAATTTTGTTTTGCTTTTAACCCACACCAACCCTCTTATTTTCTCCCATAAAAATTTGAATAAAATTTTTAAAAATAATATAAACTCACACCAACCCACCATTACTTTAAGTTGAAATTATACTCTAAGAGTCAAGTGGTGTATTAATTGATCTAAGACAATACTTATGTAGTAAATTACTAGTAATTATATTAGTAATGACCATCATGGCTTGGCTGCAGGGAATGTGCATTGATTGGTCTTTTTTTGGGTTGTTAGACCATGATAGTGAAGAATATCTAGGTAGCAGCCAGACTTTCCAATTTTGAAATGATTTTTCTTCTAAAAGGTTGTCAAAGTCTGAGGTATATGATGAGATGATATGAATCCCCAATCAATAAAATTGCACGTTTTGAAATAAATATATTGAAGGATATGACTATTAAAAAAGTTTTCTTCTACTAAAACTTCTAAAGAGTTAGGTTAAGATGATATGAAATCCGGCCCATATCAATAAAATTGTTTGAAATATATTGAAGGATGTGATTATTACAAAAAGTAGGATGATTTTCTTAATTATGACAAGTTGAATTTCAAGCGTACGTAATTTTGGCAATCGTTAGTGTTTCTAAGTCTCCCTAATAAATAATTGGTATGATATCAAAGGGTTATATGAAATTTCTGTCCCTCTGAGTTGTCATTTGATAACATAGTCGTCCCAAAAGTTTATTTTTCAATAATTAACTAGGCCCTCTAAGTGGTTAATTTGTATTAATTCTGTTATTTGAACTAATTAGGTAAATAAGAAATTAGTCCAAGCAACATAATTGACAAAAATCAGCCACTTAGAGTACTTAATTGACGAAAATAAAACTTTAGAAATGTCTGAGCCACCGCATGACAACTTTGAGAGATAGAAGTGTCATTCAGTCTGTATCAAAGTGTGAATTTTTGAAGGATTCACACATAAAACTTGTCCCATGCAAACCCTAATAACTCGTCGTTTTCTGATAAAAAAAATTAAGTTTTCTGATGAATTCAGATCTACTATCTCATCTCTAATCTCATAATTCTTATTTATTTACACAATTAACCGTAAAAAGATAAATAAATTACACATGTTAATATATCAAAAGTGACGAGACATGAAACATGGGATGACATAGTAAATTTGAACGCTTTGCAATAAATATCAAGCTTTCAGGGCTTAATAGAAAAGATTAATTCGCTACATAACCTCCCCAACAAAAAACAAAGCCAACTTACATGTTACATCTCTACTGCATGAACTTTTTGTCTTGCTCACAACATCCCATTTTAAAAGACAATTAAACTATATAGTAAAATCATTTAAAAAATTACGTCCACTTATTTTAAAATTAACTAAGAAAGTGAAACTTAGGTAGGTGAAAATTGAAATACTACTATATATATAGGTGCCTGTGTGCAGTTAGGTTGCATGGTATTATACTATATATCTTACAAAAGAGCACTTGAGTGAAGTCTCTATAGGCAATATAATTGTCATATAAATGGAGTTGCTAATTTTAGCACTTGTTCTAGTTTCTGTTGTCCTTCCATCATCATCATCATCATCTTCTTCTTCTTTTTCTTCTTCTTCTTCCTCGCCGGCCACTCGGCGTTTCGAATTCAATGTAGGTTAATTTAAAATCTTCTCTTCTTTAATTTATTTCGTTTCTCTCTATTTGTACACAGTACGTGTGAGTTTGTAGTATTGACAATTTAATTATATTATTTTCAGGTGGAATGGAAAAACGTTACTCGATTGTGCCACACTGTACAAGTGTTAACGGTGAATGGGAAGTATCCAGGGCCAACAATTACAGTTTATGAAGGTGATAATGTGGAGATTAAAGTCAATAATCGCGTTCCGCAAAACACTACAATCCATTGGCGAGTACTTTTTATTTTATTTTATTTTATTATGTGCTTAATTCCTCCGTTAAATATATATATATATATATATATTTTTTTTCTTAATTAAATTACGAAATTTAAAATAAGAGAATATTAAATTATGTTCTTATTTAAGTTTATAGTGGACCATGCACCCACATATAATACATTAATTAGGGATTTTTTTTTTCTTTCTTTAAATCAGTGCACTGTGCCTAGCTAGGCTATCTCTTATGGAAGGGAGGGAGCGAGTATATTTTTAATTTTTCATGTTTCAAATCTGAAATTATAATTATTTTTCACATTTTTTTGTTGGAACTCTACTTATGAGTGGAATAGGTACTGTTAAAAAGTTACTTCATGATTTAATAAAATAAAAACCATGGCTTTCCATCCTAATAAAACTAAGGGACAATAAGAAAAGGTTATGAAAAGAAGTTGCTACCTGCCAAACACGTTACGTGCATGGTATAGAGTTATTAATTATTTATTTCATTCGCAAGCATATGCAAATGGGACCAGTTTTCGAGATTTTTTGGCTTATAAGTGAAGGATCCGGTTGGTATGAAATTTATTTTTTGATAAGTTGGTCAATTGACTAATAGAATGTTGACACATATAGACTTCGTCTGCGTGTCAGTACTCTATTGACCAATTGACCAACTTACCAAAAAATAAATTTTATGCTAACTACTTCCGTAAGTGAAGGTATCCATTGTTCCAAAATGAGAGTCATATTTAGTCGATGATGTAATGTAATTACCTCTAAAGGGGGTTAAGCATTTCACTCGCTAATAATTTCATACGAAATTATTTTATAAAAAATATCGAATGAAAAGTGACATGATATTCTGAATTTATATTAATAAAAAAAATTGAATATGGTATTCATAAACATTATTATATTACATAATTCCTTTGTCCTAATTTACTTGCAATATATTTTTTAAAAGAAAATTAATATTTCTACAATACTTTTTGATATTTTCACATGAAAAGTAGAGTTATAAATGTATTTTATCGTCGTTATAAAATTTATAGTGACAATTTTTAAATAAAAATATTATTTTCTGTTGTAAATTTATCAATTTTATTTTTGAAAATAAGACTTATTCTTTAGTGTAGGTCACCAAATTATAGCTTTATCATCCCACATGTTTTTCCCAGTGCCTATGGCCCAGTTAGGAATGTTAATGGAAACCTGCATTTTAAATGAGGATTCGACTTTTTTAAAATAAATACTACCTTCATTTTAGGTTAAATTTAACTTCTCCTTTATTATTATTATAATAATAATAATTCTAGATACTTTGGGTTAATTACAAGCCAGAGTAGGTTTTGGGTTACAATTGATCTTAAATGTTAAAAGGTTGCTTTTGGATTGCCTTCAACATGCAATTTCTTTATTTATTTCACTTTGAATTCAAAATATAATTTTCAGAGGTAAGATTTTTGGAAAGTTTTTGTACTATATTCTGGTACTCTTACTTTCAGTCCGAAATTTTTACTTTCGGTAGTTAAATCAACCTTATATATGGATTCGATCACTATAAAGTTAATTTTATGATAAATTAATCAATTGACCAATACAGTATTAACACGCACGTGATTATAATGAGCCATACACAAGTACATAGAGGAATGTAGTCAATAATTCAATAAGTGACCAATAATTGATCATAGTATATATTTTAAATTTGTGCATAAATACAATTGGATACAGGGTGTCTATTCTGTAAATTTTTGTTTGGTTATTTCAAATTGAAGTAAACATTATGATATGGGCCTCATGCTTACAACCTAGCTACAATGTCCATATTATATGATTATGAGATGATTGTATACATGATTGCAAAAGGTTAAAGGGTATGTGTTTTGTATTTTTGTGTACACTTTATTTTGATATTTTTTTTGCTTAAATTGACCAATTTTAAAATTAAAAATTAAATTTATTTATTTATATTTTTAAACTTATAAAATTGGAGATAATAGTAAATTTAACATAATTTCGTCACATATATTTATAAGAAAACAATATAAATATTTATTATAAAAATAGTCAATTAAACTGAAATCATCAAACTAAGTAAATTTTTGAAATACAAAGGGAGTAGGTTTTTATTTCAATAATAAAAATTTTGTTGTTTCCCAAAAAATCAAACACAACCCATGTATATGGAATATTCTTTCTTGCTATAATCCATGAAAAATACATCTAACTTTTTAGCCTTCACCTTTTTGTTTGTTTCTCACCAAATATATAAAGTGCATATTTGTGTGTAAAATTTTAAATTTATTTAAAAATCTTGTTCAAACAAACTATTTCAAATGCAGCTTATATATTAAGTTGATTAGCCATAATAAAAATTGAACTCAAATACTCCAAAAACCAAGAGACACAATATAAAACCTTGAAGATTAAAAAGCAAATTTGAAAATTTTAACCATACATATATGACATACATTTACTAACCCTTTCTTTTTTTCTTTTTAATTTTTTTTTATTGGTTCTCATTTTTCTGTCTCTTCTAATATTGTCCATTTACATTTGGTTAATCATTTAGGCATGGAATAAAACAGTTCAGAACAGGATGGGCTGATGGTCCAGCATATGTTACCCAATGCCCCATTACAGAAGGCAAGTCTTATACATACAAGTTCACCATCACTGGCCAGAGAGGCACCCTCTGGTGGCATGCCCATTACTCATGGCAGCGCGCCTCTGTATATGGTGCCTTCATCATCAAGCCCCGGAAGCCATATCCATTCCCAGCTAAAATTCAAGCCGAAATCCCCATTTTATTTGGTAATAATATAATCAATCCTACAACATACACAAATTCTTCTGTTTTGATCAATTCACTATACCTGCCTACCTCTTGTTCTTATTTATTTTAATGAATAATGCTAGGTAACTTCTAGACAGTAGTTTATATGGACAAATCTTTACAGGGGTATACTGTACAAATCTTTAAAGTTTTATCTAGGTGAATCAGATAACTTTTGTCTAGTTTAGAAGCGGAACTAGGGGGGCATCTGACCTCGTAGGCTGCCGGCGCAGAGGCGGAACTAGGGAGGGCGGCCGGGCAGGTCATCTGAGTATCTCAGAGGCGGAACTAGGGGGGCGAGGGGGCATCTGCCCCAGTAGCCGGACGGTCGACGCATAACGAGAGGAGGGGAGGGGTGGTGCTGGGGCGGGGCGGGGCGGGGGCGGGGGCGGGGGAGGGAGGCGGCCAGTCAGCTACTGCTTCTTCCTTCTTCTTCTGCCATCATCATCTTCTTCTTCTTCTACCATTAGACCCATATCTACTTTGAAACCCAGGCTTTGAGCGAGAAAGGAAACGAAAGAGAAGAACAGGGAATTGGGTTCTAATTTTTCAGAGAGGTCAGAGGAGCGGGGAAACAGAGAGAGAAAGTGGGGGAGGAAGAATATATTAAATTAAGATGAGAAAAATATTTGGGACATGATAATTAATTGTCTTTAATACACCGATAGTGTACACCCTTATATAATACTCTACTCCGGTATAAACGTGTATTATTAGAATTATAATACATTCTTAAAATAAAAATAATTTTATTTATATTTTTATAATTTTAACACCTTTCATTTTATATTCCGATAATTTGTGAAATTTTAACATATAGATACAAACTCAAGTTTGATTTTTTAAAATTAAATTAAAAATATTTTTAAATTTAAATTTAATATAATTTATTTAACTATTAAAATAATATATATTGTAGCAAATGTTATCTAGCTAGTTTATTGTTAAAAAGGTATAAATAATCACACAATAATTATTAAAAGCAAAATTGTCCAAAAAAAATGATTGCCATATCTCTAATATTTTTATTGCTTCTTCCTTGCTCCGTCGTCAATAAATAAAATTTTTTTATTGATATATTTTGACCCCCCTAAAAATTTGTTCTGGTTCCGCCACTGAGTATCTGACCTTGGTAGGCTGCCGGCGCCCGCGGCTCAGTCTTCTTCTTCTTCATCTGCAACACAGAAACACTCAAGTTAGGAGTTTTTTTTTTAACTAACATGAAACGACGTCGTTTCATTAAAAAAATCTATCATCTTATCAGGATTTAGGCACTAGATATAAACAGATTCTCTTTTTCTTCTTTGCCTCTTCCTATGTTTCTCTTCGTTTCTTCCGCCGCTCACTCCTCAGCCGCTCAGCCGTGCCTCTCCGCCTCTGGCCGACGGCCGTTGCTTCCTTGCTCCACCGTCAATAAATAAATTTTTTTTATTGATATATTTTGACCTCCCTATAAATACTTTCTGGTTCCGCCACTGCTAGTTACATTGCATTACTTTATTTTAACTAATAGTTTTGAAAACAACGTTACATTTAACCTGTCTACAATCAGGTATGACCTATGTTTTCCATATATACCAATATGTACAGGTGAATGGTGGAATGGTGAAGTTCAAGCTATCGAAGATGACATGAAGATGTACGGTGGAGGGCCTAATTCTTCGGATGCTTACACCATAAATGGCTTTCCAGGATCACTCTATCCCTGCTCTAACAAAGGTAAGATAAAAGTACTAAACATCCCCATCTTTATGCAACTTTTTGGAAAAATTATTGCAGGTATAGAGTATGTAATTTTCTTGTTTTCTACTTGCAGATACTTTTATTCAAACAGTTGAAGGAGGCAAAACCTATATGCTTAGAATAATCAATGCAGCCCTTAACGACGAATTATTCTTCAGTGTCGCGAACCATACCTTGACAGTGGTAGAAATTGATGCAGTTTACACAAAACCTTTCACAACAACTGCGATAATGATCACCCCGGGACAAACCACAACTGTTCTGCTCACTGCAAATCAAGTTCTAGATTCCAGTACTGGCACGTTTGTAATGGCAGCGAGGCCTTATGTAACTTCAGTTTTCCCCTTCAACAACTCCACCACTATAGGATTCTTAAAGTACACAAGTACAAAAACCTCAAAATTTAGCTATATTAATATTCCTTATAGTCTTCCTAAAATGGAAGACACTGGATTTGCAACAGCATTTTCCAAAAAACTGCGAAGCCTTGGGTCTGGTGAGTACCCTTGTGAGGTGCCTAAAAAGATAGACAAACGCGTAATAACAACCATAAGCCTCAACCTTCAAGATTGTCCAGCAAATGAAACTTGCAAAGGCCTGTATGGGAAAAGGTATTATGCTTCAATGAACAACATTTCCTTCATTCGTCCATCAATGTCAATCTTGGAATGCCATTACAAGAACCTCACCAACAACAACGGTATCGACAACGATTTCCCAGAGAGGCCGCCTCGTGTTTTTGATTACACCGGCGTAGACCCATTGGCCGAGAACATGAATATAGAATTTGGGACAAAGATTTTGGCAGTCCCATATGGGACAAGGCTGGAAATTGTGTTGCAGGATACAGGGTTCCTCAATGTGGAAAACCATCCAATACATGTTCATGGGCACAATTTCTACATTGTGGGGACTGGATTCGGAAACTTTGATGCTGCAAAGGATCCGTCTCATTATAACCTTGTGGATCCTCCAGAGAGAAACACGGTGGCAGTTCCTGTCGCCGGATGGGCTGCAATTCGGATCAATGCAGATAATCCAGGCGTTTGGTTCATTCACTGTCATCTTGAGGAGCATACAACTTGGGGTTTAGCCATGGGGTTGCTAGTGAAAAGTGGTTCAGACCCATCTCAGTGCTTGCTTCCTCCACCTAATGATTATCCCTCCTGCTGAATTTAATTAGTATATGCATGCATGGATAGGTAGAAAAATGAAAAATTTACCCAACTAAGTAGTGAATTATGCAATGTGAATATATAGTAGTGCAAGGTTTTGTAACATTGAGTGTGATTCTTGAGGAATTTTAATTAAGCTAGTGTATTGTGAAGAGGAAATGTGTATGTATTAAGTCAACGTATGATGACCCAATTATGTAGTTGGTAATTTTGATGAACTTTCTTTACTTATAATTTTTTTTTTTTTTAAAAAGAACTATTATACAATTTGACTTTTGAGTTCAAACGGTCGTATATTAAACTTCAAATTAGTGTGAATTTATTTAATTTTAGTACTTGATACAATTATTATAATTATATAGTATATAACAACTATTAATAACAAATTTTATTTTATTCTAAATTTTATAAACTATACAAATTTTAAATTTTAATATGTCAGTCATTTGACTTCAAAAGTCAAATCAGTATTTCTAATTTTAGAATTCAACCTAGGACATCATGATTGGGATAAATCAACTTTTGTACCAGACTTTGGGACGCGATTTACAATTTGGTACTCAAGTGAAAAAATTACAAACCTGATTGTACTTTCGAAAAATGTTACACTCAAATTAAACATTAGGGACACGACTTACAATTTGGTACCAAGTGAAAAAAGTTACAAACTGGTGATTGTACTAGAAAAATGTTGAAATCTGGTGCTTGTACTTTCCAATTTTTAAATAATCGTTAAAATTGATCCAACGGGAAAGAAACATACAGAGAGAGAAGCGAAGTTGACGCGAAGAAGATCCTCGATGTTTTGTTCCATCTTTCCTTGTCTCCCACATTCGCACGATTGCTCCACAGTGGCACCGACTTGGGAACTCTGGTGTAATCCATTCATTATTATTGCATGAACTACAATCTTCTTCCCCGATTTCATTTACGATTCCACTCCAAGACGAGCTCATCCTTTCAATTAAACACCGAAAAACCCTTTAATAAATATATGAAAACCAAAGAATCAATGGAGAATCGAGACAAGAAGAATGAGAGAAGAAGGACAGAAGAAGAGAACTCTAATTTTCAAACAGAATAAAGATGAAATCCTACTGTTTAACGGAGTGTAATATTTTTCGAGTACAATCATCAGTTTGTAACTTTTTTCACTTCGGGTACCAAATTGTAAGTCGTGTCCCTAATGTTTAACGGAGTGTAATATTTTTCGAGTACAATCACCAATTTATAACTTTTTTCACTTCACTTACCAAATTATAAGTCTGTCCTAGTATAGATACCAAAAATTAATTTATCCCCATCATGATTTAGTGATTTCAGTGTCAACCATCAAGCAAAGACTTTAGAAATTATGTCAGGACTCTTTTGTCATATCATTAAGGTGGAATAATATCTTAGTAAAATTTAATCCAATGTTTGAAACAAAAATGTGAGGACACTTATCATTAAGATGGAGCTAATGAATCCCTTTGGAAAATTTAATCCAATGTTTGAAAAATTAAATGTCATGACTTCAGTCATGTCATTAAGGTGAAACTAGCTTATAACTTTGGAAAATTAATCCAATGACTGAAAAAATAATGTCAGAACTTCAGTCATATCATTAAGGTGAAGCTAATTTATAACTTTGGAAAATTTAATCCAATGTCTGGGATTTTTAATCATATCACTGAGGTGAAACTAATTAATTTAGAACTTTGGAAAATTTAATCCAATGTTTGAAAAAGCAAATGTCAGGACTTTTTTTTCTTGAAAGCCCAACTTTTTGAAAAATACAATATAATTTCATAATCAAGTATATTATTAATATTACAATATTACAATATGAAGAACTAATGGAACCTCACTAAAAAAAGAAAAACAAACTCACAAACAAATCTCACATAAAGAAGAAACAAACTTCTTATAAAATTAAAAATCACAATACATCGGTCTTAACCATTAGGTAAGACCTTGTCGACAAATGTCAGGACTTTGCAAAATTCAATATGTAATGTTTTAAAAAATAATCTGAGGACTATAGTCATATTATTATGATGATATTAATTCATAGCTTTGGAAAATTTAGGTCAATGTTTGCAAATGGTCTGATAAAGCCAGGTAGAAAAGAATCTGGTATTTTTCCTATGTTTCTCTTACCACAATACAACATATCAATCCTTGTATAAATTTATAAATATTAAAAATGTTTTTTTGATACATATACATGAATGTATTTGAAATGTCTTGAAACATGTAATGTAATGGTTAGGTTCATGTACATGAATATGGTCATGTGGTAATTATTAATGTGGTTCTAGAAGTATCATATGAGTCCTATAAATAGTCTTGTACTTGGATCATTTTAATCAAGTGAAATGAAAGTGTTCTTATATTTTCCAAAGTTATATTTCACTTCTTCTATAATTTATCATCTTTCATAAATTTCCAACATAACATAATAATTTGTTAATATAACAGTGGAAGCATGATATGAAATTATGATGATAAATGATACAGAAGACTCTTTTTGAGGAATAAAATATAAATTCTAAATGAGGTTCTTTTTGCCTAACGGAGGGGTATGAGCCAAGGATTAGGATTTAGGAGAGGAGGTCAGTCCTTTTGTTCTTCAAATCTATTTTATTTGTGATAGTAGATCGGTTTTCTAAAATGACTCACAATTATTCTTTGTAAGAAGACTTCTGATGCTATTCGCATTGCATACCAGCTTCCTAAGAGGTTATCAAGTTGCATGACAAAGACTATGAGTGAAAGTTTTTTCTTCAAAAGAAGAACATTTTTCCCAACGTACTCGATCTCGGACCTTTCTGCATGCAGGTATCTTATGACCGGGAAGACGACTATAGGATCAAATTCACTTTCTGTGGTGAACTGGTCGTCCCATACCCTCTTCCTATCTCATATGTGTGGAACCAAGTCTTTAGTGCGAAAAGTGAAAGAAGGGGAAAACTGAGAAAGTTTATCATTGAGTGGTCAGTATCACGAGACCCTTTAAGTTAGTAGTCAGAGTATTGCATACCCTTTTATACGATTCAGAAGGACTTTTAAGGACCGGCTATATATTATCAGGCCCAAGTCAGGCAAGAAAGAAAGACTCGACCAACAAAGTGAAAATGTAGATGTAAGAAGAACAACTCCAACAGGTCAAACAGGAAAAACCTACTACAAAAAATAAAACAACCATAATATATATGGACGCATCAAACCAGAAACAACAGGCCAGAAACACTAAAATTAAAGACAATATACACAATTTGATCAAAAAAAACTTCTCAGCCCTACGCAATTCCGAAAACAGAATCCTCTGGATTGACGAGATGCACACCGAATTTGAAGAGATTTATTAATTAGAACAAACTAAAATGCCGCAAAATATTTCTTGTTGACATCACAAAGAGTAAAAAACACCACCAAAATATGATATGCAAACTTCTGAAAGCCATGAACTCAAGTCACATTAGCCAAGGAAGGAACGGAAGGAAACGATTTTCAAATAAATTAATAATTTTTATTTTTTAAAATTATTATCCCAAGATCTTTCTCATAATTTAGCATAATAAAAAAATATATATATTTCATACCACGTGCTTGGTTGTAGCACAATAGAGAATTTTTTCTTATTCTGATGATGGCTTTTCCTCCCTCCTAATCTTCCTCCCTGTTGGGCCATAATATTTTATACCTATTAGGCCATCTTCATGTTGGGCCTTTGGAGTGTTGGGCCGAACTGTTGAGCCAGTCCATTGGGTAAATATGGATTTATTTGGGATTTGGACCGGTGATGATTAGTAGGATAAGCATTGACTATGGTCTCTGTAATTAATTAATGGGGATTGGACATGATCCACCGAGGGTGGCAAACGGTGATGGGATAAGCAAGTGAGCTGCTTGCAGTGAGCTGGTGTCAGAGCAGGTCGGCGACATGCAAGGTGAATATTGGAGTATATGAGGACAGAACACAAGGCAAGAAAGGTAACTGATATTTTCTCTTATCAAAACACTAGATTTTATCACCTCCATTGTTATCCTTGTATCTGCCTGTACTGAATCTCACGCTGAAGCTATCCCCCGACGGTCCAAGCCGTCAAGCTTCTGGTATTGACGTGTTTACTGTGCAGGATTGGACACACTTTTAAGTGATTGAGGCGCGTGGAAAGATCTTGGCGTTAACATTGGCGCTAGAAGGAGGGCTGTTTTCTAGTGTTTTTGAGTTTCAATCACACATATTAACTGTTTTACATAGGAAGTTATGGTGAGGAGTAGGATAGTTACCCCTGAAGGACAGCCGATGGCTATGAGTTCGTCTCTACAACGAGTCTCTGTCAAGGATCGGCTGGGTCTTTCAAAAAGTATTCATGATAGCATCGCATCACGAGATGTTTTAGAGGGTTCTCGTGCAAAGGTCCATGGTGACATCAAAAGAAGGTTATTTTTTACTGCTGATAAAGGACCTGACCAGGATCGGAGAAGGGTAGAAGGCACACCGCCTAGAACCCAACGCCGAGATGGTCAGACCGACCGAGCGTCCAAGTTGGCCAAGATGGCAGAAGAAGCTGACAAAGCTTTAGAATTTCTTTTGAAGCAGAGGGAAGAAATTGCTGAACAGATGGTTCATATGGCCGAAATGAAGGATGAAGCATCAAGCTATGCTCAATCTGAATAACGTAGCAGATTTATGGAGAGGCGATCAAGAAGAGGAAAAGAGCCCATGCACTCTGAAGATATGTCTAGAGACTGCCCTCGTGACCGAAGAAGATCAAGAAACCGTACTCCTGAGGATCCAAAGAGGGTACCTTATCCTAGGGGTTCTCGAGATTATGGTCGAGGTGAACGAAGGAGCAAGTTAAGATGACGCACTTCCGAGAATACAAAGAAGGCACCCGCCAGTATTCTCGCCATGCAATGAAAGGGCTCAAAGATCAAGCAGATCTAGAAGTCGTACTTCGAGAATCAAGAGGCGCGCGCCCTACGGATACTCATCAACGGAGCTTGCCTAAAGTCGCAAGTTTAGATTTAAAAGACCGAACTATTCAGAAGAAGAAAGTCTCTTCCCAACCAGAAGGAGTAGAGTTCTTGGTTAAAGAATTAAAGGAGCTTCAGAAACAGTTAGCCGAAGTCCAACAAGTAAAAGACACTTTGGGAAAAAATGTGTCTCCTTTTTCCTCGGAGATTCTTAAAGAGAAGGCTGACCCTACTAAAAAGCTTCCTTACATGGAGAGTTATGATGGTTCTAGAGATCCATATGACCACAGCCAAACATTCGACAGGTTGATGGATTATTATGATTTTTCGGATGCAGCCAAGTGTCAAACATTTGTGATGACGCAAAGGAAAGATGCGAGGCAGTGGATGGGTACTTTACCTTCAGATTTCATTTCATCTTGGGTGGATCTATATAGCAAATTCCATGCCCGTTTTTGAAGCAACAAGAGGAGAGGAAAGCCTACTGGCTCATTGGCTCAAGTTCGTCAGTATTCGAATAAGTCTTTGAGCCAGTATGTGAAGAGATTTAGAGAAGCAGTTGGCCAATTGACAGATCTCAATGATCTTCAGGCTATTGGGCTATTTTAAAATGGTTTGGACTTGGTGAAGTCAGAAAAGCTGGTGAAGAAGCTGATGTTCAACCATCCGAAAAACTTAGCCGAAGCATTTGAGAAGACAAAGGGATATATTGTGGTGGGGGAAGCTATGAATAGCTTAAAACGTCCTTCTTTAGACAAAATAAAGGAGAAAGACAAAGATAAACCTGATGGTGATCAGAGGAAGAACGGTGGGAATAATGATCGTTCAGAGGGGGGTTCAAAGAGATTCAACAACAACTGGCGTCAGGGAGGAGGTCGTCCGCCTGTTCCGAACCAGAAGGTGAACAAAGTGTACACTCAGCTAAACACGGATCAAGCCACCATTTTGGATCGGATCAAAGACCAACCCTATTTTGAACCACCTCGTGATAATTTTAAGCTCGGGTCTGGTAATTCTAGTAGATATTATGATTATCATCAGGCAGCAGTGCATGGTACTAATGACTGTTGGAGTTTAAAGAAGTTTATTGAAAGAAACGTTCAAAGTGGTACGTTGATTCAATATGTGGCAAGAAGAGAGCACCAAGAAGAACAGCAGAGGAATGTGAGGCATGTTTAGGCCGCTCAACCAGTTCAACCTGTGCAACTAGCTCCTAATCAGCCTGCAAGGCATGTTGTGGATGTAATTACTGGGGGAACTGCTAGTAAGATTTCTGGGAAGAAGCAGCGTGGATATCTGGATTCGGTCATGTCAGTGGCGGGTACCTTCCCGAAGACTGAAAGACCGTATCCACGTACGGTAATTTCTTTTACCGATGAGGATTACCCTTCTGAGCCCATCGAACCCCCCATGAAGGAGCTTTGGTAATTACTACATAGGTGGGTTCGGTGGATATGAAGCGTATGATGATTGATAATGGGTCTTTAGTGGATATTCTGTACGCACATGCTTACCAGAGGATGCATTTGGATGAAAGAAAGATGGAGATCGGACAGGAGGCTCCCTTATACGGCTTGAAAGAATGATCCAAAAAGTGGCGGACTATTGAGTCGCTAATTATCTTTGTACACGACTCCAATCAGACGTAGAAATAATGTGAAAATTCTATGTCGTGCATGTGGATTCTACTTCATCTGGCGCCATTCAAGCAAACCCACCTTGACTGCTCTTCAGGCAGTGACGTCAATTTGCCATCTTAAAATCAAGTTTCCAACGTCCCAGGGCGTGGGAGAAGTGGCTAGAGATTTGGATTTAGCAAGAAGATGTTATAGGAATGTTGTGATTGCTTCGGGGTAGGAGTTAGCAAGCAAAAACAAGTTATGGCCATCAAGATTGAACCATTTACTGAGAGCAGTTCAGAGCCATTAGTCTTGCCGGCTGAAGAGACGAAAGAATTTGAGCTTGTACTTGGAAAAAAGGAGAAGACAGTGAATATTGGTTTAGGTCTGCCCGAACCTTTCGGACAAACCTAATAGAATTACTCCGGTGTTATGCTGACATTTTTGCTTGGGTTCCTAGCGATATTCCTGGAGTAAGCAAAAAAATAATCAACATCGATTCTGCAAGTGGACGCAATGAAAAAAGCCGTTCGATGAAGAGAGGCGATTTTGCAACGGGAGTGACAAAAGATTATCGACGAAGAGATCACAAAGCTGCTGGATGCGGATTTTATATTTGAGATAGACTATCCGGAGTGGATGGCGAATGTGGTATTGGTGCAGAAGCAGAACGAGAAATGGCGAGTTTGTATAGATTACACTAATTTGAATAAAGCGTGTCCAAAGGACTTTTATCCCTTGACTCACATCGATCAACTTATTGATGCAACTTCGGGGTATGCCTTACTTAGCTTTATGGATGCCTTTTTGGGTTATCATCAGATTTCTATGTGTAGAGAGGATATCCCGAAGACAACTTTCATTACTCATCGGTCAGTGTATGCTTATAAGAAAATGACGTTTGGTTTGCTGAATGCGGGGGCCACATATTAGAGGATGATAAACTTTATCTTCACGCGGCAGCTAGGGAAAAATATGGATGTCTACGTCGATGATATGATCGTCAAGAGCATGACAGTGCAAGCACATTTGGATGATTTAGAAGAATGTTTCCGATTTGCGTCATTACTGAATCTGTCGAATCCAACCAAATGTACCTTCGGACTTGAGTGCGAGTAAATTTACGGGTTATTTGCTTAGCAAACGTGGTATCGAAGCCAACCTAGAGAAAATTCAGGTTATTCTAGATATGAAGTCTCCTCAATCTTACAAAGACGTGCAGCATCTAACGGGAAGAATAGCAGCTTTGAGGAGATTCATGTCTAAATCGGCAGAAAGGTGTTTGTCGTTCTTTGATACGCTGAAAGGGCCGAAGAATGCTAAGAAATATCAGTGGACTTCAGAATGTGAAAACGCTTTCCAAGGAATAAAGAGGTATTTGTCTTCGGCGCTTTTGCTGGTGAAACCAACTCCTGCTGAACCATTGTATTTATATTTGGCGGCCCATTAGTTGGCGGTGAAAGCGATTCCGTGGTGCTTAAAGTTGGGAGTAACAAAGACCTTGGTTTACTATGTAAGCCATGTCCTTAGGGATCTTGGAGACAAGTACCCAAACCTTGAGAAATTTGCCTTTGCTTTGATCATAGCTAGTCGAAAGCTTTGGCAATATTTCCAAGGTCGGTTGATAATAGTATACACGGATCAGCCTCTGAAGAAGGTTTTGGGCAAGCCTGAGGTATCGGGGAGATTTTCTGCCTGGACAATGGATTTTTCCCAATTTTTTTATAGAATATTATCCCTGAACGGATATTAAAGGCCAGGCTTTGGCTGGTTTCGTGGTCGAATGTTCATTTTCTGAAGCTGATGATAGTTTGGGAGAAGCTGAAGAATCCAACAAAGCCGCTTCTAAGATTTTGATGAAGCGAGTTCGTGGACGTTGTATACAGACGAATCTTCTACTTCCGACATAAGTGGAGCATGGATTATATTGACGAGTCCGGAAGGATTCAAGGTGCAACAGGCTATCAGGTTCGGGTTCAGAGCAACGAACAACGAGGCAGAATATGAAGCGGTGATAAAAGGATTACGACTGGTAAAGAGTCTTGAAGTTCAACGATTGATCATTTATAGTGACTCTCAGTTGGTTGTTAAACAAATTTTAGGGGAATATGAAGCTCGAGGTTCAAGAATGATTAAGTATCTCGCAGAATTAAAGGATCGGCTTCAGTATTTCTGTGATGCCCCCAAAATAGGTATACAACACCCATTCCGAAATTACTGCCAAATACATGGTACAGAAAGCAAACTACAACTTCAATAATACAAATGTCGTGTAAAATACGACAACACATACTGTGAGTTTAAATACAAATATTGTCTTCTAGACAATATCTATACTCAAATAAATCCTCATTACAATTATTCATACACTATTTTATAGAAATAGTGAGGACTGCTAAAACATCTTTCTAGAACCATCACTCCATACCCCGACTAGATCCTGTTATGTTCTTACCTCCTGAGAAGAAAAATAGAACAAAAAGGAAGAGGGTGAGCTCAACTAGCCCAATAAAGAATATTATGACTAAGATAATATAAAAAAAATTATCATTAGTCCTCAACAGAGAAAAATCTGATAGAATATAATAGACAACAAGTTTTAGATCAATATTCTGCAGCGGAAATAACAATCCATTAGAAGAGTCAATTAGAGAATGAGTTCTACTATCTTCTAAGATTTAAAAGTCCATCATCAATATTTTATCCATGTAACAACAATCAATATACATCTTTAATCAAATATTCATCTTTGCACTATAGGCCAAAGATATACATTTGTATCACCAGTTGGTCATGTTCATCTCAACACCTGTTCATCTTTGCACTACGGGCCAAAGATATTCATCAGTTAATCATTCATCTTTGCACTAAAGGCAAAAGATATTCAGTAATATCATCATTTAAGATTGAGGATGATGAAAAATATTTTAAAGAAAACGAATCTAGTGAGACAGAAGGACAAATATTAGGGATTCGTATTACAGTTTATCCAATATCAATAATACTCCAGAATAACCAATTTTGAAGCAGAATTCAAAAATAAAGATCAAAACATGGATATAATCAAAGATATAGTAACCATAATAGACATCTTGGACAAAAAGGAAAATTTTCATTTTTCGGTGAATACTGCCGTATTCGTGAATAGTGTCGTATACGTGAATAGTGCCCTGACACAAAAAGTTCCAAATTTGATTAAAAAGTTCAAACCAATATTTTGGCATAATGATATTGAAGAAAATAATATCATTTAAGAAGAAAATAACATCCCTTACTTCAAAATAACGGTACTTCTGATCGAAATATCGGATATAAAGCCGAAGGAAGCTTGTACCGAACAACAACTCTCAAAGTATCAAAATACTCATAACAATACGCTCGATAATCTTGAGAGAAAAAAAAACTTGTTTCTGGTGTGATTTTCAATTCTAACCTAACCGTCTATTTATAGGAAAATGCTAGAACGCCAAAGAAGACTAAAATAATAAAATATTATATTTTCTTTTCTTCCATTCTACGCACACTTTGTTGAAAACTCTAGCATGCCAAATCTGAAAATAATAGTAGCCCACATGTGTATTCAACACCAACCAAAAGTGGGTCCCACCCATAATTTAATAAAAATCATTTTATTTTTTGAAACTTCAGTAATTCATAGAAAATAGTCCGTTTATCAGAAAAATATAAATTTTATGTCCATTCCACACGAAATCAAATTCTCTAAAACTTTTTAGCTTTGAGTTTTTCCAAATTCTAAACAAAAAATATCCGAAATCCACAAACAGGTGATTTTTAATACCTCCACTCCGACAAAATGCTGATAAAACACCTCAGCATTAATTCCTTCATTAATAACCACATAAAATAAATAAATCCATCATTTATATACACATCAAATAAATATTTCCTTATCATATAAATTAATAATTAATTATTCACAAATAATATTACAGAATCACAATTATGACAACTAGACCGTTCCCAGGAAAGAAGGGGCTTTCCGATAAGGATTGCTCCTTATTGGCGCGCAATTAGGTGACCAAACCTCTCCTTGACAGAACTTTCTAGACATTGCCAATAATGCTATCTAATAATATTATTCAAATAATATGAATTATTAATTTGATAATGGGAAATACTGTGCAATGACAATTATTGAAACAACGATAATATAAACTATCAACGCAGCAATTATTGAATCAATAAAATAAAATATTGAATAACTCTCATGTAATAATTATTGAGTAGTGTCTTCTTACGTAAGAATTAATAATTCAATAATACTGCGCAATACCGTATAAGCATCGCATACAACCACGCCAGACATCAGTATTTTAACCACCGTGTATTCCAACAAAGTGTTAATTGGTAACAATTAATAAGCCGTTATTTATAAAAATTCAAACTTTGTCATTTTCTTCATCCGACGGTTATTCCGTTATATGGGGCCCATAAAATGATTAACGTAAATCGATGCGGATATTCCCGACAAAAAGAATATTCCACGACTAAATAAATATTCCCCGACAACAATGATTATTTTATAGCCACTTGCTTATTTTGCAAAATTTACACATTTCACCCATAACCAGAGCATTATATCAAATTAATTCCTTATTATTTCAAAATAATAACTAGAGGAAATTCAATTTTATTCATAATAAGTTGGGGTCTTACAACCTCCCCTCCTTATAAAATTTCGTCCTCGAAATTTACGTACGTACCTGGTGTTTCGAACAGGTGAGGGTACCTCGCTTTCATTTCTGATTCCAACTCCCAGGTCATTTCCTCAATAGCATGGTTCCTCTACAAAACCTTAACTTGTGGTATAACCTTTGTGCATAGGACATGCTCTTTTCTATCCAAGATCTTAACAGGTACCTCCTCGTATATTAAATCTTCGGCTATCTCATCTGGTTCTAACTCAATAATGTGGTTTGGGTCTTTCACATATTTACGAAGCATAGATATGTGAAAAACATTATGAACACGAGACATGTTTGGAGATAATGCGAGTCTATAGGCCACATTTCCTATTCGGTCGAGAATCTCAAATGGACCAACAAATCTTGGATTGAACTTTCCTCTCTTCCCAAATCTTGTAACTCCCTTCCATGGAGCAACACGTAACAATACATGATCCCCAATATTAAATTTCACGTCCTTTCGATGAAGATCAGCATAACTCTTTTGTCGATCCTGTGAGGTTTGAATACATTATCGAATCATTTGGATCTTTTCTGTAGTCATGCGTACCATTTCCTGTCCCAACAAAGTTGCTTCACCAACCTCGTCCCAGCATACTGGAGAACGACACTTTCATCCATACAACGTCTCAAATGGAGCCATGCCTATACTTGTTTGATAACTGTTGTTGTAGGAGAATTCCACCAGTGGCAAGTACTTATCCCAACTTTCTTTGAAATCTGGGACACAGAGTCTTAATAGATCTTCAAGGGTTTGAATAGTCCTTTCAAATTGCCCGTCTGTTTGAGGATGGTATCTTTGGCCGAATCAATCAGAATCGCGCCCATAGCTTTACTTTCAAGCTAACCCAAAATCGTGAAGTGAATCTTGGGTCACAATCTGAAACTATGGATACTGACATTCTATGCAATCTCACAATCTCATTCACGTATATACGAGCTAGACGTTCAAGGGAATAAGTCTCACGTATAGGCAAGAAATGAGCAGACATGGTTAATCTATCAACAATAACCCAAATCGCATCTATGCCTTGAGAAACATTGGAAAGACTCGTAACAAAATCCATAAGAATGTGTTCCCACTTCCATTCCGGAATCTCAAGTGGTTGCAATGGACCCTTTGGCACTTGATGCTCCGCCTTTACACGTTGACAAGTTAAACACCTTACGATAAACTCCGCGATCTCTTTCTTCATATTGTTCCACCAAAATATATGTCGAATATCATGATACATTTTTGTACTCCCAGGATGGATTGTAAACGGGGTGTTGTGTGCCTCCATCATGATTCTATGCTTCAAGTCAGAATCATTAGGAACGCAAAGTCTAGAGTTGACTCGAAGTATTCCTTCTTCATCGATTCTTGCTTCTGGAATAGCTCCTTCTTGCACTTTCTTCTTCATACGCATCAGCCCCAGGTCCGTAGCTTGAGCAGCTTTAACTTTATCTATTAAAGTCGGTTCTACTCGTATATTCGCCATCATCATGTGGGTCCCTGGAGTCTTTAATTCTATCTCCATCTTTTGCAAGTCATACAAAATGGGACTTTGCGTTGAAAATATCGCACTCGTACTCGCATATGATCTTCTACTCAATGCGTCAGCTACTACGTTCACTTTTCCAAGATGATATTGAATAGTGTGATCGTAATCTTTAAAAAGCTCAAGCCAACGTCGTTGCCGCATATTGAGTTCTTTTTGGGTGAAGAAATATTTGAGGCTTTTATGAACCGTATAGATCTCCATTTTCTCCCCATACAGGTAGTGTCTCCAAATTTTCAACGCGAATACGACTGCTACCAACTCCAGATCATGAGTAGGATAATTCCTCTCATATTCTTTGAGTTGTCACGAGGCATAGGCTATGACTTTCCCATGTTGCATGAGAACACATCCTAACCCTTTGCGTGAAGCATCGCTGTAGATAACAAATCCATCCGACCCAGATGGTATTGCCAGAACAGGTGCCGAAATGAGTCTCCCCTTGAGCTCTTAGAAACTCTTCTCGCATTCCTCGCTCCATAGGAATTTTGTATCTTTTCGAGTCAACTGAGTTAACGGAGTAGCGATTCGATAAAATCCTTCCACGAATCCATGAAAGCTACGCACATTGGTCACCGACTTCGGTTGCTCCCAACTTTGTACTGCTTCAATCTTCGCCGGGTCAACAGATACTCCATGTTTTGACACCACGTGCCCAAGGAATGCTACTTCCTCAAGTCAGAACTCACATTTCTTTAGCTTGGCATAAAGCTTGTTTTCACGAATCCTTTCAAGTATCAGCTTCAAATGGTTCTTATGATCTTCACGACTTTTAGAATAGATGAGGATGTCATCAATAAAGACAACAACGAACTGATCCAAGTATTCTTTAAATACTCGGTTCATCATATCCATGAAAGCAGCAGGAGCATTAGTCAATCCAAAAGACATGACTAAGAATTCATAATGCTCGTACCGAGTTCTGAAGGAAGTCTTTGGAATATCCTCAGTTTTAATCTTCAGCTGATGATATCCAGAACAAAGATTAATCTTTGAAAAGAATTTTTCCTCAGAATGGCGGTCAAACAGGTCATCAATGCGAGGTAGCGAGATACCTATTCTCTTGATGGTGACATGATTTAATTCTCGGTAGTCAATACAAAGTCGCATACTTCCGTCTTTCTTCTTTACAAATAAAACAGGAGCACCCCAAAGAGATGTACTAGGACGAATGAAACGGATGTCTAATAACTCTTGTAGTTGGACTTTTAACTCCTAAAGTTCAATAGGAGCCATTCGATATGGGGTTTTAGAAATGGATTTTGTACCCGGTTCAAGGTCAATAAAGAATTCAACATCACGTTCTGGGGGTAGACCGAGAAGTTCTTCAGGAAATACTTCAGGAAATTCTCTAACCACAGAAATATTATTCAAATCTAACTTGTCTTTATTCAAATCCATAACATGGGCTAAGAAAGCTTGACATCCGTCTTTCAATAAACGAATAGCTTTGTGGCTTGATATGACAGTGACTGATTTTAGTGGTTTAGTTGCTTGAATTCGCATAATAGGTTGGTTAGGAATATGAAAACTAACAACCTTACGAAAACAATCAATTTTGGCATGATGAGTGGTTAACCAATCAATTCCTAAAATCACATCAAAAGCAAGTATCTTTAAAGAGATAAGATCAACAGGTAATGTGATTGTGCCAACATGAATCAAGAAAGATTTATAAACTGTAGATGTAACAAAGGTTTCACCCAACGGAGTTTCAGCAGATAAGTTAAAGTCCAATTTCTCCGGAGTCAAGTTTAAACGTTGTGCACAAGCAGGAGAGATAAAAGAATGGGTAGAACCGGTATCTAGCAAGGTATAAACTTCGCAAGAATTCAAGATTATCTTACCCATGATCACCTCGTTTAGGTTCCTTACGTTTTGGCCAGTCACGACAAACGTTCTTCTAGGAACCGCTGATTTCGACTTCTCCGGGACAACCTTTGGAGTCACCATTCCCGCTGAACTTGGTTTTTCTACATAACAATCCCCAGCTATGTGACCTTCCTTTCCACAGTTGTAACATACCTTGGATTGTTATGGACAGTTTTGGATGATATGTCCCTCTTTCCATTTATAACATTACCGGTAATCGGTGGTCATTCTTGTGAGATCCCGAATTTTGTGAAATAAAAGTATTCAATTTTTCTATTTTGGTAAATAGTTAAATTGATAAAAGTTTAAAGTTAAGGGTGATATGTGAAATTTTTTCAAAGTAAGCAAGTTGTTATAAAATACCCGGTAGTAAAAATACGATGTCTGGCGTGGTTGCATAGTAGCACAAAGATTAATTATTGATGCTTACGTAAGAAGTCACTCGGTTATACTCAATTATTACTCACGATAATTGCTTTGCATCATATCTCTCATATTATTGATTCAATTATTGTCGCAGATCATCCGCATTATATGATATGTTATTAAATCAATACTTGAGACGACAAAGTTATTCATATTAATAAATTACAATATTTACAATGTCTAGAAGTTCTGTCAAGGAGAGGTTTGGTCATCTAATTACGCGCCAATAAGGAGAAATCCTTATCGAAAAGCCCCCTCTTTCCTGGGAATGACCTAGTTGCTAAATATTGCGAATTATAACAATAATGAATAAATGTTATTAAAAATCGAATTTGAGTTCGGAGTTGAATTTGGAGACACGGACGTGATATTTGAGTCCAGGACGATGAAATTAGTAAAGATAGACTATAAACACAAAATTTTCCGGGGTTAACTTTTTGGTTAAAAAGTCAACAGTTAACTTTTTTGGGAAAAGTCAAACTTCGAAATTTCAAAATTTATATTGTTGATAAAAATAATTCCATTGTGTTGGAATTATTAGTGTTAGTGAAAATCGATATTTATTTCGATAATAATTGATGTCTGGAGGTTATATTGACCAATCGGGTAATTAACCGGATAATTGAGCAATTAATTGCTATTAATTCACATGATTATAACTATTTGTTCACATGTGTGTACTATTGATTCACATTCTTATTACAATTAGGGGAGTTGGTGCAAGATTGATAATACTTGAATGACTAAGTTAAAAATGGAGGTATAGATGGAGGTACTATATTGTAATTCTTATTTTCACATGTCTAGAACTTTTGAGTCACATGATTTACTATTAGGGGAGGTGGTGCAAGTTTCATAATACTTGTAGGACTAAATTAAAAAGGAAGAAAAAGAGGAAAGTATTGTACTATAATATTTCGATCCCCAAAACGTGCAATTATCGAAACTATGTTTTCCTATAAATAGAAGCTCATTCTTCTTCATTTCGCACCAATTCACTAAAGCTATAGAGCAATTATTATAGAGAAATTATAGAGGGAGAAGCTATAGAGAGAAAGAAGAAGAGAAGTCTGCTACCTCTCTACTCCAGTATTCAGTTTCTTTCTAAGGTAAGGGATATTATTTGTTATACCTGTAAGGGGTATTATTTCTTTCGTATTCATGAAGAGAACTTATGTTATTTTATTCTTTATTATTCTGTTAGAATAACCTGTATATGCGGTCTACCCTATACTTGGTGAAATTATTTTGTTATTCCATTCTTTATTATTATGTTGGAATAACCTGTTTATGCGAAGTACCGCATACGTGGTGAAATTATTCTATTATTCCGTTCTTTATTATTCTATTGGAATATCCCATTGGTCATCTTTTACTTTGACACAGTTCTATTATTTATTATTCTGTTGGAATAACCTCGTCTATCTGCGTTCATCGATGCATGCATGGTGATTTTTGTTGTTATTCCATTCTTTATTATTCTATTGAATATCCTCATCTGCGCTGCGTTCGCCTGAACTCAGTTCCATAATTTATTATTATGTGAATATCCTATCTCGTATGCGTTCTGGCCGGACCGGTTCCATTATTTATTATTCTATTGAGAATAACTCATCATGCAGCTGCGGTCTATCGCACGCATGGTGAATCCTCCCGTTATTCCATTCTTTATTATTCATTGGAATAACTTGTCTATGTGGATTACCACATGCATGGTGAATGATCCTTTGTATTCATTCTTTATTAAATTATGGAAATGATCTGTATACATGATGTCCTCATATGTTTTGAGTATTAGTAAGTGTTATGATGAGTTATGTTAGTTATTATATGAAAGCATGAAAGTTTCTTAGAAATCACAAAGAGTTGAAAATCAGATTTTGGTGAAAACGGAACATGAAATTCAATTGACCATATCTCCTATTATATTTCGAATTTTTGAGTGAGGTCAAGTTCTAGAGTTAGATCTATGAGTTTTGTAACTTATACAAGTGGAATCACTGTAAAAGGTGTTGTAGATTTTCGTGTGGACTGATTTTAGCAAAGGAGTCAAAAGCTGCAAAAGAGAAAAATGCTACTGCCCAGAAATTTAAAAGGGCTGTTTTGGCTACTTAATTTGTGAGAAACATTCTGGCCTTTTGGGACATAAAAGTATATCGTATAAAGTACCTCCTGTCCAAAAATGAGCTCATTCCGACTTAAAATGAGCAAGTTATGCCCATTTCAATATTTAAGTTTTTCAGACGAAAAACGCTATAACCAGAGTTCTATTACTCCGATGACCATGAAATTTAAACCGAAAGCTCACGTTAACATGTGTAAGATCCTGCCAAGATTTGGGAATTTCTGGAGTTAAACTTGAGGTAGCTAATTTCTTAAGGAATTAATTAGAAATTGATTTTTGAAAAATAGTAAATGAATTTTAAAAATGTCAAGAAAAATATATGTTCAATATGGGACTATATTATGCTAAATCCCAAAAAAGAATAATTTTTGGGACGATTTGGTATTTTTCATGAAAATGGTTTAGTTACGAACGTATGAGTTAAATATGTTATGTGAAGTAACAAAGTTGGAAAATAGGATTTTATGGCTTGAAAATCTTATATAAGGTATGTACAGATTTTTGATGAGTAATTTGATCATTGGTGATGAAATCTTATGAGTATGGCATTTTTGAATGATTAAATGCATTATTTGGAAAAGTGTAAACAATTAAATTAAATTATTTATAAGTTTAAGAAGTGATTAAAATATTGTTATAATATTAACAATAATAGATTATAAGTTTATTAAATGATGGATAATATTTGGATAAATTTAAAGTCTTTAATATTTATCCTTGATTTCGTTTGATTAATGCTTATAACATTGTCTTCATTCTCATGTTTATATTATGTTGAAAGTCATCTGTGGCCTGTAGTGCATAGATGGACTTGGTATGATTATGACCAGGGATTATTCGGTATAATCATGATCGTAATGTTACAAATGATGTGGTAAAGGTCATCTTTGGCCCGTAGTGCATAGATGGACTTGGCGTGATTATGACCAGGGATTATTCAGTATAATCATTACCGTAATGTGACTAATGATGTGGTAAAAATCCTCATTTACCGTAGTACATTAATGGACAGTTTTTGGTATGATTATGGCTATGGATTCTCTTCGGCCAAGGGTGCAAAGATGAATTATTTTATGGCATGATCAGGACCGTTGATGAAAACACGATTATCTTTGGCAGTAGTGCATGGATAATTCGTGGTCGTGATACTAAAGAATATCCTTAGCCTGTAGTGCAGGGATGATTCGATGATGTGGATTAATTATTGAGTTTAGTCTCAACAATGAAATATTAATTCATGGATGTGATAATAATGAATATCTTTGGCCGTAGTGCAAAGATGAATTAATTAGTATGATTATGAGCAGAAATTGTGATTTGGTATAACCATAATTTTTGATGTTTCAGGTGAAGATAGGTGATGAAAATTATCTTCGTCCTGGGTGCGAAAAGGAATTCAGAATCATAATTATGATTATGATTTATTCATATGATTGTGGACAAGAATTGTTGATTGATGTTACAGGGATAAAACATTATTGGTGGACTTTTAACATGGAGAAGATAATAGATCTGATGGTGTAAGACCCCGAATTTTATGAAATAAAAGTATTTAAATTTTCTTATAATTATTATTCAGTAAATGGTTAAATTGATAAAAAATTAAAGTTAAGGGTAATATATGAAATTTTTCAAAATACACAAGTGGTTTATAAAATATTCATTTACGCTTGGGAATATTCGTTTGGTCGTGGAATATTCTTGTTGTTTGGGAATATTCGCATTTACTGGCGGCAAATGACCATTTCAGGGCCCCATAATGTATCAATAAGCGTCGAATGTAGAAAACGATAAGTTTGATTTTTTATAAATAACGGCGTGAGTTGTTAATGTTAACATTTGTTGGAATACCCGTGGTTAAAATACGATATATCGTGTTTTACAAAGCGGTGAACACGGTATTGCATGCGATTTTTTGAATTATTGATTATTACGTAAGAAGTCACTACTCAATAATTTTTACAGTAGCTACTGTTCAATATTTTATTTTATTGATTTAATAATTGCTGCGTTGATAGTTTATATTATTGTTGTTACAATAATTGTCACTGCACAGTATTCCTCATTATCAGATCAATAATTCATATTATTTGAATAATATTATTAGATAGCATTATTGACAATGTCTAGAAAGTTCTGTCAAGGAGAGGTTTGGTCACCTAATTACGCGCCAGTAAGGAGAAATCCTTATTGGAAAGCCCCCTCTTTCCTGGGAACTGCCTGGTTATCATAATTGTGATTCTGTAATATTATTTGTGAATAATTAATTATTAATTTATATGATAAAGAAATATTTATTTGATGTGGATATAAATGATGGATTTATTTATGTGGTTATAAATGAAGGAATTAATGTTGAGGTGTTTTATCAGTATTTTGTCGGATTGGAGGTATTAAAAACTCAAATCGGTGTTCTTAAAGCTTTATTGCATGAGTTATAATTTTAATCCGACCGTTGGATCGTTATGATTTTTGGATAAGTTATACATACAATGCCCTGAGGTAACCCCAGGGATAACGACGGGGTAGAATGGAGAAGAATCTCCCGAATCCCCAGCCATGGACGATCGCTCTATAGTCATCATGCAAGGCCTGATACATAGAGTGGATGCTAAACCAGCCCTCGAGGTTGTGTGAAGCCGGAACCTACATCAAATCTGAGATCAAACATCGACTCCTTGACTCCTCATCAATAGGAAATAAGGAAGATTAAAGATCTAACTTCATACCTCGTTGCGTCGTGCAGTGTCTTCAAGGATGCTTACTCAAGTCACCCGGAAGATCCGGGTTCACCACTTGAATACAGCGCATTTCCTACACAGGGAACACGTCTGAATGAGAGCACGAACCTCTTAAGTCCTCGACATTCGGCACCTCATCCCGAATAGGGCGTACCACCACCTCCTCCAAACGACGAGGTCATCTCTCACGTAATCTGCAACGAGGCTCTTCAAAATCCTCATCCGTACACGTAAGTGGTCCCATGGAACCGCTTTCTACCGATCTGGATTCATAATATTTGGACCGCAAGTCTCCAAATCACCTTAGAAAGGGTGTGGTAATTTCGTACTTGAAGTCTTTTTCAAAATGCATTCTATGATTACATGCATACATGCATTATTTTAACATACATCTATTGTAGAGTTAAAAAAGCATAACTACTCAATGCCTACATTTTGGGAAAATTTTGTCATAGCCCCCTTTGTAAATGGGACTATTGTAACGACCCCAAAATAGGTCCATTCTATCCAACCCATTCTGAGTCGCCAAATATATGGTACGGAAAACAACTACAACTTTATTACAACAATTGTCGTGCAAAATACAACAACACATATGCTATGAGTTTGGATACAAATATATACCAACCAGAGTACGTCACAATGACACCTTACATAAAGGTATAGTCAAAAACTGTTTTAGAAATTAGAATCTTTGGGAAGTGCTCAAGGAAACCTTCGTACATGGGAGGCCATGCTTTTAGGTTATGGTAGATATCATATGGCCACAAAATTATCCTTGGTTGACCCAATAGACCCCAAAAGAAAATGAGAAGATTACTATCATATTCTTCCCAATGGTGAGTCTTCTCTTGACATATCATTATCTCCACTTTGTCTCTAATTGGGTATTATACTCCAAACAAACACCAAGATTATATAGGTAGTGCTTGTAAATATACTCAAAGAAGTGGATGAGCACAACCATGTCTTATGATAACACGAAGTTTGTATGTCATTAGACATCTTGTATGATAGTGACAAAACACCCTTCCAAAGTTGGGTTCGCCTCACCTCTTTAGGGAGAACCTCAACAACTATAGACCACCGCTCTATTCCTTGTTATCCTCGCTCAACCCAAATTACACTTTTATTACACGAAAGGAATTGTGAAACAAAAGGGTGAGCACAACTAGCTCAGTAAAGAATATTATAACTAAAGATACATAAATTATCAATAGTCTTCATCAATAATAAATCAGAGATTTAGAACATATGGTAGATGATAAAACTTTTCAACCATAGTTGCAGCGGAACGATCAATCCATTAAATGAGTCAAATAGACTATAAAGTCTATTGTCTTCTCCACGTTAAAAGTCCACCAACAATATTTTATCCCTGTAACATCAATCAACAGTTCCTTTCCACAATCATATGAATAAATCATAATCATAATTGTGATTCTAAATTCCTCTTCTCATCCGGAATGAAGATAATTTTCATCACCGCCTTTACGAAACATCAAATATCATGGTTATACCAAATCATAGTTCCTGCTCATAATCATACTAATAAATTCATCTTTGCACCACGGGCCAAAGATATTCATCAACAGATTCATCTTTACACTACAAAGCTAAAGATATTCAACAACAGTCATCTTTGCATTACGAGCCAAAGATATTCATCAATAATTCATCTTTGCACTACGACTAAAGATATTCAACAACAGTCATCTTTGCATTACGAGCAAAAGATATTCATCAATAATTCATCTTTGCTTTCTACAATTTAAGATATTCATCAACAAGTCATCTTTGCACAATGAGCCAAAGATATTCATATATCAAAGAAATACATAATCATTTCGTGGTTATATAACAATAATTATAACCATGTTGATCAATTCACCTTTGCACTTAAGCTAAAAATATTCAATTGTAAATTCAATGGTCATGATCATACCAATCAACAATTCAACTTTTGCACTCATCGGCGAAAGAGAACCTATAGTCACGATCATACCAATAATCTACCCATCTTTACACTCAAGTCAAAGAGAAATATCATCATTAGGGTTATAAGAATGTTATATAAAAATAATATAATCAAAACATGGTTTTAATTTCAAAAGTAAGATTATAAATCAACGATAATTATAAGCTTACTTTTAAAATAGTCTTTTCTCATAAAATCCATAACTCTAATCTATACATCCAAAAATTTCCATTTTGGACACAATCTAAAAACTCATCAAAATATCATTTTAAATTTTTCCGAATTTTTGAAGGTACAAAAAATTTCAAAACTAAAAAACATAATAACCCTTAAAATCCTTACTATCCCTTATCTCAAAAGAGCAAGATTACTTACGACTAGAATAACGAATGAAACGAACTTGACCGTATAACAATACTCAAAGTATACTCAAAATACTCACAAGAATACGCTCGATAATATAGAGAGAAAAATTTCATTTACGGTGTGATTTTTAATTCTAACCTAAGCACCCTATTTATAGGAAAATGCTTAAACACCAAAGCGAAAAATTTAATAAAATATTAATATAATATATATTATATTCCTATGCCCACTCCTCGACCATCCTGACCATCCGAATTCAGTCACTAATAATGACAAAAACAAAAAAACGTTTTTGTTATTAAAATTAATTAAAACTTTCAAAAATCAATTATTTGAACTTGAACTTCAATAATTCATAATAAATATCCTTTTATCGGAAAAATCCAATCTCGCGTGTTTTTATAGGAAATTCAATTCTCTACAACTTTGCAGAAGAAAGTTTTTCCAAATTCCAAACAAAAATTGACCAGAATCCACAAACGGGTGATTTTACAGGCTATAATCAAATTTCGGTCAATAATTGTGTCCACCAACACACAAAATATGTGTTAAACATTTATTACCACAAAAATACTCTTCCTCCTCATATACTCATATATCCCACATTCATTATAAAAATATCACCGTTAATATATTATTAAAATAATATATTTAAATAAATTATTTTATCAGAAAAAGATAAAATATTAATTTTCAACAATTGTCACATTAAAAATTTTCTCCATCTATGTCCACATAAAATAAATATTTTCCTCATCATAAAATCAATAATTAATTATTCACAAATAATATTACATAATCACAATATTGACAACCCAGTGCGGTTCCAGGAAGAGAGGGCTTTCGAATAAGGATCTCTCCTTCTTGGCGCCGCATTAGTGACCAAACCTCTCCTTAAATGAAACTTTCTAGACATTTCCAATAATTTTATCCAATAATATTATTCAGATAATATGAATTATTGCTCGATAATGGAAAATACATGTAATGACAATTCTTGAACAACATAATATAAAATATCAACGCAGTAATTATTGAATCAATAAAATATAATATTGAATAAGAATTCATCGTAACAATTATTGAGTAGTGCTTTCTTACGTAAGAATCAATAATTCAAAATACTTTATCTGCAATCTGCGTGTTCTACTCGCGTAACAACGCCAGACATTACTTTACTTTACCCACCGGGTATTCCAACAATGTTAATTGATAATAATTACTACCAAGTTATTTATAAAACTCCTTTTGTCATTTTCTTCATCCGGCGCTTATTACATTATGGGGCCCACAAATGGTCGCATGTCGTCATTTAATATTCCTCGACGTAAAGAATATTCCACGACCAAACGAATATTCCCCGAAGCATAATGAGTATTTTATAACCACTTGCTTATATTGAAAAAATTATATATATCACCCTTAACTTTAACTTTTATCAATTTAACCATTTACCGAATAGTAATTATAAGAAAAATTGAATACTTTTATTTCATAAAATTCGGGGCCCTTACAAACTCCCTCCTTATGAAATTTCGTCCCAAAATTACGTGCACTGTATTTCAAAGAGTTGAGAATATCTTGCTTTCATTTGATTCTATCTCCCCATATCATCATTTTTCTCCATTGCTCATCTCCTCGTATTTCGGATATCATTCTAGAATACGACTTTCAAAACAAGGGTTAATTTAATAAATTAACATATCACATAATATCCCGATATTATGACCGACCAACAAATAAGCTTAGGTAGACACACTAAATAAGGATTTACTCATCTCTCCCTCCTAGTTCTATTCCCGATCTCCGCTAGAGATCATATCCCTAAGCTCGATACCAAATGTAACGACCCCAAAATAGGTCCATTCCATCCAACCCATTCTCGAGTCGCCAAATATATGGTACGGAAAACAACTACAACTTTATTACAACAATTGTCGTGGTAAAATACAACAACACATATGCTATGAGTTTGGATACAAATATATACCAACTCAGAAGACGTCACAATGACACCTTACATAAAGGTATAGTCAAAACCTGCTTTTAGAAATTAGAATCTTTGGGAAGTGCTCAAGAAACCTTCGTATATGGGAGGCCATGCTTTTAGGTTATGGTAGATATCATATGACCACGTAATTATCCTTGGTTGATCTAATAGACCCCAAAGAAAATGAGAAGATTACTATCATATTCTTCCCAATGGTGAGTCTTCTCTTGACATATCATTATCTCCACTGTCTCTAATTGGGTATTATACTCCAAACAAACACCAAGATTATATAGGTAGTGCTTGTAAATATACTCGAAGAAGTGGATGAGCACAACCATGTCTTATGATAACACGAGTTTGTATGTCATTAGACATCTTGTATGATAGTGACAAAACACCATTCCAAAGTTGGGTTCGCCTCACCTCTTTAAGGAGAACCTCAACAACTATAGACCACCGATTCTATTCCTTGTTATCCTCGCCAACCCAAATTTACACTTTTATTACACGAAAGGAATTGTGAAACAAAAGGGTGAGCACAACTAAATTCGATAAAGAATATTATAACTAAAGATACATAAATTATCAATAGTCTTCATTAATAATAAATCGAGATTTAGAACATATGGTAGATGATAAAACTTTTCAACTATAGTTGCGGTAGAACGAAGCGATCCATTAAAAGAGTCAAATAGACTATAAAGTCTATTGTCTTCTCACGTTAAAAGTCCACCAACAATATTTTATCCCTGTAACATCAATCAACAGTTCCTTTCCACAATCATATGAATAACTCATAATCATAATTGTGATTCTAAATTCCTCTTCTCATCCAGGACGAAGATAATTTTCAACACCTGTCTTTACCTGAAACATCAAATATCATGGTTATACCAAATCACAGTTCCTGTTCATAATCATACAAATAAATTCATCTTTGCACCACGGGCCAAAGATATAAGACCCCAAATTATTAATAAATGAAATTTATTTTCCTCTATTTATTATTTTGAAATAGTAAGGGTTGATTTGATTAATGTGGATAGTTATGGGTAAAATACGCAAATATTTCGAATAAGCAAGTGGTTATAAAATATTCATTGTTGTCGGGAATATTCGTTTGGTCGTGGGAATATTAAATCTTCGTCGGGGAATATTAAATGCGGCCATGCCAAGAACCATGTGTGGGCCCCATAACGGAAAGCGATTGGATGAAGAAAACGCACAAATATAAGTTGTTTAAAAATAACGGTGTAGTTATTACTGAATAATCTTTGTTAAAATACTCTTGGTTAAAACACATTAAGATAGCACCAGTATTGCACAATTATTGATTCTTACGTAAGAAGGCACTTTTCAATAATGGTTACGATAATTCTTGCTCAATATTTTATTGATTTAATAATTCTTTGCGTTGATATTTTATATTCTTTGTTGTTTCAATAATTGTCATTACACAAGATTTTCATTATCGAAGCAATAATTCATATTATCCAATAATATTATTAGATAACATTATTGGCAATGTATAGAAAGTTTTGTCTAAGGAGGTTTGGTCACCTAATTGCGGCGCCAAGAAGGAGAAATTCTTATTGGAAAGCCCCCTCTTTCCTGGAACTGCCTGGTTGTCAATATTGTGATTTTGTAATATTATTTGTGAATAAATTAATTATTGATTCATATGATAAGGAAAATATTGATTTTATGTGGTTATAGATGGAGAAAATTTTTAATGTGACAATTGTTGAAAATTGAAATTTTATCTTTTTCTGATAAAATAATTTATTTAAATATATTATTATAGTATAATAATATAATAATGGTGATATTTTTACAACGAATGTGGGATATATGAGTATCTGAGGAGGAAGAGTATTTTTGTTGCAATAAATATTTAAAACATGTTAAACATGTCGGTGGACCCCATTTATTATTGAAATTTGATTATAAATTGTAAAATCGCTTGGTTTGTGGATTTCGGTCAATTTACATTTGGAATTCAAAAAAATTTCTTACGAAAAGTTGTAGAAATTGAATTTCCTATAAAAACTCGAGAGATTTTGAATTTTCCGATAAAAGGGCTATTTATTATGAATTATTGAAGTTCAAGTTCAAAATAATTAATTTTTGGGAGTTTTAGTTAATTATTTTGAGAAAACGTTTTTGCAACTAAGTTGGCCTCACATGTGATTCAAATGGGCTGAGATCAGTTGTCTAACGTGGGCTAAAGAAAATGTGAAAAATATATTAATATTATATTCAATTTTTTACTTTGGTGTTCTAAGCATTTTCCTATAAATAGGGTGCTTAGGTTAGAATTGAAAAACACACCAGAAACTGAAGTTTCTCTCTATTTCTCTCTCGATATATTGAGCGTATTCTTGTGAGTATACTTTGAGTATTGTTAGATGGTGCAAGTTCCTTGAAAGACTATACCCTAGATTCCAAATAGAAGTACTAATCTTTGAGGTAAGGATGTTATTTTCTTCTCAGATGATATTATTTCTTCAATATCATTATGCTAAAATATTGGTTGGAACTTTTTATCAAATTTGGAACTTTTCCATGTCGGGGTTACTATTTATGAGTTACTATTCATGAGTTACTATTCATGAGTTACTATTCACGAGTTACTATTCATGAGTTACTATTCACGAGTTACTATTCACGAGTACTATTCATGAAGCGTGAAGATGTTTTTTGAAATTTCTATCTTTTGGTGTCGGAGTTACTATTCACGTATACGGCACTATTCACGTATACGGCACTATTCACCGAAAAATAAAATTTCTTCTTTTTGTCCAAAATATCTATTCTGGATACTAGCTTTGATTGTATCCATGTTTTGATCATTCTTGAATTTTACACCACTATGATTATTTTTGAGGTATTTTTGAACATGGATAAAACAAAGTACGAATCCTTAATCCTTAATCCTTGTCATTTTGTTTCACTGGATTCGTTTCTTTAAAAATATTTTCATCATCCTCAGTCTTAAATGATGATATTATTGAATATCTTTGGCCTGTAGTAGTGCAAGATGAATGATTTCAAAGAATATCTTTGGTAGTAGTGCAAAGATGAACAGTGTTTAGATGAACATGACCAATAATCGATGAATATCTTTGGCCTAGTGCAAAGATGAATATTTGATTCGGATGTATATTGATTGATGTTACAAGGATAAAAGATGAGCGGTGAACTTTTAAATTCATACATGTAAGATAGTAGTTTGCATTCTCTACTTAACTCTTCTAATGAATTATTATTTCACTACGAATATTGATTTAAAATTTGTTGTCTATTGTATTCTATTAGATTTTTCCTGTTGAAGACTAACGGTAATTTGTTGTATATTATCTTAGTCATAATATTCTTTCTTTGGGCTAGTTGAGCTCACCTTTTTCCTTTTTTGTTCCATTTTTCTTCTCGGGAGGCGAGAATATAAATGAGTAATGCAGTCTGGGGTATGGAATGAAGGTTCTAGAGAGAGTTGTTTAGTAGTCCTCACCATTTTGTAAAATAATGTATCAATAAATGTGATGAGGATTTATTTGAGTATAGATATTGTCTAGAAGATAATATTTGTATTCAAACTCACAGTTTTACTGTTGTAATAATAAAGTTGTAGTTGTTTCTGTACCATGTATTGACAACTCAGAATGGGTGATGTATACCTATTTTGGGGGCGTCACAAAAGATATTCATCAACAGTTCATCTTTACACTACAGGTTAAAGATATTCAACAACAGGTCATCTTTGCATTACGAGCCAAAGATATTCATCAATAATTCATCTTTGCACTACGCAGCAAAAGATATTCAACAACAGTCATCTTTGCATTACATGAGCAAAAGATATTCATCAATAATTCATCTTTTACTACAGTGCTAAGATATTCATCAACAAATCATCTTTGCACAACGAGCCAAAGATATTCATATATCAAAGAAATACATAATCATTTCAGAAGTTATATAACAATAATTATAACCATGTTGATCAATTCACCTTTGCACTTAAGCTAAAAATATTCAATTGTAAATTCAATGGTCATGATCATACCAAATAACAATTCAACTTTTGCACTCATCGCCAAAGAGAACCTATAGTCACGATCATACCAATAATCTACCCATCTTTACACTCAAGTCAAAGAGAAATATCATCATTAGGGTTATAAGAATGTTATATAAAATAATATAATCAAAACATGGTTTTAATTTCAAAAGTAAGATTCATAAATCAACGATAATTTGGTCAAAGAAGAAACCAATTTGTAGTGAATAGTACCTCGATTAAGAGATATAAGATCCGTGATACGTCAATGCGTAAGAACTTCGATTACCGAAAAGATAAAGTTTCATAATAAAATTCATATCCATATTTATAACACCTTAATCCAAATGTTATAAATCACTTAAAAATCTCATAATCTAATATTATTAATATTACAATAATATTTTAATCATTTCTAAAACTTATAAACAATTTAATTAAATTGTTTACACTTTACTAATTAATGCATTTAATCATCATAAAATGCCAAACTCATAAGATTTCATCACCAATAACCAAAACCCTCATCAAAAATCTGATATACCTCATATATGATTCTCAAGCCATAAAATCATATTTTCCAATTTTCTTACTTCACATAACATATTTAATTCATTTACTCATAACTAGAATATTTTCATGAAAAATACCAAATCAGTTCCAAAAATATTTCTTTTCTGAATTTAGCATAACATAGTCCCATATTGAACATATATTTTTCTCTAAATTTTAAAAATTCATTTACTATTTTTCATATATGGCCAAAACCATCGAATATTTAAACATTTATCATAAATTATACTTTTATCCAAAATTCTAAAATTTACACTTTCAGTATCTTGATATTATATAGATGTACTCCCAATAAAAATTTCATCAATTTTGGAGTTAATTACAAGGAATTATAAGCGGTTACTTTTAAAATAGTCTTTTCTCATAAAATCCATAACTACTAATCTATACATCCAAAATTTCCATTTTTGGACACAATCTAAAAACTCATCAAAATATCATTTCAAAATTTTCCAGAATTTTTGAAGGTTCAGAAAAAAATTCAAAACTAAAAAATATAATAACCCTTAAAATCCCTTACTATCCCTTACCTCAAAAAAAAGATTTACATTAGAATAACGTTTGAATCGAACTTGCACCAGTATAACAATACTCAAAGTATACTCAAAATACTCACAAGAATAACGCCGATAATATAGAGAGAAAACTTGATTTACTGAGTGATTTTCAATTCTAACCCAAGCACCCTATTTATAGGAAAATACTTAGAACACCAAAAGCGAAAAATTTAATAAAATATTAATATAATATATATTAAATTCCTCGCCCACTCGACCATCGACCATCTGAATTCAGCCACTAATAATGACAAAAACAAAAAAAACGTTTTTGTTATTAAAATTAATTAAAACTTTTAAAAATCAATTATTTCGGAACTTCAGAACTTCAATAATTCATAATAAATATCCCTTTTATCAGAAAATTCGAATCTCGCGTGTTTTTATAGGAAATTCAATTCTGTACAACTTTACAGAAGAAAGTTTTTCCGAATTCCAAACAAAAATTGACCAGAATCCACAAACGGGTGATTTTACAGGCTATAATAAAATTTCGGTCAATAATTGTGTCCACCAACACACAAAATATGTGTTAAATATTTATTACCACAAAAATACTCTTCCTCCTCATATACTCATATATCCCACATTCATTATAAAAATATCACCGTTAATATATTATTAAAATAATATATTTAAATAAATTATTTTATCGTAAAAAGACAAAATATTAATTTTCAACAATTGTCACATTAAAAATTTTCTCCATCTATGTCCACATAAAATAAATATTTTCCTCATCGTAAAATCAATAATTAATTATTCACAAATAATATTACATAATCACAATATTGACAACCGTGCGCTTCCTGAGGAAAGAGGGCTTTCAATAAGGATCTCTCACTACTTGGTAGCCGCAATTAGTGACCAAACCTCTCCTTAAGCGTAACTTTCTAGACATTTCCAATAATGTTATCCAATAATATTATTCAGATAATATGAATTATTGCTCGATAATGGAAAATACTTTGTAATGACAATTCTTGAAACAACAAGAATATAAAATATCAACGCAATAATTATTGAATCAATAAAATATAAAATTAAACAAGAATTAATTCTTGAAACAATTATTGAGTAGTGCTTTCTTACGTAAGAATCAATAATTCAAAAATCTTGTCTGTAATACCTAGTGTTCTACTGCAACAACGCCAGACATTACTTTACTTTACCCACCGGGTATTCCAACAGATTAAGTTAATCGGTAACAATTACGTTGTTATTTATAAAAACTCCCTTTTGTCGCTTTCTTCATCCGATGCGGTTATTACATTATGGGGCCCACAAATGGTACGCGACCGTCGTCATTTAATATTCCCCAACAGAAAGAATATTCCACGACCAAAAGAATATTCCCTGACAATAATGAGTATTTTATAATCACTTGCTTATTTTGAAAAAATTATATATATCACCCTTAACTTTAACTTTTATCAATTTAACCATTTACTGAATAGTAATTATAAGAAAAATTGAATACTTTTATTTCATAAAATTCGGGGCCTTACAACTATCCACATGCACATAGGCATGACTAGGTGGCCATTCAGTAGCACACATGTACACAGTCATATACATCCTGTATGCATTCATCACATCACAGTAAAAATCCGTAAGTGTAGTCTAATTACTAGGATTATTTTACTACTCTACCTTTACTCATTTGTCCTCAGATAGGATAAGAAATGACAGTAAAAGGTGCCAATTTGACTGCTTCAAAAGTCAAATTTTTTCACATCATTATGTTCAGCATGGTTTAATACTAACACTTATTATGTTAAATATTTTTTATCAAGTCATATCAACATGCATATTCACTACTATGTGTCTAAATGCATTTCATGCGATAAGTCATTTTCCAATGGACAGAAATTGGAAAAAAAATACATGCATGTGTTACCGGATACGATTGAAGAACGCTTTGTACGGTGATGAATATGCGAAAAGTTGCTCGAACTTAGCGGTCTCCGCAGAAGAGCTCTCAGATTTCCTTCACAAGCCTTGACTTGAAAATGACTTATGAAAGCAACCACCACCTATACATAGTACTACCGGGTCGCAGTCAACTCATGGCTCTTGCAGGTACACCTGCGGCCCCATTACATGGGTCCCACACCTCCAGCTCGCTCCAGTTAGAGTTGCAAAGGAGGTCTCATGAGCTGAAAAGTCCAAATCAGGAATAAAAATGCTACGCGATTGAGCGGAACAACCTAAAATCCTGGTTTCTTGTCGGTCATAGTTAAACTCCCATCGCCTCAATAGTATTCGTTTGAATGCAGGGTATACTATACCAATGAGCTCAGCTTTCACAAACCATGCTCAACAATACCCCCACAAAGGTCCGATGCCGTCATTTGCAAGGTTACAACCCTAAACCTCCCCGGCGGGGGTTACAACGCGAAACGACGAAATATCAAACCTCCCCGGCGGGGGTTACAACGCCGAAGTTATCAAATATCTACGCCTCCCCGGCGGGGGTTACAACGCAATGCAACCATTGATACACACATCAATGAAGATCAAGCAGCCTTGACAATGCACCCAGTAGGGATTCATCCGATGATACACACATCAACGAAGATCAGGCAACCCTGATAACAACCAACTGTTGGCAGTAACTCCGACAGTATGATGGAACACATTATACACATCCTCAAAACAGACAAAGCTTTATTCCCACAGATCTCTTCCACATAAGAGGTACCTCTATGGAGTATAAACTAGTGTCTAGGATTCAAGACTTTGGTGGTAGTCCCAACGTCAACATCCTTGAAGACTAGGATCGCATGTCCAAGCCATCACTTATTGTCATCCCAACAGGATTACCTGACAATCATGCATCATGTTTATCTTGCTTGCATTTCAAGTGTCTAGGATTCTTTATCCTATCCATGCCTTGTATTGCATGAATATGATAAAGAGGGGCATCTGTAGACACTCAAAATTTTCTGCACTCCTATTACTGACATTGCAGGAGGGTAGATTCGTCTTTTGGAGATAACCTTGAAAGACAACTTACAACCATGCCGGATACTACCAGAAGTTCAGCTCCAACCTGGGACACAAACCGGGAACATCATCTCAACCCAAAACACACACCGGGAGTGTCATTTCCAATTTCAGAGATAACCCCGAGATATGTAGATCAAAAGACCGACAACAACACTCCTTTGGAGATGCGATTCATCTCTACGATAACACCGCGACATTTAGTTCCAAATCCAGAGACAACACTGAGTAAGAACCCCATCCTTGGTGATAGCCCCAAGGAATGTCATTGCGATTCGAGCGTAACCCCTAAATGCTTGTTTCAAACACACGCGATCGCTTTTCAACACGGATATCCTGTCAAGGCGCATACACCTCGGTCCGGGGCTAACAACGGCGTGACGAGAACACCCACCAGATGAGCGGTGAGGCATATAAACAAGCGCCCAATCTCGATGTAATCCTCGAGCAACGTCATTTTAAAGCTTAAATCGGCGATAACCCCCGTGGTGAGAGTCAACACGTCATCTTCTTTGTCTCAACAAGATAATATCACAGCATACCAACAAGTGGTCCAATCTCAGCTATAAACCTGAGCAACGTCTACTTTCAACTCAACTCGGCGATAACCCCAGCAAGGAGTCAAATATCATCTTGTTCCTTCGACAAATGGCACTTCGTCTCAACACTTCATACATGCATACATCCAACAATGTCCCACAAGAGCCAAGGATTGACAATCCCGAGTGACTATTACGTGTGGAAGTACTTTGGATAGAATTTGAAGCTTGAAGACCATGGGCATAGACCCTTCTGTACAACCTCTAATCCATGTCACTACGTAACTCTCGACACAAGTGATCCGAAGAAGTATAGATATACTTCGTTTGGATGCTCGGATTGAAGTTCTACAAGTTCGAGCGGACATTACAGTGCATATGTGCACGTACTACGAGACGACAGGACCCGCGAGGCTTGGATCCACCACAACCAGCCGCAGGTGTACCTGCAGCCATCATTCTATATATACAAGGCTTGGGTCAGCCATTTGAGGAGAGAGGGAGAAGGAAAAAGGCGAGGAAGCCCTGTCCATTTTACTCTGCATACACATCTTTCTTTAAACACTAGTTAGCTCACATATAGCTACTTTTTATCTGGCGGGAGCTGAGTGTTTATCCATTTAAAGTCTAAGAAGTCTACTTTGGCAGCCCACTATAAGCCTTCTTACATTCTATAAAGCCTCTTTCTCATATATCACACACTGTTGTACACGTTGATAGTCGTGTGAGTGTGTTTGCCCGGACTTCGGTCCATGGTTTTCATTTCTGTCTGTATATATATACTAATATATTTATATATTTTGTATATATGGACTAACATTATCAAGTTATTCCTCGATTGAGCCTAGACTTCGGTCTGGAACGTTTATCTGCTTTTATATATATATATATATTTACTTATATATATAAATTGTTGTCAGACATATCTGATGAGCCTGGATTTTACATCCAGTGCGTTTACTCGCTTTTATATATATATATATATAATTGCTGTCAGACATATCCGATGAGCCCGGATTTACATCCAGTGCATTTACTGCTTTTATATATATATATTTGTATATATATATATTTATATTTTGTCCTGCCTAGAGTTTACTTCGTGGCAGTTGATCGCTTTTACAACTTTATTTACATTTCATTCCGCTTTAGAGTTCACTTCAAGTATACGATCATGTTCATATATATATATATATATATATATATATATATATATATATATATATATATATATTTTAAAGCTTTTATATATATAACTGCCATCGCTTTCTATACAAATTGCAGTATCATGTGAGCCTAAGAATCATGTGATCACAGGTTCAGTCTACTGAATCTAGATTCGGTTCCCATGATGGACATTTTCTAGCTGTAAGCAACTTATACATTATTTTACAGTGTCTGAGTTTCCTTGGATGGTTGTCATGCCCATAAGGAGTTCGGCACTACTGTATATTATTTTCACGAGAATGCTTCGCATCTCGAAAATAAAAGCAAACAAGCCGAACATTTTGTGATGCCCCCAAAATTAGGTATACATCACCCATCTTGGGTCGTCAGATACATGGTACAGAATTCAAATACAACTTACTAATACAACTGTCGTGTACAATATGACAAACATAAACTGTGAGTTTGAATACAAATATTATCTACTAGAGATTATACAAACTCAAAAGGAGTCCTCATTACTATTATTATCACACTATTTCACAGATTAGTGAGGACTACTAATGCTATCCTCTAGACCATCACTCCGCTCCCCGACTCGTCCCCAAATTTATATTCTCATTTCAAGAGAACAAAGGAAAGAAAGGGTGAGCTCAACTAGCCCAAGAAGAAATATTATGACTAAGATAATGCGTAATAAATTATCATTAGTCTCCAACAATGTTAAACCGATAAAATATAATAGACATCAAGTTTAACTCATAGCTGAACAAGCAATCCATTAAAAGAGTCAAGTAGAAAATAAAATCTACTATCTTTTATGATTTAAAAGGTTTTTCATCATCATTATCGATGAGACTCAAACTTTTAATAAATATTCCACATCATCGAATCACCTCGCACTACGCCAAGGATATTCTTTAGATCACGACCACAATTATCCATGCACTACGCCCAAGAATATTTGTGTATTCATTAATGGTCATGATCATGCCAACAACTATCCATCAATGCACTACGGCCAATGAGGACTTTTACCACATCATTTGTAACATTACTACCATGATTACACCGAATAATCCTCGGTCATAATCATACCAAGTCCATCTATGCACTACAAAAGCCACGTATGACTTTCAATAAAATATAAAATACGAGGATGATGACAATGATATAAGAATTCAATAAAACAAGTTCAAGAATTATTTTATCCAGAATTATTAACGTCCAAATTGTCAACATGATACTGCTTTGTAGAGTAAAATTCAAGAATGATCGTAAGAATATTTCTATGAAAAGATATCGATGAAGCGCAAATATCAAGGATATTCTACTAATTTCATGGAGTATAGAAGTCAAACTTTAACCAACCGAGTATAATAAAGAATGGAATAACAAAAGAAATCACCATGCACGCGCAGATTTCATGTATAAAAGTTATTCCAACAGTAATAATAATAAAGAAACCAGTCGTGCAAAATTTGCACCGACTGTGATATTCCAACAGAATAATAAAGAAATAATAAAGAATTTAATCAATGTAAAACACATGCATGTGATGTTCCAATGTAATAATAATAATAAGATGGAACCAGTCCTGTAAAAAACACATGCATGTAATGTTCCAACTAATAATAATAAAGATTTTAACCAGTCCTGCAGTAAAACACACGTATGTGATGTTCCAACTAATAATAATAAAGATTTTAACCAGTCCTGTAAAAACACACGCATGTGATGTTCCAATGTAATAATAGAAGAATGTCACCAAGTATAGGTAGAATCACAGATACAAAAGTTATTCCAATGTAATAATAAGAATTGGAATAACAAATGCTTTTCTTCATGAATAAGAAAGAATAACACCCCTTACGAGTACAACAAATAATATTCCCTACCTTAAGAAGAAGAGTACTGGATATATAAGTAGTGAAGTAGCAGAATACTTTCTTCTTTCTCTCTATAGTTTATCTCTCTAGAGTTTCAGTGAATTCGTAAGAAAATAATGAATGAATGAGCTTCTATTTATAGAAAAATGGAATGCATAATAACTAACTCATGAACGGTCGAGATTGATTTACTTTAATCTGACTATCCATATTTAAAGCAAAATAAAAATAAATATATAATATATTCTATTTATAATCTAATAAAAAGAATAACTTTATAAAAGATTTTACTACGCAAACACTATGCAGCACTATGCAAATACTATGCATAATAAAATATAATATATTCTAATTATTTATCTAATAAAATGAGATAACTTTTATAAAAGTATTCTGCTTTTATATAAAAAGATTTTACTATGCAAAACACTATGCATATTTACTTATGCAACACTATGCATAATAGAATATATATATATTCTATTTATAGAATAACTTTATAAAAGTATTCTGCTTTATATAAAAAATTTTCTATATATTACATTAATAATACCAACAAAACCGAAAGTGACTTATCACTTAAGCATCAATAATTAATACCGCAAAGCTACTACGCAACCACGCCAGACATCGCATTTTTTAACACCGAGTGTTTCAACAGCTAATCTGGAAAACTTCCGCCGTTATTTTCATAAAGTATTTTTGTCGCTTTCTCAATCCGACAATAATTCCGCTAGGGGTCCACCAATGATTGTGCTGCCATTGTACTAATATTCCCTCGTTAAAACGAATATTCCCCACCAATCGAATATTATATAACAACTTGCATACTTTTGCAAAATTTATAAATATTACCCACAACTATTATATCAATTTCACTCCATAATATTCAAAAATAATATTTATAGAAAATTCATCTTTATTCAAAAAAGTCAGGGTTTTACAATCTCCCCTTCTTATGAAATTTCACCCTCGAATTAGGGTACGATTCTGGTATGTCAAGAGGTAAGGATACCTTGATTTCATTTCAGATTCTAACTCCCAAGTCATTTCCTCAACATCGTGGTTTCTCCACAAAACTTTAACTCGAGGTATAACCTCGAGCGTAGAATATGTTCCTTCTTATCCAAGATTTGAACAGAACCTCTTCATACGCCAAATCTTCCGCTATTTCGTCCGGTTCCAACTCAATAATGTGGTTCGGGTCTTCCACATATTTACGTAATATGGATATGTGAAAAACGTTATGAACACGAGACATACTTCAAGCAGAAAAACGAGTCTATAGCCACGCCCCTACTCGATCAAGGATTAAAATGGGCCAATAAATCGAGGATCGAGCTTTCCTCTCTTTCCAAATCTCGTAACTCCTTTCCATGGAGCAACACGTAACAACACATGATCTCCTATATCGAATTCCACGCCCTTTCGATGAAGATCAAGATAACTCTTTTGTCGATCTTGTGAGGTTTTTATACGTCATTTGATCGTTTGAATCTTTTCCGTAGTCATACGCATCAACTCCGATCCCAACAACGCTGCTTCACCCACCTCATCCCAAAGATACCGAGAACGACACTTTCTTCCATACAACGCTCGAATGGAGCCATGCCAATACTTGCTTGATAACTGTCATTGTAGGAAAACTCCACCAATGGTAAGAACTTGTCCCAACTTCCTCAAAATCAAGGACACGTAGTCTTAATAGATCTTCAAGAGTTTGAATAGTCCTCTCCGATCGTCCGTCCGCCTCGAGGATGATATGCCGAGCTAAATCAGAATCTGCGCTCATAGCTTTTTGCAAACTAACCCAAAATCGTGAAGTGAATCTTGGGTCTCGATCGTAAACTATGGATACCGGCATACCATGCAATCTTACAATCTCGCTTATGTATATACGAGCAAGACGCTCAAGTGTATAAGTTTCTCGATTCGCAGAAGAAATGAGCAGACTTGGTCAATCTATCAACAATGACCCAAATCGCATCTACGCCTTGAGAAACCTTAGGAAGACCAAAGAATCTAAATCCATGGTAATGTGCTCCCACTTCCATTCTGGAATTTCAAGTGGTTGCAATGGACCTTTTGGTACTTGATGCTCCGCTTCGACTCGCTGACACGTTAGACACCTCGAGATAAATAAATATCTCTCTCTCTTCATATTGCCCCACCAAAATGTATGTCAAGATCACGATACATTTTGATACTCCTGTGATGGATTGCAAAACTGTGTTGTGCGCCCATCATGATTTTATACTTTAAATCGTGGTCGTTAGAACACAAAGTCCGGAGTCGACTCAAGTATTCCTTCTTCATCGATTCTTGCTTCCTAGCATCGCACCTTCTCGCACTTTCTTCCTCATACGCATCGCCCGGATCCAGAATTTGAGCAGCTTTTAATTTTATCAATTAAAGCCTGCTCTACTCAGATATTTGCCATCATCACGCGGGTCCCTCGAGTCTTTATCTCTATCTCCATCCTTTGCAAGTCATACAAAATGGGCCTTTATTGACAATATTGCACTCGCATTCGCATATGATCTTCTACTCAATGCGCCGCCTACCACGCTCGCTTTTCGTGATGGTATTGATGGTATGATCATAATCTTTCAACAGCTTCAAGCCAACGCCGTTGTCGCATGTCGAGTTCCTTTTGAGTGAAGAAATATTTGAGGCTTTTATGATCCGTGAAGATCTCCACTTTCTCCCCATACAAGTAATGCCTCCAAATTTTAAGTGCGAAGACAATAAATGCTAACTCTAGATCATGAGTAGGATAATTCCTCTCATATTCTTTGAGTTTTCGTGAGGCATAGGCTATGACTTTCCCATGTTGCATGAGAACACATCCTAACCCTTTGCTCAAGCATCACCGAGATGACAAATCCTCCGAACCGTATGGTATTGTCGTAACAAAAATAAATGAGTCTCCTCTCGAGTTCTTGAAAACTCTTCTCACATTCCTCGCCTCCAACCGAACTTTGATTCTTCCGAGTCACCGAAGTTAGTGGAGTAGCGATTCGAGAAAACCCTTCTACGAATCTCCGATAATAACCAAATAAACCGAGAAAGCTACGATTTCACCATCGATTTAGGTTGCTCCCAAATTTAAATAGCTTCAATCTTTGTTGGGTCAACAGATATTCCATGACTTGATACCACGCGCCCAAGGAATGCTACTTCCTCGCCCGTAACTCGCATTTCTTCAACTTGGCATAAAGCTTATATTCACGAAGCTTTTGGAGTATCAAATCAAGTGTTCCTCATGATCTTCACGGCTTTTGAATATATGAGGATGTCATCAATAAAGACGACCACAAATGATCCAAATATTCCTCGAATACTTGCTCATCATATCCATGAAGGCAAAGAGAGCATTAGTCAATCCAAAGGACACGACTAGAATTCATAATGCCCGCATCGAAGTTCCTGAAAGTCGCCTTTGAATGTCATCTGCTTCTAATCTTCAATCGGTGATATCCTAACGAAGATCAATCTTTGAAAAGAATTTGGCTCTTTGCAACTCGTCAAACAGTCATCAATACGCGGGTAATGGGTACCTATTTTTGATGGTGACATGATTCAACTCCCGATAATCAATACAAAGTCGCATACTCCCATCTTTCTTCTTCACGAATAGAACAGAGCACCCCAAGGAGAAGTACTAGATTTAATAAAGCCAATGTCTAACAATTCCTCGCAGCTGAAGTCTTTAACTCCTCGAAGTTCAATAGAGCCATTCGATATGGGGCTTTTGAAATGGGTTTTGTACCGGTTCAAGGTCGATACAAAATTCAATTTCACGCCTGGGGTAGGCCGTAGTTCTTCGTGGAATACGTCAGAAATTCATTAACAATAGAAATATTATTCAAAACCGATTTATTTTTGTTTAGATCTCGTGATATGAGCTAAGAAAAAACTTGACATCCATTTTTCAATAAACGAATAGCTTTATGGCTTGAGATGACAAGTGATTGATTTTAATGGTTTGGTTGTTTGAATTCATAATAATAGGTCGATTAGGAATATGAAAGCTAACAACCTTACGAAAATAATCAATTTTTTCATGATGAGTAGTTAACCAATCAATCCCTTAATTACATCAAATGCAAGTATTTTTAATGCAATAAGATCGACAGTAATGTGTGGGTACCAATTTGAACCAAACAAGACTTATAAACCGTGGATGTAATGAAGGTTTCTCCCAACGGAGTTTCCACAGATAAGTCAAAGTCTAATTTCTCCTGAGTCAAATTTAATCGCTGAGCGCAAGAGAGAAATAAAAGAATGGGTAGAACCCAGATCAAATAAAGTATGTAACTTCGCTAGAGTTTATGATAAGCTTACCCGTGATGACCTCATTCGGGTTCCTTGCTTCTCTGGAAGGTCACAACAAACGCCTCCTCAGACTACCGACTTTGACTTTTCTCGGGACAACCTTTTGGTGCCTCCATCCTAGCTTTAATTTGTCTTCTGGTGAACGACAAAATTGAGCTAAGTGACCTTCTCTTCCACAATTATAACATGCTTTGATGGCATCGCGCATTGGAATTTGACCGATATGTGGTCCCTCCCTCCTTAACATTTGAAGCATATTTCCATAGGTGGTCTTTCTCCATTCTTATTATTTTGGCCACAACCGGTGTCCATTTCGCCCGTTGGTTCCGACGCTTTTTCCATCATCATTGAATCTCCTTTCTTGAAATGTCCATTCTTATTATTTTGGCCCCCGATTACCACCGGCGGGTTACCATTTCGCCTGTTGATTCCTCCACGCTTGTATGTCACCGCTCATGATTTGCTTCTCACCGGACACTGGCCATATTATCATTTTGATAAACTCCACCTCTTTCATTTCTTTTGGTTTGCATTGACTTCAACTATCCCAAGACATCACCAATCGAGCCCTATTTACAACATCTCAATACAAACACGCTTTATGAGAATAAGATGTCGACGATTTCGCTTTCAAACCTCTTAAAAACATTCAAATACCATTCTCTCTCTCTTATTATCCACCAAGTGAGACGAACCGATAACTCCATTCAAACGCAAATTTTGCTGTCAGATCATGGACACGGTCATTCAAATTGTTTTGCTCCAATTTGATAAACTCCACCTCCTTGCACACAAGCCAATCATGTTTGATGATAAAGCATATACTTTGTAATAATCTTATTCATTTATTAATAAAAAGTATTAATTTATTAAAGGCTTTTAATTATCTACACGATGTCGCTTTTATAATATGTGATAAACCCATAGTTTTAAGCAATGCTTTTAGAATAATGATGATGATCATTCTAATGAGATCTAAATTTTAGAAAGCTTAAAACTAAAATAGTTCCCAATCATCGATTACTAAATCGGGGATTAGTGAATCCGGATAGATCGGGTACATACGCTGCTTGCTTCATCGATGAGGATGATCGATCTCACGATCATTTGTGTGGAGACACTAAAGCAAGTACGTAGGTGCTTATTAGAGAATAAGTTCATCGAACGTGGCTCGCTAAGGAATACCTAATGGAGTTTTATTCGCCGTCAAATAGAATTCTCAGAGTGATAGTAGTACAAGTAATCCTCGACTCGAGATCATCATAAGATCTCGTATGATGAGTTATACTGACTTATTCCTTAAGACCCTTAGGGTATATCAAAGGGTATGCTTGGGTATAATAAGTCAGTATACGGAGATAATGTACGATCAATAAAGAATCTACCACTTCTAATAAAAGAAGAGAAATGTCCTATGTGATTCGATAAATGACAACCCAAGAGTCCTCGGGTTAAGGCGTAATGAAATTAGAAAGGAGTTTCTAATTTGCATTATTTGAGTCAGGTATTTAAGGATCGAAATACATATAATTAAATAAAATAAGACTCGACAAAGAATTCCAATGCCTTATATTTAATCGGGACATCAGATGGTGGAAGGATTGAATCAGACGCAGAACTATTTACTCAAAGGTTCTTTAATGATTAATGTTGAAATCTATATTATCCGGAAAGTCGCCGATCGCTAGGAGGCTTTATCCCTATCAGAGAATAAATATTATTTATTTAAATAAATTAATTGTTTAATTTATTTATTTAAATAAGATTAGAATTGTTCTAATTGATTTATTCACAACCGCTTAATACGGAGAACCTAAAGGGTCACACCATAAAAGGAAGAATAATTATTTAAGAAGTTAATGGCATAATCGTAATAATATAAAGTTATGTATATTTAATTTAATCTATGGTGATAGAATAAATTAAATAGCTTAATATTTATTATTTAATATTTTAGAAATATTAAATATAAATTAATAAGAGGAGTCTTATTAATATTATTACAATTATTATTATTTTAATTTCTAAAAGAGTTTAGGAATTAATTTAATATAAGTATTTCATTTATTCCTAATCGATTAGAAGGAAAATTAGTTAAAGGAGTTTAATTAATTATCCCTAATAAGATTAGGGAGCTTAATTAATTAAAAGAATTTAATTAATTAAATAAAACCCAATTCCTTAATTGTTAAGGTGGGGTTGCCACACATCTATAAATAAGAGGAGTCTTATTACGGGTGGTATGGGTTGTTGATTTTTCAACAACGTAATAATTCCAATTGTTGAGAGAGACGCCTTTTCTATGTAGATAGAAAACTAGGGTTTAGCCAAACACCCATCTTCTTGAATTTTTTTTTCCTCGTGGATCACCTCAGAGGCCAAACATTCGGGTGGCTAACGCCGATCAAAGGAAGGAACCAAACCCGTGGATTCAAGATCGAACGCGAAAAGGATTTGAGGTGAACTCAGTACCGAGGAAGCTCGATCTTCAAGGGTATGATTTTATTCTTTATCTTTTCGCTTAATTAATAATTATGCATAAAGGGTGATCCGTATATGGTTTGTAAAATTTTTAACTCGATTTTACACGCTCAACTTTTTTTGCAATTTGATCAAGGTTTCATGAATATTACAAACCTAATAAAGGCATCGTGAGCCAAACCTTTATGCTAATTATTAATTATTTTAATTTGATATTATATTGATATGTGTTTAGAATAATTTAATTGGGCATAATTTTATTGATAAAATTTAAAAAAAAAAAAAAAAAAAAAAAAAAAAAATAAAAATTCCTTAAATTAATTCATTTTGATTCATGGCATATTAATAAATCATATCGTTTTAATTTTTTATTTGCCATGCACGGTTATCATGGCTAAATATATAAAAAAAATAAATTAAAAAAAAAATAATCATATTTTTTTTTTTTATGCTTAATCATATGGTATATATAATTAAAAATTAATTTTAAGTTAATTATTTTTTTTAAAATCAATATTACTATAATTTATATATATATAAACCACATATATATATAATATATATATATATATAAATATATATATATATATATATATATATATATATATATATATATATATATATATATATATATATATATATATATATATATATATATATATATATATATATATATAATATATATTATATATATATATATATAGGTTTATTTTAATATAAAATATATATATAAAGTTTATTTTAATTTTAAAATAATTTTATAATTTAAATAAAAATTTATTTTAAAAAAAGTTTATTTTAATAAAAAAAGGTTTATTTTAATATTAAAATAAAAGAGTTTATTTTAATTTTAAAATTAGAATTTCATGCTAACTAATTAGAGTTGGAATTGATTCCATGATAACTAATTGGAGTTGAAATTGATTTTATTTTTCCTTAAATAAAGGAGTTTATTTAGATATTAGATTTCATATTATTCAAAATAAAAGAGTTTATTTGTGAATAGAAAGAAAATCCATCTTTCCTTAAATAAAGGAGTTTATTTAGATATGAAATAAGATTTCATATTATTCAAAATAAAAGAGTTTATTTCATGAATAGAAAGAAAATCCATGCTTCCTTAAATAAAGGAGTTTATTTAAATATGAAATAAGATTTCATATTATTCAAAATAAAGGAGTTTATTTGTGAATAGGAAAGAATATCCGTGTTTTCCTTTAATAAAAGATTTTTTTTTTATATGGAATCGATTCTATAATTAATTAAAATAAAAGAGTTTATTTTAATTAAAGATTTTTTTTATTATATTTAATCGATTCCATAATTAATTAAAATAAAGGAGTTTATTTTGATTAAAGATTTTGATTAAAATAAAATAGTTTATTTTATTCAAAATTGATAAATTAAAATAAAATAGTTTTATTTTGATTTAAATTTGATTAAAATAAAGGAGTTTATTTTGATTCAAAATTAGATTTTATACTAACTAAATTTGCCCATTAAATGATATCAATATATATATTAAATGTTTATTATTCATAAGATATTTAATGTTATTTATCGATGCATACGATGATGTGTATGATAATAAATGGGATTGATTATGACTATCACCAAAATGCGATTGATTTTATTTTAGTCGATGCATTTAATGTACGGGTTTTATTAAATGGGTCTCACAGACTGCCTTCTCTAATTTTTCTTAATGTAAATTCTATCTCCTCCTATGCATTTCCCTCGATCACGATCAAGGTTTCTATTTATTTTAAATAGTTTTGTAATAGAATATTTAGAATTAATTTTGAAAAATTGAGATCAAGGAGCAAGGAGCGCTTTAAGACCCGCTTCAGAATGGAGCCCAGTTTAAATGTAATAGTTATATTTAAATATTATTTCTCGCACCCTTAGGGAGTTTGAATTTTGGTTCACTCTGGTGGCTCTAGTGAACCAAACTAGAATAAAAGTCCATAATCAATCCGTAGAATATAAGATTCTATATGTGCATGCTTATACTATATATATATATATATATATGCAAACATGCTTCAGATGTTCATTAATACGACGCGATTTTATATATATATATATGCACGCCGCTAAACAAGATGAGACAAATTAATAACAAACCCCTCAATTTTTATATTAAGTCCTAAGCGCTCAAAGATATTTGAATATCGAACGTCGCTTTCTAGCATGATAAAATTAATAGAGTATTAAATATTTAATATGAGTTTGTTGTGTCACCACAAGGCAAGTATTAAGTATTTAAGATGTTAATTTATCACATTTGATGCTTATAAAGAAAATTGAACAATATTGTTTTGTCAGGTCACCACAAGGATGATATTTTTCTTTTTGAATATACGGAGTGCTAGTCTGACTTAACTTGATAATTTTGATTCTGATGTGCCACCACTGATCAAAATAATCTAAGAGGCAAAATACAAGGAGTCAGATAGTTGATGTAATCGACAAAAGTTGTTCACCTATTTATTTATATATAGTTTGTCAGTGTCACCACAAGGCTATATACATTTGAAATGGGATCCTTATTCTCACTAGCAAATCTTTAATTAGATTTTGCCAACTATATAAGTGAGGGTAATATAGTTTGAAGAAAATAGTGGGAGATACCAATTTAAAACAAGACCTAAATTTATTTTGGTAATTAATAAAAGAATGTATGTTAAAATGTTGTTAATTACAAATTCATTTACGTAATTTTACAATGTCTAAAATTACTATCATCGCTAAAGCATATTAGATGCTAAATTAACCGTAATCAAATTAAACTGATTGGTTAAGGAATTTGAGAATAGTTCTCATAGTCAAAAAGCTATCTTATGTCCTTAATACGCCTATCCCCGCAATGGTTGCGCATAATGCCTCCGAGGAAGAGATCGCTACTTTTAGAAAGTGGCAAGATGATGCACACTGCTCAATGCATCATGCTCGCATCCACGAGTAACGAGCTTCAAATACAAGATGAAACTATGGATGCTTCCTACTATATTCCCGCACATCAAGTAGTTGATGGTGAGGAAAGTAGGACCGATAGATATCGACATTCTAAGGAGCTCTTCCGATCTAGAACGGCCAATGACACTATAAGATGCATAAAAAGTTCTTAACATAATCAATTTGATCGATCAATTAGACAACCGGTTTTGTCATGGATGGAGAGTTGAGCCAAGATTTGATCTCGCACTCACCCCTGACTCCTTTCACAATTGTTGTGAATTTTTCATATAAACAAGCTAGATATCGCCTCACCGATTTGCTTAACATGTTGAAAAATGTCGAGAGTCACTTTCCAACCAAGAAAGACCAAGTCTTACCGGTAGGGGCCAAAGGATCTTCTAAAAGAAGAACGATTCAAAGAAGGTAAATAGAAAGGCATAAACAAAGGATAATAAGAACAAAATCGATACGGATAAAGAAAGGAGTTTGCTTCCACCGCAATAAGCCCGGACACCGGAAAGAAATCATGAGAAGCATCTCGCAGAGGCTAACCAAAGAAGCTTAGTGAAGTTTCTACATAAATACAAATTTTGTTCATGATTTAAATAAATTTTTCTTTAAGTCAAGGTTCTACTTGGGTATTGATACCGACTTTGGTTATCATAAATATAGATTTATGAAGGACCAAGCAAGTAGTAGAAAGCTAAACAAATATAAGTAATCCTATGTGTGGAAAATGAAGCAAAGGTCACTATATTAGCCATAGAAACTTATAGTTTAGCAATGCCTACGGCAAATCTATTAAGTCAATAAGTTGTTATCAGATTCCAGCTTCTTGTTAAAAATATTATTTCCATTTTATCATTGGACAATGAAATCTTTGGTATTATAATTAAGAACAATTGTTGTTCTATTTATAATAATAATGTTTTGTATAGAACCGAATATTACTTAATAAATTTTGTATACTGACTTACGTGAAAAATAATTTTGCAAATCGAACAAACTAGTATAAGAAAAGGAGATGATCATTCAAAGAGTCAATGTGTGTATTTGTTGAATACAAGTGTGAATTATTCAAAGGTTCAAAGAATTCAAAAGTGAAACAAATCGGCAAAGTATTAAGATTCTTTGATTAGATCAAGGAATAAATACTTGTGCAATAAGTTTCTAGATCATCTCAAATGGTTTTCTCATAATGGACACATCCCGATACGCAATAATTGATTGATGTATCCGAAAGGAAAAATCGTATCTTGTTGGACATGGTGCGTATCCATAATGATTTTACCGACATTCCAAAGATCCTTCAGATCATGTCCTAGAAATGGTCGTGACATTCACGTAAAAAGGTAACCTCAAAATCCAACCCCAAGACTCCATAAAAGTTATGGATGTGGAGGATTCCTAATCTTAAGTATGTTAAGATAAGGGTTGTCCAACTTATGTGAAAAGGTTTCAAAAGGATAAGCTTGGGACAAGATTTGACAAGTACAATTTTGTGGGACATCCTAAAGTAAGTTTAGGTATATGTTCTATAATCCTACTTAGCAAAAGGTGTTTGTTATGAAACACGCCGCCTTCTAAGATAAAGGTGTTTATCATTGAAGGGCTAGTGGAGGATAATAGATCTCAAGAGTTCAAGAACCACAAAACACTATAAGTCAAATAAGAGGAACTCAGATATAGACCTCTATTGTACCACAACCAAATCAGAAATCTGAATAGTACCAAGATACCTAGAGGTATGGATTCATCATGATGATGATGATGATGAGGTACGACATCATGAAAGATGATGATCCGTAGTTACATTCGATGAGGTAAAGAGTTCTAGTGTGTACAAAAGGGTCAAAATAAGAGAGCGCGTGAAATTTCTAATATTATATGTTGATATACTACTGATAAGGAATTACATACCAATGCTACAATCAAGAAAGATAAAGTTGTTCAAACATTCCTCCATGAATGATTTGGGAAGAGTATCTTAATTGGGATATAAATCTATATAGATAGATTTTTAAGGATGCTCGACTTAACCCAAGGAACGATATTCATTTGATGCTAAAGTCGCTTAGCATGGCAAACTCCAAGAGATGTCTCATGTCGATGAGCTATGGAGTGTATCTCTCTTAATAGTCCCCACGACTCCAAAAAAGAGAGATCGCATGAGTGACAATCATGTATGCAATGAAATATACGAGACCCGATGTCGATCACCATATTCTCGAGAAGTTCACTATGAAGTCGCTGAAAAACATCTTAAAGTTCTTAACCCAAGACTAAGGATGTGATCATATTCATGGTGGGTCTAAATTAAAACCAGAGGGCTTAATGCACTCAAGTTTTTCGCATGCACTAAGATGACAGAAAAAAATCCACTTTAAGGTAAAGCGTTATCTCGAATAAAGGGTGCAAAGAATCGAAAGGTTCCAAACAAAGAAAGAGTTGCCGGTTTAGTGATAAAGACAAAGTATATAGCTATAAATGAAGTCGCAAGTTGATTGTTTGGATTAAAAGTTCATTACGTAACTAGAATAGTTCCTAAGTCTCATCTCGATCTAAACATGTGTCAGGGCACTTTCATTTGATTATTAAATCATCAAAAGATGGGAAATCACTATAGAGATAGTGGACTCTCAAGAACAACATTACATATCCATTAACTAAAGCTTATCCAATGTTAGGATAATCGCCACTTAGAGAAGAAGAGTATAAGATACCACGACGATCGGGCTTTAGTGCAAGTGGAGATTGAAAGTAGTATGCATACACAAGCCAATCATGTTTGATGATAAAGCATATACTTTAACAATCTTATTCATTTATTAATAAAAAGTATTAATTTATTAAAGGCTTTAATTATCTACATGATGTCGCTTTTATAATATGTGATAAACCCATAGTTTTAAGCAATGCTTTTAGAATAATGATGATGATCATTCTAATGAGATCTAAATTTTAGAAAGCTTAAAACTAAAATAGTTCCCAATCATCGATTACTAAATCGGGGATTAGTGAATCCGATAGATCGGGTACATACGCTGCTTGCTTCATCGATGAGGATGATCGATCTCACGATCATTTGTGTGAGACACTAAAGCAAGTATGTAGGTGCTTATTAGAGAATAAGTTCAATCGAACGCGGCTCGCTAAGGAATACCTAATGGAGTTTTATTTGCCTGTCAATAGGAATTCTCAGAGGATAGTAGTAGTACAAGTGATCCTCGACTTGAGATCATCATAGATCTCGTGTATGATGAGTTATACTTTGACTTATTCCTTAAGACCCTTAGGGTATATCAAAGGGTATGCTTGGGTATAATAAGTCAGATATGGAGATAATGTATGATCAATAAAGAATCTACCACTTAATAAAAGAAGAGAAATGTCCTATGTGATTCGATAAATGACAACCCAAAGAGTCCTCGGGTTAAGGCGTAATGAAATTAGAAAGGAGTTTCTAATTTGCATTATTTGAGTCAGGCATTTAAGGATCGAAATACATATAATTAAATAAAATAAGACTCGACAAGAATTCCATGCCTTATATTTAATCGACATCAGATGGTGGAAGGATCAAATTGTATTTTGAACTATTTACTCAAAGGTTCTTTTTTATGATTAATGTTGAAATCTATATTATCCGGAAAGTCGCTGATCGCTAGGGAGGCTTATCCCTATCAGAGAATAAATATTATTTATTTAAATAAATTAATTGTTTAATTTATTTATTTAAATAAGATTAGAATTGTTCTAATTGATTTATTCACAACCTATTAATATGGAGAACCTAAAGGGTCACACCATAAAAGGAAGAATAATTATTTAAGAAGTTAATGGCATAATCGTAATAATATAAATATTTTAATTTAATCTATGGTGATAATAATAAATTAAATAGCTTAATATTTATTATTTAATATTTTAGAAATATTAAATATAAATTAATAAGAGGAGTCTTATTAATATTATTACAATTATTATTATTTTAATTTCTAAAAGAGTTTAGGAATTAATTTAATATAAGTACTTCATTTATTCCTAATCGATTAGAAGGAAAATTAATTAAAGGAGTTTAATTAATTATCCCTAATAAGATTAGGGAGCTTAATTAATTAAAAGAATTTAATTAATTAAATAACCGCTTAGCACTTTTATGCTCTTCTCAAGTCCTCTTGGACCATCACTCATTCATTAATTTCACAAGAAAACGGTGAAAGAAAGATCAAGCGCGAAAAATATGTTTTACACCTTTTCAACTCGGTTCCGCTTTTTTATTATTCCGCTAAACATCCTCGCTCAAACTAGGTTTTACACCTTATTTTGCAGACCCGGTTCCGCCTTTTATTATTATTCTCAAGATGCGTTGGAACATCCTCTGCACATTGTTTTACTTCCAACAGGGAATAATAATCCTGTTGTCCGGTTCCCTGACCGAATTTCCGCCTTTATTATTCTGCTGAACATCCCGCTTGCAAATTTTTATAATTCGGTTCCGTTATTATTATTCTCGTTGAATAACTCCGCTTATATCCAAATACCAAGTACCACATGCATGGTGATTTCTTTTGTTATTCCATTCTTTATTATACCTCACCAAGTAAAAGTTTCACTTCTATACTCCATGAAATTAGTATAATATCCTCGATATTTGCGGCTTCATCCAAAGATCTTTTCATGGAAATATTCTTCCGATCATTCTTGAATTTTACTCTACAAAACAAGATATCATGTCGATAATTTGACGTTATCGTTCCTAGATAAAATAATTTTGAACTTGTTTTATCAATTCTTATATCATTGTCATCATCCTCATGTTTATATTTTGTTGAAAGTCATCTGGGCCCAGTAAGTGCATGGATGGACTTGGTATGATTATGACCAGGATTATTCTAAGAGTAATCACGACCGTAATGTTACAAATGATGTGGTAAAAGTCCTCATCGGCCTGTAGTGCATCGATGGACAAATTGTTGGTATGATCATAACCTTTAATGAATACACAAATATTCTCGCCCAGTAAAGGTATGGATAATTGTGTCGTCGTGATACTAAAGAATATCCTCGGTCGTAAGCAGTGGGTGATTCGATGATGTGGAATATTTATTAAAGTCGAGTCTCAAATATAACAAAGGATGAAAAACCTTTTAAATTATAAAAGATAGTAGATTTTATTTTCTACTTGACTTTTAATGGATCGCTTGTTCCACCGCAGCTTAAACTTGATGTCTATTATATTTTATCGCTTAATATTGTTGGAGACTAATGATAATTTATTCTCGCATTATCTTAGTCATAATATTTCATCGGGCTAGTTGAGCTCACCCTTTCTTTCACCGCTCTTCTTCGTGAAATGAGAATATAGCCGGGACTAGCCTGGGAACCAGAGTGATGGTCCGTGAGGATAAGATTAGTAGTCCTCACTATTCGTGAAATATTGTGATAATAATTGTAATGAGGACTCCTTTTTGAGTTTGTATAATCTCTAGTAGATAATATTTGTATTCAAACTCACAGCTTTATGTTTGTCGTATTGTACACACATTACGCTTATATTAAGTAAGTTGTATTTGAATTCATGCACTATGTATCCGACGACCCAAGATGGGTGATGTATACCTAATTTTGGGGGCATCACAACTGGTATCAAAGCTTTGGATATGATCCTCGCTAAGATGTGAGACTAGAACTAGAGGGGGAGAGATTGGAATTCTTTCGCTAGTATTGACCTACTTAAATTTATTTTGTATTTTAATTGGTTGGTCGAGTTTAGAGATAATATGTTATATGTCAATTAACCTTTGTTTTGTGGCAAGATTCAAAAAATGACATCCGAAAATGTTGAGAATAAGAATGGAGCACAAGAGATCGCTGAGTCTCCACATATCAATAATCGTGAGAATGTGCATCGTGAAGGCGACAATCCTCATGCAAACAACAACACCGACCAAATGATGAATGATGGATTGTTCGTAGAGGCTTTATGCAATTCATGCAACAAAGAAAGAGAGCGGCCTCGTCCAAAATGTAGGTGGAAACAATGGAAACTCTCTGCGGCCACCGCTAAACAATTCAAGGAGCCGGGACCACCGGAGTTTAAGGGAGAGCCAAAACCACTTATGGCGAAGCATGGATAAAGCGATCACCAAGATATTTGATGTCTTGGATGCTCCGAGGAGCAAAAGGTTCCTTTGCCGCCTTTATGTTGCATGCGAGAGATGCAGACATCGGTGGAAATCAGAAACGACTCAACTCGCCTGCATCAAGATGTCTTGGGAGAAGTTCCAAGAGTCTGCTCAACGACAAATACTTTCCCGAAAGTATTCGCCACAATGAAGGAGGTGGAGTTTATCAAATTGGAGCAAAACAATACGACCGTGTCGCAAATACGAGGCAAAATTTACGGAGTTATCCTTACATTTCGTCCCACTCGGTGGATAATGAAGAGAGAATGGCGCGAAAGTTTTAAGAGGTTTAAAGTCGAAATACGCCAACATCTTATTTCTCATAAACCGTGTTTGTATTCGATGTTGTAAATATGGCTCATTGGTGGAGCGCGATAACGAGTCAACGCTAACCAAAAGAGAGCAAATTTAAGAAAAATGATAATACCAAAGTAGAGAAGTCATCGAAGCGGTGAAAACAAGCGTGAGGAATCAACAGTGCCGAAATGGTAACCACTTCTATGGGTAATCGTACAAAAATAATAAGAATGGACATTTCAAGAAGAGGAGATTCAACAATGATGGAAAGACGCCAAGACCAAAGACCGTTGTTAAGGAAGGAGAAAGAGACCACCTATCATATGCTTCAAATGCGAGGGAGGGACACATCACCAAATTGCGCGATGTCATCTCAAAGCATGTTATAATTGTGGAAGAGAAGGTCACTTAGCTCAATTTTGTCGCTCATCAAGACAAATTCAAATAGGATGGAGGCACCAAAGGTCATCCCAAAAAGTCAAAAACCTAGAAGTGCAAGGGAGAGCGTTTGTCGTGACCTCCTCACAGAGAGCAAGGAACCCGAATGAGGTCATCACGGTAAGCTTATCATAAACTCTAAATAAGTCTATACTTTATTTGATACCTGGGTTCTACCCATTCTTTTATTTCTCCTACTTATACCAACGATTAAATTTGACTCCTGAGAAATTAGACTTTGACTTATCTCGTGGAAACTCCGTTGGGAAAACCTTCATTACATCCACGGCTTATAAGTCTTATTTGGTTCAAATCGGGTACCCACACATTACCTTTCGATTTTATTTCATTAAAAATACTTGCATTTGATGTAATTCTAGTTTGTAATATTCAAGAACGCAATCAAATTGCAAAATTCAAGCGCAAAACGTAAAAATCGTAGTTTAAAAATTTTACAAACCATATACCCGATCACCCTTTATGCACAATTATTAATTAAACGAAAAGATAAAGAATAAAATCATACCTCAAGATCGAAGCTTCCTCGTACAAGTTCACCTCCAAATCTTTTCGCTCAACTTGAATCCACCGGCTTTGTTCCTTCCTTCCGATCAACGTTAGCCACCCAAGTGTTTGGCCTCTAGAGGTGATCCACCAAGGAAGAAAAGATTCAAGAAGATGGGTGGTCAAGCTAAACCCTAGTTTTTCTATCTCTATAGAAAAGAGCGCATCTCCAACAATCGAATTATTACGATATTGTTAAAAGTCAACAACCCCCACCATCCCATAATAAGACTCTCTTATTTATAGATATCAAGTAACCCACCTTAACAATTAAGGAATTGGGTTTTATTTAATTAAAAATTTTTAATTAATTAAGCTCCCTAATCTTATTAGGATAATTAATTAAACTCCTTTAACTAATTTTCCTTCCTAATCCAATTAGAATAAATGAGAGTACTTATATTAAATTAATTCCTAAACTCTTTTAGAAATTAAAATAATAATAATAATTGTAATAATATTAATAAGACTCTCTTATTAATTTATATTTAATATTTCTAAAATATTAAATAATAATATTAAGCTATTTAATTTATTCTATCACCATAGATTAAATTAAATATACATAACATATTATTACGATTATGCCATTAACTTCTTAAATAATTATTCTTCCTTTTATGGTGTGACCCTTTAGGTTCTCCATATTAAACCTATTGTGAATAAATCAATTAGAATAATTTAATCTTATTTAAATAAATAAATTAAACAATTAATTTATTTAAATAAATAATATTTATTCTACAATAGGATAAGCCTCTCTAAATGATCAACGACTTTCCGTATAATATAGATTTCAACATTAATCATAAAAGAACCTTTCGAGTAAATAGTTACCGCATAATTCAATCCTTCCACCATACAATGTCCCAATTAAATATAAGACATGGAATTACCACAAGTCTTATTTTATTTAATTATATGATATTTCGATCCTTAAATGCACAACTCCAAATAATGCAAATTAGAAACTCCTTTCTAATTTCATTCTCGCCTTGCCAAGGACTACCGGGTTGTCATTTATCTAATCACATAGACATTTCTCTTTTTTATTGTAGTGGTAGATTCTTTATCGATCATACATTATCTCCATGTATAACTTATTATACCCAAGCATACCTTTTTGATATACCCTAAGGGTCTTAAGGAATAAGTCAAAGTATAACTCATCATACACAAGATACTATGATGATCTCAAGTCCAAGGATCACTTGACTACTATCACTACAGAATTCCTATCGACAGCAAGTAAAACTCCATTAGGTATTCCTTAGCGAGCCAATGCTCAAAGGAACTTATTCTCTAATAAGCACCTACATACTTGCTTTAGTGTTCCACACAAATGATCATGAGATCAATCATCCTCATCCAACGAAAGCAAGCAACGATGTACCAATCTATCCTGATTCACTAATCCCCAATTTAGTAATCCAACGATTGGGAACTATTTTAGTTTTAAGCTTTCTAAGAATTTAGATCTCATTAGAATGATCATCATCATTATTCTAAAAGCATTGCTTAAAACTACGGGTTTATCACATATTATAAAACAAAGATCATGTAGATAATTAAAAGCCTTTAATAAATTAATACTTTTTATTAATAAATGAATAAGATTGTTACAAAGTATATGCTTTATCATCAAACATGATCGGCTTGTGTGCATACTACTTTCAATCTCCCACTTGCACTAAAGCCAATCGCCATGGTATCTCATACTCTTCTTCTCTAAGTGACGATTATCCCGCCATTGGATAAGCTTTTAGTTAATGGATATGTAATGTTGTTCATGAGAGTCCACTATCTCTATAGTGATTTCCCATCTTCAATGATTCTAATAATCAAATGAAAGTGCCACAACACATGTTTAGATCCAAGATGAGACTTAGAACTATTCCTAGTTCTCAGAATGAACTTTTTAATCCAAACAATCAACTCAGCAGCTTTCATTTATAGCTATATACTTTGTCTTTATCACTAAACCAAAGAACTCTTTTCATTGCTTGGAACCTTTCCAATTCACTCGCACCACTCGCTCAAGATAACGCTTTTACCTTAAAGTGGATTTTTCTCGTCATCTTGGTCTCATTCTGAAAAACTTGAGTCTCATAAGCCCTCTAGTTTTAATTTAGACCCACCATGAATATGATCACATCCTTAGTGCCAAGCTAAGCACTTTAAGATGTTTTTCACCGACTCATAGTGAACTTCTCCATAATACGACCGATCAACATCAAGTCTCGTATATTTCATCAGATACATGATTGTCACTACACGCGACCTCTCTTTTCGTGAGTCTGTGGGGACTATTAAGAGAGATACACCCATAGCTCATCAACATGAGACATCTCTTGAGTTTGCCATGCTAAACGACTTTTAGCATCAAATGAATATACGCTCTCGGGTTAAGTCGAGCATCCTCTTAAATCTATCTATATAGATTTATATCCCCAATTAAGATACTCTTCCCAAATCATTCATGGAGGAATGTTTAGACAACTTTATCTTTACCGATCAGAAGCATTGGTATGTCATTCCTCATCCGTAGATATCAACATATAATACTAGAAATGTCACGACGCCCCCAATCGACCCTTTGTACACACTAGGTTCATTCTTATTTTTGATAAAATCAAACTCTTTTGACCTCATCGAATGTTCCATATTTGAGAAACTTGATCATCATTTCTACGACGTGTACAACATTATCATCATCATCCATGATGAATCCATACCTCCATCATCTATGTATCTTCCTGGTATCTATTCCATTATTCCAAATTTATTTATCTTGGCCAGGTACAATAGTCTATCTACAGTGTTCCTCTTATTCGACTTATAAGTTTTTGGTTCTTTAAACTCTTCAAGATCTATATTATCCTCCCACTAGCCCCTTCAATGATAAACACCTTTATCTTGTAGGCAAATATGTTTCGCAACAAACACCTTTTGCTAAGTAGATTATAGAACATATACCCTAAACTTACTTTTTAGATGTCCCACAAATCAGACACTTGTCAAATCTTGTCCCAAGCTTATCCTTTGAAACCTTTTCACATAAGTCGACAACCCTTATCTTAACATACTTAAGATTAGGAATCCTCCCCGTCCATAACTTTTATGGAGTCTTCAAATGGATTTTGAGGTTACCTTTTCGTAGATATATGCAAATCATTTCTAGACATGATCCTGTAAGATATACCGGAATGTCTCAGAAAATCATTATGGACCGCATCTATGTCCAACAAGGTACGATTTTTCCTTTCAGATACATCAATCAATTATTACGTATCGAGATGTGTCCATTATGAGAAAACCATTTGAGATGATCTAGAAACTTATCAGACAAGTATTTATTCCTCGATCTAATCAAAGAATCTTAATACTTTGCCAATTTGTTTCACTTCAATTTTTTGAACCTTTCAAATAATTCACACTTGTATTTCAAAGAAATACACACATTCAACTCTTTCAATGATCATCTCCTTTTCTTATACTAATTTGTTCAATATGCAAAATTATTTTCACGTAAGTCAAGTATACAAAATTTATTAAGTAATATTCCAGCCTATATAAAAAATTATTATTATAAATAAACAACAATTGTTCTTAATTATAATACCAAAGATTTTATCATCCAACAATAAAATGGAAATAATATTTTTAACAAGAACTCGAAATACAATAACAACTTATCGACTTAATAGATTTGCCCGTAGTATTGCTAAACTATAAGTTTCTATGGCTAATGCAGCAAACTTTGCTTCATTTCCCACATATATGATTACTTATATTTGTTTAGCTTTCTACTTCGCTTGGTCCCTTCATAAATCTATATTTATGATAACCAAAGTCAGATCCAATACCCAAGTAGAACCTCGACTTAAAGAAAATTTTATTTTAAATCATGAACAAAATTGATTTGTAACCAAACTTCACTAAGCTTCTTTTTCGTTAGCCTCTCGCAAGATGCTTCTCGCAGCTTTTTTCCAAAGGTCCAGCTTATTGCAAAGGGAAGCAAACTCCTTTGCTATCCGTACGCTTTTGTTCTTATTATCCTTTGTTTATGCCTTTTCTATTTACCTTCTTTGAATCGCTCTTCTTTTCGTAAGATCCTTTGGCCCCTACCAAGAAGACTTGGTCTTTCTTGGTCGAAAGTGACTCTCAACATTTTTCAACATGTTAAGCAAATCAACGAGGTCGATATCTAGCTTGTTCATATGAAAAATTCACAACAATTGTGAAAGGAGTCCGGAGTGAGTGCAAGATCAAATCTCGCTCAACTCTCCATCCATGACAAAACCAATTGTCCTAATCGATCAATCAAATTGATTATGTTAAGAACTTTTGTCTCATCTATAGTGCCATCGGCCATTCTAGATCTAAGAGCTCCTTAGATATCTCGATATCTATCACCCCATTTTCCTCACCATCAACTACTGATGTGCAGGAATATAGAGAGCATCCATAGTTTCACGTCGACGCCAAGCTCAAGTACTCATGGATGCGAGCATGATGCATCGAGCCAATCAGCATCATCTCGCCACTTTCTAAAAGTAGCAATCTCTTCCTCGAGGCATTGTTCTAACCATTGCAGGATGGATAGGCGATTATGACATAAGATAGCTTTTCAAATGCATGAGAACTATTCTCAAATTCCTTAACCAATCCGCTTAATTCTATTCCCGTTAATTTAGCATCTAATATGCTTCATAGTTGATAGTAATTTTAGACATTGTAAAATTTCAGAAATGAATTTGTAATTAACAACATTTTAACATACATTCTTTTATTAATTACCAAAATAATTTAGGTCTTGTTTTAAATTGGTATCTCCCACTATTTTCTTCAAACTATATTACCTCACTTATATAGTTCTAAAAAATCTAATTAAAGATTTGCTAGTGAGAATAAGGATCCCATTTCAAATGTATATAGCCTTGTGGTGACACAACAAACTATATATAAATAAATAGTAGACAACTTTTGTCAATTACATCAACTATGCAACTCCTTTTCTTTTGCCTCTTAGATTATTTCGATCAAGTGGTGGTGGCACATCCGAATCAAAATTATCCAAGTTAAGTCCACCTAGCACTCCATATATTCAAAAAAAAAAAATATCATCCTTGTGGTGACACAACAAAACAATATTGTTCAATTTTCTTTATAAGCATCAAATGTGATAAATTAACATCTTAAATACTTAATACTTGCCTTGTGGGTGACACAACAAACTCATATTAAATATTTAATACTCTATTAATTTTATCATGCTAGAAGGCTACGCTCGATATTCCAAATATCTTTGAACGCTTAGACTTAATATAAAAAATCGAGGGTTTTGTTATTAATTTGTCTCATCTGCTTAGCGCATTATATATATATATATAAAATACGCTATTATATTAATGAACATGCTAAGCATGTTTGCATAATATATAATATATATAGTATAAGCATGCACATATATAATACTATATTCTACCCTTGATTGATTATGGACTTTTATTCTAGTTCGTCTACTAGAGCCACCAAGTGAACCAAAAGGTCAAACCCTAGGGGTGCAAGAAATAATATTTAAATATAACTATTACATTTAAACCCTGCTCCATTACAAACGGTCTTCAAGCGCCTCGCTTCCCTTGATCTCCAATTTTTCAAAATTAATTCTAACTATTCCTATTACAAAACTATTTAAAATAAATAGAAACCTCGATCAAAGAAAATAAGGGAAGTACATAGAGGGAGATAGAATTTACATTAAGAAAATTAGAGAGAAGACGAGGTACGCAGAATTCCCATTTAATAAAAAACCCATACATTCATGCATCCAACTAAAATAAAATCCAATCACATCGTCAATAGTCCATAATCAATCCCATTTATTATCATACACATCATCATATACGCATCAATAAATAACATTCATCTTATGAATAATAAAAACATTTAATATATATATATATCGATATCATTTAATGGGCAAATTTAGTTAGTATAAAATCTAATTTTTGAATCAAAATAAACTCCTTTATTTTAATCCAAATTTAAATCAAAATAAAACTATTTTATTTTAATTTATCCAATTTTGAATAAAATAAACTATTTTATTTTAATCAAAATTTTTAATCAAAATAAACTCCTTTATTTTAATTAATTATGGAATCCAATTCCAAAAAAAAAAAATTATTAAAAGGAAACACTTTTTTTTCTCTTTCCTATTCACAAATAAACTCTTTTATTTTGAATAATATGAAATCTTATTTCATATTTAAATAAACTCCTTTATTTAAGGAAACACTGATTTTCTTTTCCTATTCACAAATAAACTCCTTTATTTTTTGGAATATGAAATCTTATTTCATATCTAAATAAACTCCTTTATTTAAGGAAAGATGATTCTTTTTCCTATTCACAAATAAACTTTTTATTTTGAATAATATGAAATCTAATTTCATATCAAAATAAACTCCTTTATTTAAGAAAAATAAATCCAATTTCAACTCCAATTAGTTATCATGGAATCCAATTCCAACTCTAATTAGTTAAATGAAATTTAATTTTAAAATTAAAATAAACTAACTTTATTTTAATATTAAAATAAATAATTATTTTAAAATTAAAATAAACTTTTTATTTAATATAAATATAATATATATATATATATATATATATATATATATATATATATATATATATATATATATATATATATATATATATATATATATATATATATATATATATATATATATATATATATATATATATATCTATATATATAAATGTATATATATAATATTTATATATAAAATATATTGTTATTATATATATATATATATATATATATATATTATTTATAATCCAAGTCATAAATATAAAAATGATCAATATAATATAATATCAAAATAATAAATATATATAAATATTTTGCTTTTTATTGCAAAAATTCATGAATAAAATCAAATAAAAAAAAAAAAAAAAAATTTTTTTTTTTTTTTTTTTTTTTTTTTTTTTTTTTTTAAATTAAATTTTATACAATAAATTATGCCCAATTAAATTGTTCTAAACACATATCAATATACATATCAAATTAAAAACAATTAATAATTCGTGATAAAGGTTCGGCTCTCGATGCCACCGTTAGGTTTGTAATATTCAAGAACGCAATCAAATTGCAAAAAAAGCTAAACGTAAAAAATCGTAGTTTAAAATTTTACAAACCATATACCCGATCACCCTTTATATGCACAATTATTAATTAAACGAAAAGATAAAGAATAAAAAATCATACCTCAAGATCGAGCTTCCTCGTACAAGTTCACCTCCAAATCCTTTTCGCTCAACTCAATCCACCGGTTTGGTTTCCTTCCTTCGATCAACGTTAGCCACCCAAGTGTTTGGCCTCTAGAGGTGATCCACCAAGGAAGAAGAAGGATTCAAGAAGATGGGTGGTTGGCTAAACCCTAGTTTTTCTATCTCTATATGTAAAAGAGCGCATTTCCAACAATCGAATTATTACGATGCTTAAAAAGTCAACAACCCCCCATCACCCATAATAAGACTCTCTTATTTATAGATATCAAGTAACCCTAACAATTAAAAAAATTGGGTTTTATTTAATTAATTAAATTTTTTAATTAATTAAGCTCCCTAATCTTATTAGGATAATTAATTAAACTCCTTTAACTAATTTTCCTCCCTAATCCAATTAGAAATAAATGAGAGTACTTATATTAAATTAATTCCTAAACTCTTTTAGAAATTAAAATAATAATAATAATTGTAATAATATTAATAAGACTCTCTTATTAATTTATATTTAATATTTCTAAAATATTAAATAATAATATTAAGCTATTTAATTTATTCTATCACCATAGATTAAATTAAATATACATAACATATTATTACGATTATGCCATTAACTTCTTAAATAATTATTCTTCCTTTTATGGTGTGACCTTTAGGTTCTCCATATTAAACCTATTGTGAATAAATCAATTAGAATAATTTAATCTTATTTAAATAAATAAATTAAACAATTAATTTATTTAAATAAATAATATTTATTCTACAATAGTGATAAGCCTCCCAAAATGATCAACGACTTTCCGTATAATATAGATTTCAACATTAATCATAAAAGAACCTTTGAGTAAATAGTTACCGTATAATTCAATCCTTCCACCATACAATGTCCCAATTAAATATAAGATATGGAATTATCACAAGTCTTATTTTATTTAATTATATGTATTTCGATCCTTAAATGCACAACTCCAAATAATGCAAATTAGAAACTCCTTTCTAATTTCATTCTCGCCGCCAAGGACTACTGGGTTGTCATTTATCGAATCACATAGACATTTCTCTTTTTATTAGAAGTGGTAGATTCTTTATCGATCATCACATTATCTCCATGTATAACTTATTATACCCAAGCATACCCTTTGATATATACCCTAAGGGTCTTAAGGAATAAGTCAAAGTATAACTCATCATACACAAGATACTATGATGATCTCAAGTCCAAGGATCACTTGTAGACTACTATCACTACAGAATTCCTATCGACAGCAAAGTAAAACTCCATTAGGTATTCCTTAGCGAGCCAATGCTCAAAGAACTTATTCTCTAATAAGCACCTACATACTTGCTTTTAGTGTTCCACACAAATGATCACGAGATCAATCATCCTCATCCAACGAAAAAGTTAACGATGTACTAATCTATCCTGGATTCACTAATCCCCAATTTAGTAATCCAACGATTGGGAACTATTTTAGTTTTAAGCTTTCTAAGAATTTAGATCTCATTAGAATGATCATCATCATTATTCTAAAAGCATTGCTTAAAACTATGGGTTTATCACATATTATAAAACAAAGATCACGTGAGATAATTAAAAGCCTTTAATAAATTAATACTTTTTATTAATAAATGAATAAGATTGTTACAAAGTATATGCTTTATCATCAAACATGATCGTGTGCATACTACATACTACTAGAACCGACTTTAATTGATAAAATTAAAGTCGCTCAAATTACGTGATCCGGAGCCGATGCGTATGAGGAAGAAAGTGCAAGAGAAGGTGTGATCGCCTAAGCAAGAATCGATGAAGAAGGAATACTTGAGTCAACTCCAGACTTTGTGTTCCTAACGACCACGATTTAAAGTATAAAATCATGATGGAGGCGCATAACACACCGCTTGCAATCCATCTCGGGAGTACCAAAATGTATCATGATCTTCGACATACATTTTGGTGGGGCAATATGAAGAGAGAGATAAGCTATTTGTTTATCTCAAGGTGTCTAACGTGTCAACGAGTCAAGGCGAGCATCAAGTACCAAAAGGTCCATTGCAACCACTTGAAATTCCGTAATGGAAGTGGGAGCACATTACCATGGATTTCAAGCATCGGTCTTCCCAAGGTTTCTCAAGGCATAGATGCGATTTGGGTCATTGTTGATAGATTGACGAAGTCTGCTCATTTCTTACCGATACGAGAGACTTATACACTTGAACGTCTTGCTCGTATGTACATAAACGAGATTTTAAGACTGCATGGTATGCCAGTAGCCATAGTTTTTGATCGAGACCCAAGATTCACTTCACGATTTTGGGTTAGTTTACAGAAAGCTATGGGCACAGATTTATGATTTAGCTCGGCATATCATCCTCAGATGGAAGGACAGTCGGGAGAGGACTATTCAAACTATTGAAGATCTATTAAGACTCTGTGTCCTTGATTTCAAGGGAAGTTGGGACAAGTTCTTACCATTGGTGGAGTTTTCCTACAACAACAATGCTTATCAAGCAAGTATTGGCATGGCTCCATTCGAGCGCCAGTATGAAGAAAGTGTCGCTTCCAAAGATATCTTTGGGATGAGGTGGATGAAGCAACGTTGTTGGGACCGGAGTTGGTACGTATGACTACGAAAAGATTCAAATGATCCGACAACGATATAAAAACCTCACAAGATCGACAAAAGAGTTATGCTAATCTTCATCGAAAGGACGGAATTCGATATAGAGATCATCGTGTTGTTATACGTGTTGCTCCATGGAAAGGGGTTACTGAGATTTGGAAAGAGAGGAAAGCTCAATCCTTGATTTATCGGCCCATTTTAATCCTTGATCGAGTAGGAATCGTGGCTATAGACTCGCTTTTACCGCCAAGTATGTCTCGTGTTCATAACGCTTTTCACATATCCATGTTACGTAAATATGTGGAAGACCCGAACCACATTATTGAGTTGGAATCGAACGAAATAGCGAAAAATTTGACGTATGAAGAGGTTCCTGTTCAAATCTTGGATAAGAAGGAACATATTCTACGCACCAAGGTTATACCTCAAGTCAAAGTTTTGTGGAGAAACCACGATGTTGAGGAAATGACTTGGGAGTTAAAATCTGAAATGAAATCAAGGTATCCTTACCTCTTCGACATACCAGGTACGTACCCTAATTTCGAGGGCGAAATTTCATAAGAAGGGGAGATTGTAAAACCCCAACTTTTTGAATAAAAATGAATTTTCTATAAATATTAATTTTGAATATTATGGAGTGAAATTGATATAATACTATAGTTGTGGGTAGTATTTATAAAATTTTGCAAAGTACGCAAGTTGTTATATAATATTCGATTGGTCGGGGAATATTCGTTTTAACAGGGAATATTAGTACAACGGCATAATCATTGGTGGACCCCACAACGGAATTATTGTCGGATTGAGAAAACGACAAAAATACTTTATGAAAATAACGGCGGAAGTTTTACCGTTAACTGTTAAAACACCCAGTGTTAAAAGTACAATAATACGCGTGGTTGCATAGTAGCACACGGTATTGATTATTGATGCTTACGTGAGAAGTCACTCAGTTTTGCTTATTTTATGGACCCCCCATTTATCCATTTTTTAAATAACTGGAAGAAGGTTATTCATTATATATATATATATATATATATATATATATATAATGTGACGAGAATGGTTGGGTGGGGGAAATAAGATTGTAGTGGGAGTACTATTATATATAAATTTATGTTTTGAATTTGCAAGTTGGCTACAATTATTATGATTATTATATTTATATATAGGTACTAGTTGGAAGGTGTGGCAGGCAAAAATTCATGGGGTTCATAACCCGTGACTAATATTATATTTATATATATATAATATTATATTTAAAAGATTTTGCTTTAAATATGGACCATCGGATTAAAGTAAAACAATCTCGACCGTTCATGAGTTAGTTACTATGCATTCTATTTTTCTATAAATAGAAGCTCATTCCTTCATTATTTTCTTACGAATTCACTGAACTCTAGAGAGATAAACTATAGAGAGAAAGAAGAAATTATTCTGCTACTTCACTACTTATATATCCAGTACTCTTCTTCTTAAGGTAGGAAATATTATTTGTTGTACTCGTAAGGGGTGTTATTCTTTCTTATTCATGAAGAGAACTGTTGTTATTCCATTTCTTATTATTCTGTTGGAATAACCTGTATACGCGGTGTTAGGTTTGTAATATTCAAGAACGCAATCAAATTGCATAAAAGTGCGGAAACGTGGAAAAAATCAAAGTTTAAAAATTTTACAAACCATATACCCGGATCACCCTTTATGCGCAATTATTAATTTAACGAAAAGATAAAGAATAAAATCATACCCTTGAAGATCGAGCTTCCTCAGGTACAAGTTCACCTCCAAATCCTTTCTCGTTTAACTTGAATCCACCGGGTTTGGTTCCTTCCTTTGATCAACGTTAGCCACCCATGTGTTTGGCCTCTAGAGGTGATCCACCAAGGAAGAAGAATTTTCAAGAAGAAGGGGTATTGGCTCAAACCCTAGTTTTTCCTATCTCTATAGAAAAAGGGCGTACTCTCCAACAAATTGGAATTATTACGTACTTTGTTAAAGTCAACAACCACCTCACCCATAATAAGACTCCTCTTATTTATAGATGTGGGCAACCCACCTTAACAATTAAGGAATTGGGATTTATTTAATTAATTAAATTCTTTTAATTAATTAAGCTCCCTAATCTTATTAGGGATAATTAATTAAACTCCTTTAACTAATTTTCCTTCCTAATCCAATTAGGAATAAATGAGAGTACTTATATTAAATTAATTCTTAAACTCTTTTAGAAATTAAAATAATAATAATAATTGTAATAATATTAATAAGACTCTCTTATTAATTTATATTTAATATTTTAAAATATTAAATAATAAATATTAAGCTATTTAATTTATTCTATCACCATAGATTAAATTAAATATACATAACATATTATTACGATTATGCCATTAACTTCTTAAATAATTATTCTTCCTTTTATGGTGTGACCCTTTAGGTTCTCCATATTAAACCTAGGTTGTGAATAAATCAATTAGAACAATTCTAATCTTATTTAAATAAATAAATTAAACAATTAATTTATTTAAATAAATAATATTTATTCTACATAGGGATAAGCCTCCCTAGCGATCAACGACTTTTCCGGATAATATAGATTTCAACATTAATCATAAAAGAACCTTTGAGTAAATAGTTACTGTGCAATTCAATCCTTCCACCATACAATGTCCCAATTAAATATAAGACATGGAATTACCACAAGTCTTATTTTATTTAATTATCGTATTTCGATCCTTAAATGCACAACTCCAAATAATGCAAATTAGAAACTCCTTTCTAATTTCATTACGCTTTAACCAAGGACTCTTTGGGTTGTCATTTATCGAATCACATAGGACATTTATCTTCTTTATTAAAGTGGTAGATTCTTTATTGATCATTCATTATCTCCATGCACAACTTATTATACCCAAGCATACCTTTTGATATACCCTAAGGGTCTTAAGGAATAAGTCAAAGTATAACTCATCATACACAAGATACTATGATGATCTCAAGTCCAAGGATCACTTGTACTTACTATCACTTGAGAATTCCTATTGACAGGCAAGTAAAACTCCATTAGGTATTCCTTAGCGAGCCACGTTCAGTGAACTTATTCTCTAATAAGCACCTACATACTTGCTTTAGTGTCTCCACATAAATGATCATGAGATCAATCATCCTCATCCAATGAGCAAGCAACGTATGTACCAATCTATCCTGATTCACTAATCCCCAATTTAGTAATCCAATGATTGGGAACTATTTTAGTTTTAAGCTTTCTAAGAATTTAGATCTCATTAGAATGATCATCATCATTATTCTAAAAGCATTGCTTAAAACTATGGGTTTATCACATATTATAAAACAAACATCATGTAGATAATTAAAAGCCTTTAATAAATTAATACTTTTTATTAATAAATGAATAAGGTTGTTACAAAGTATATGCTTTATCATCAAACATGATTGGCTTGTGTGCATACTACTTTCACGCGGTCTACCCTATACTTGGTGACATTCTTTATTATTATTCATTGGAACATCACATGCATGTGTTTTACACCCACTTAATTCGGTTCCGTCTTTATTATTATTCCGTTGGAACATCCTGTCTGTGTGTTTTACACCGGACCTGGTTCCGTCTTTATTATTATTCCGTTGGAACATCCTGTTTATGTGTTTTACATCGGACCTGGTTCCGTCTTATTATTATTCTGTTGGAACATCCTGTTTGTGTGTTTTACATCGGACCTGGTTCCGTCTTTATTATTCTGTTGGAACATCCTGTCGGTGCAAATTTTGCCTGACCTGGTTTCGTTATTATTATTCTGTTAGAATAACCTGTCTATGCGAAGTACCGCATGCATGGTGATTTCTTTTATTATTCCATTCTTTATTATACTCAGTTGGTTAAAGTTTTGACTTCTATACTCCATGAAATTAGTAGAATATCCTTGATATTTGCGCTTCATCCAGTATCTTTTCATGAAAATATTCTTCTGATCATTCTTGAATTTTACTCTACAAAACAGTATCATGTTGACAATTTGGACGTTATTGGTTCTTGGACAAATTAATTCTTGAACTTGTTTTATTGAATTCTTATATCATTGTCATCATCCTCATATTTATATTTTTTAAAAGTCATATGTGGCCTGTAGTGCATAGATGGACTTGGTATGATTATGACCAAGGATTATTTGGTGTAATCATGACCGTAATGTTACAAATGATGTGGTAAAAATCCTCATTGGCCCGTAGTGCATTAATGGACAGTTGTTGGCATGATCATGACCATTAATGAATACACAAATATTCTTGGCCCGTAGTGCATGGATAATTGTGGTCGTGATACTAAAGAATATCATTGGTCGTAGTGCAGGGGTGATTCGATGATGTGGAATATTTATTAAGCTGAGTCTCAGCGATAACAGTGATGAAAAACCTTTTTAATCATAAAAGATAGTAGATTTTATTTTCTACTTGACTCTTTTAATTGATTGCTTGTTCCGCTGCAGTTAAACTTGATGTCTATTATATTTTATCAGTTTAACATTGTTGGAGACTAATGATAATTTATTCTGCATTATCTTAGTCATAATATTTTTACTGGGCTAGTTGAGCTCACCCTTCCTTTCACCGTTTCTCTTCAGAAATGAGAATATATAGTCGGACGAGTCGGGGAACGGAGTGACGGTCCCGGAGGATAGCATTAGTAGTCCTCACTATTCTCGTGAAATAGTGTGATAATAATTGTAATGAGGACTCCTTTTGAGTTTGTATAATCTCTAGTAGATAATATTTGTATTCAAACTCACGGTTTATGTTTTGTCGTATTGCATACACTAATACGGTGTATTAGTAAGTTGTATTTGAATTACGTACCATGTATCCGACTACCCAAGATGGGTGATGTATACCTAATTTTAGGGGCGTCACAGTGCCGTTGTACTAATATTCCCTGTTAAAACGAATATTCCCTGACCAATCGAATATTATATAACAACTTGCGTACTTTGCAAAATTTATAAATATTACCCACAAATATTATATCAATTTCACTCCATAATATTCAAAAATAATATTTATAGAAAATTCATCTTTATTCAAAAAGATGGGGTTTTACACATTTAATAATAAAATGGAAGTATGAAAATGTCTCAATTCCTATTGAGCACAGGGTTTGAAAAACCTCTTTTCCAAAACGTCATTGCTATATTGTGGTTAAAACTGAATTTTTCTAATAAAATTCAAACCCTTGTATATAGGTGCGAACGAGGCCTCACACTACTTTCAAATAATTGTACATTGATCCACACACACACATACATCCATATAACAATTTCTTTGAAGAGTGGCGGTCACTATGGTAACACGGATGTCGGGGGGTGCCTAACACCTTCCCTCCGCATAATCAAGCCCCCGAACCCTTAATGAATCTCGGTTTCACAGACCCATTTAGCAGTGTCAAATCACTGGGTCAATGTGCAAACCTTTTCGATTCTTGTTAGTGCAACCCGATTAAATACACCAACTGGCGACTCTTAAAGTCAATCGTCGACATTATACATGTCGGACCTTTTTCACTTGTTTTTTCAAACAAATCTCACATTAACATGAGAACACCAAAGAACAAGTAACGAAAAGGGACACTCAAAAATCCCAACGTCGACAATCATAAGACAGGGTTGTGCACATCCACTTACTAAGTATATCTACTTGCACTACCTATATGATCTTGGAGTTTATTTGAAATATAATTTTCACTTGGAGACAACGCAGATAGTTATATGTCAAGAGAAGACTCACCATTGGAAAGAAGATGATAGCAATCTTCTTATTTTTCTTTGGGGACTTTTGGGTTAACCAAGGATAATTCTGTGGACATATGATATATATCATAACCTAGACGCATGGCCTCCTATGTACGAAGGTTTACTTGAGTATTTTCTAAATATTTTAATTTTTAAAACAGTTATTGACTGTACCTTTATGTAAGGTACCATTATAAAGTTGTGGTCGAGGCACCATGAGAGTTACATACATTTGTATTAAAACTCACAGTTTAATCGTGGTCGATTCTCACTTACAGCTTCAACAGTTTTATAAATGAAGTTTGTATTTGATTTTTATAGTATGATATCTGGCGACTCAGAATGGGTCGTGTGGACCTATTTTGGGGGCGTCACATCTAGTCAAAGTTTTGTGGAGCGCAACCACGATGTGGAAGAAATGACCTGTGAGTTAGAATCTGAGATAAAGTCAAGATATCCTCACCTCTTCGATATACCATGTACGTACCCTAATTTTGAGGACGAAATTTCATAAGAAGGGGAGGTTGTAAGACCCCAACTTTTATGAATAAAGAATAATTTTCTTGAAATATATTTTTGAATATTATGGTGTGGATTTGATATAATGTTATAGTTGTGGGTAATATTTACAAATTTTGCAAAGTAAGCAAGTGGTTATATAATATTCGATTGGTGGGGAATATTCATTTTAACAGGGGAATATTAAATGCATTTACTCACAGACAATCATTGGTGGACCTCACGACGGAAGTATTGTCATAAAACAACAGAATTATCTTTTTATAAAAATAATAGCGAAAATGTTACTGTTAAAACTGTTGAACTATCCGGTAGTAAAAGTACAGTAAATACGCGTAGTTGCATAGTAGCACATGGTATTGAGTATTGATGCTTACGTAAGAAGTCACTCAGTTATACTCAATTATTGCTACAGTAATTGTTGCATCATATCTCTTATATTATTGATCCAGTTATTGTCACAGTATCATCTGCATAATATGATATATTATTAAATCAATAATTGAGACGACAAAGTTATTCATATTATTAAATTGTAATATTTACAATGTCTAGAAGTTCACAAGGAGAGGTTTGGTCATCCGATTGCGGCTAATAAGGAGAAATCCTTATCTGAAAAGCCCCTCTTTCACGGGAGCGACACGGTTGTTAAATATTGTGAGTTATAATATTAATGATGAATAAGTTCGTGTTGATTAAAGATGAATTTGATAGTTCTATTATGTTGGAATTATTAGTGTTAGTGGAAATCGACATTTATTTCGATATTAAATGATGTATGGAAGTTATACTGACCAATCGGGTAATTAATCGGATAAATGAGCAATTAATTGCTATTAATTCACATGATTATAACTATTTGTTCACATGTGTGTACTATTGATTCACATTCTTGTACTATTAGGGGTGGTGGTGCAAGATTAATAATACTTGTATGACTAAGTTAAAAATGGAGGTATAGACGGAGGTACTATACTGTAATTCGTATTTTTACATGTCTAGAACTATTGATTCACGTGATTTACTATTGATTCACATTATTTACTATTAGGGGGAGGTGGTGCAAGTTTGATAATACTTGCGGGACTAAATTAAAATGAAGAAAAGAGGAAGGTATTATACTGTAATATTTTGAGCCCCAAAACGTGCAATTATCGAAACTATATTTTCCTATAAATAGAAGCTCATTCTTCCTTCATTTCTCACAAATTCACTAAAGCTATATGTGACGCCCCCAAAACAGGTATACAACACCCATTCTGAGTCGTCAAAATACATGGTACAGAAATAAATACAACTTTATCAATACAACATAAAAACTGTGAGTTTAAATACAAATATTGTCATCTAGACAATATCCACACTCAAATAAGTCCTCAGTACAATTATTGATACATTATTTTATAAAAATGGTGAGGACTACTAAAACAACTTTCTAAAACCTTTATTCCATACCCCAACTAATACTCGCTACATTCTCGCCTCCTGAGAAGAAAAATGGAACAAAAGGAAAAGGGTGAGCTCAACTAGCCCAGTAAAGAATATTATGACCAAGATAATATAGAACAAATTATCGTTAGTCTTCAACAGGGAAAAATCTAATAGAATACAATAGACAACAAGTTTTAAATCAATATTCATGAATGAAATAATAATTCATTAGAAGAGTTAAGTAGAATACAAACTACTATATTCTATATATGAATTTAAAATTTCGTCGTCGATATTTTATCCTCAGAACATCAATCAATATATATCCGAATTAAATATTCATCTTTGCACTACTGGGCAAAGATATTCACTAGTTGGTCATGTTCATCTAAACACTGCTCATCTTTGCACTATCGGCCAAAGATATTCATCGAAATCATTCATCTTTTGCACTACGGTGCCAAAGATATTCGATTATATCATCATTTAGGACCGAGGATGATGAAAAATATTTTAAAGAAAATGAATCCAATTGAAACAAAAGAATAAATATTAAGGATTCAGATTTCATTTATTCCATGTCCAAAAATACCTCATAAATAATCATAGTGGAGTAAAATTCAAGAATGAGTCAAAACATGGATACAATCAAAGATAGTATCCGAATAGATATTTTGGACAAAAGAAAAAATTTCATTTTTCTATGAATAGTGTCGTATTCGTGAATAGTGTCGATACGTGAATAGTCCGAGTATCATGTGAATAAGTAACTCGACACTTAAAAGATAGAAATTTCACAAAAAGATCATCATGCTTACGTTGAATAGTACTCGTGAATAGTAACTCATGAATAGTAACCCCGACATGAAAAAGTTCCAAATTTGATAAAAAGTTCAAACCAATATTTCGACATAATGATATTGAAGAAATAATATCACTTACGAATAAAATAACATCCCTTACCTCGTAAAGACAGTACTTTTAGTTGAAACACCGGATATAAGCTATGACTTGAACTTACACCGTATAGCAACACTCAAAGTATTAAAATACTCACAAGAATACGCTCAATATATCGAGAGAGAAAGAGAGAGAAATCTTTAGCTTCTGGTGTGATTTTCAATTCTAACCTAAGCACCCTATTTATAGGAAAATGCTTAGAACACCAAAGCAAAAAATTTAATAAACTAATAATATTTTCAAAACTTATTCATACGCACACCTTTGAATCTGATTTCAGCTACCAAAATAGTCCACTATAATGACAAAAACGTTTTTCTAAACAAAAATATTTAAAACTTCCAAAATTTAATTATTTCAGAACTTCGGAACTTCAATAATTCATAATAAATAGCCCTTTTATCAAAAAATTTGAATCTTGCGAATTTTTATAGGAAATTCAATTCTCTACAACTTTACAAAAGAAAGTTTTTCTAAATTCCAAACAGAAATTGACCGAAATCCACAAACTGGCGATTTTACAAGCTATAATCAAATTTCAGTCAAGAAATGGGGTCCACCGACACACAAAACATGTGTTAAACAACTTTTGCAACAAAAATACTCTTCCTCCTCATATACTCATATATCCCACATTCATTATAAAAATATCATCATTATTATATTATAATTATATAATAAAATATTATTTTATCAGAAAAGATAAAATATCGATTTTCAACAATTGTCACATTAAAAATTTTCTCCTTCTATATCCACATAAAATCAATATTTTCCTCATCATATAAATCAATAATTAATTATTCACAAATAATATTACAGAATCACAATCTCGTGAACCCGGTAGCTCCGGAAAGAGGGGCTTTCCAATAAGAATTTCTCCTCATCGCCAAGCAAATTAGGTGACCAAACCTCTCCTTAGACGAACTTTCTAGACATTGCTAATAATGTTTTCTAATAATATTATTCAGATAATATGAATTATTGCTTCGATAATGGAAAATAATTGCAGTAGTGACAATTATTGAAACAACGAAGAATATCAACGCAAAGAATTATTGAATCAATAAAATAAAATAATTGAATAAGAATTCACCGTAACAATTATTGAGTAGTGCCTTCTTATGTAAGAATCAATAATTGTGCAATACCGTGTGCTTCTTGTGCAACAACGCCAGACATCGTGTTTTAACCAACGGGTATTCTAACAAAGGTTAATTAGCGTGAATAACTACGCCGTTATTTATAAACAACTTATACTTGTCGTTTTCTTCATCCAATCGCTTTCCGTTATGGGGCCCACAAAAAACTGCGCCGTCGTACGAATATTCTCCAACAGCAAGAATATTCCACGACCAAATGAATATTCTCAGACAACAATGAATATTTTATAACCACCTGCTTATTTAAAAATATTTGCGCATTTTACCCATAACTATGCACATTAATCAATTCAACCCTTACTTATTTCAAACTAATAAATAGAGGAAATTAAATTTCATTTATTAATAATTTGGGGTCTTACACTATATAGCAATTATTATAGAGAGAAATTATAGAGAAAAAGAAGAAGAGAAGTCTGCTACCTCACTATTCAAGTATCTAGTTCTTTTTCTAAGGTAAGGGGTTTATTCCTTCGTATTCATGAAGAAAGTTATTTTCTTTCAATACTCGTAAGGGTTGTTATTCCATTCTTTATTATTATGTTGGAATAACTTTGTCTGTCTGATCTTAGAATACATGGTGAAATTCTTCTGTTATTCCATTCCTTATTATTCTGTTGGAATAACCTGTCTGTGCGGTCTATCGCATGCCTGGTGAATTCTGTTGTTATTACATTCTTTATCATTTTTGGGTACAATATTATTCCATGAGGAGATGTGCTAATTTTACAGACCGTTGGTTGAAGTTCTGAATCAATATGGACCGCTGGTGGAAAATTATAATAGTGAATCAATATGGATCGCTGGTTTAAAGTTTTAATAGTGAATCAATATGGATGAATTTGCTTTAAGTTTTATTATGGACCGTCAATTAAAAAGTAAATCAATCTGGACCGTTCATGAATTAGTTACTATTCAATCCATTCTTCTATAAATAGAAGCTTATTCCTTCATTATTTCTTACGAATTCACTGAAACTCTAGAGAGAGAAATTATAGAGAGAAAGAAGAAGAGTATTACTCTTTACTTCACTACTTCTATATCCAGCTTTTTTTACGATGAAGGGATATTATTTGTTGTACCGTAAAGGGTGTTATTCTTTCTTATTCATGAAGAGAACTTCATTATTCTATTCTTTATTATTTTGTTACAATAACCTGTATACGCGGCATACCCTATACATAATCTGTATACGCGGCATACCCTATACTTGGTGAAATCCTTATGCTATTCCATTCTTATTTATTACATTGGAATAACTTTGATAATGCCACATACCCTATACTTGGTGAAATCCTTATATTATTCATCTTTTATTATTACATTGGAATAACTCAGATACGTTGATATACCTATACATAACTTTGTATCGCGATATATACCCTATACTTGGTGAAATCCTTATATTATTCTCGTCTTTTATTATTCTCATTGGAATAACTCAGTATACACCTGACATACCCAATACATAACTCAGTATACGCCAGACATACCCTATACTTGGTAAAATTCTTATGTTATTCCATTCTTTATTATTACATTGGAATAACTTGCCTACATCTGTAATCGCATGCACGGTGAAATCCTTATGTTATTCCATTCTTTATTATTTTGTTGGAATATCCCATCTGCATGTGTTTCTGGCCGGACTGATTCCGTATTTATTATTCTCATTGGAATAATGCATGCATCTTATCTATCACATGCTTGGTGATGTCTTTTGTTATTCCATTCTTTATTATACTCAGTTGGTTAAAGTTTTGACTTCTATACTCCATGAAATTATTGGAATATCCTTTATATTTACGCTTCATCCAGTATCGTTTCATGGAAATATTCTTCTGAGCATTCTTGAATTTTACTCTACAAAGAAGTATAATGTTGACAATTTGGATGTTATTAGTTCCTGGATAAATTAATTCGTGAACTTGTTTTATTGAATTCTTATATCATTGTCATCATCCTCATGTTTATATTTTTTGAAAGTCATTTGTGGCCTGTAGTGCATAGATGGACTTGGTATGATTATGACCAGGGATTATTCGGTATAATCATGATCGTAATGTTACAAATGATGTGATAAAAGTCCTCATTGGCACGTAGTGCATTGATGGACAGTTGTTGGCATGATCATGACCATTGATGAATACACGAATATCCTTGGCCCGTAGTGTATGGATAATTTGTGGTCGTGACCCTAATGAATATCCTTGGCCGTAGAGTGTGGATGATGTGGATTATTTATTAAGTAGTCTCAACGATAAAAGTGATGAAAAAACGTTTTAAATCATAAAAGATAGTAGATTTTATTCTCTACTTGACTCTTTTAATGGATTGCTTATTCCGCTGCAGTTAAACTTGATGTCTATTGTATTTTATCAGTTTAATATTGTTGAAGGCTAATGATAATTTATCCTGCATTATCTTAGTCATAATATTTCTTACTAGGCTAATTGAGCTCACCCTTTCTTTCACTGTTCTCTTCAGGAAATGAGAACGTAGCAGGAACTAGTCGGGGAACGGAGTGATGGTCCAGATGATAGCATTAATAGTCCTCACTATTCTATGAAATAGTGTGACAACAAATGTAATGAGGACTTATTCTGATAGTGGATATTGTCTAGAAGACAATATTTGTATTAAAACTCACAGCTCTCTTGTTGTATATTAAAGATTGTATTTGTATTCTGTACCATGTATTTGGCGACTCAAGATGGGTGATGTATACCTATTTTGGGGGCGTCACACATGACCTGGTTCCATTCTTTATTATTCTGTTAGAATATCCTATCGGTGCGTATTATGCATGACCTGGTTCCATTATTTATTATTCTCATTGGAATAATCATGCTCGCATGGGCTCTATCGCGTACGCCCGTGAATTCTTACATTATTCCATTCTTTATTATTCTGTTGGAATAACCTGTCTATGCGGATTACCGCATGCATGGTGAATTCTTTTGTTATTCCATTCTTTATTATTTTGTTAGAATAACCTGTCTATGTGGATTACCACATGCATGGTGAATGATCCTTCGTATTCATTACTTATTAAATTGTGGAAATGATCTGTCTACGTGGATTATCGCATGGCGGGCAAAAATCCATTTGCAGTTTCATATATTCTATTATACTCAGTTGGTTAAAGTTTTGGCTTCTATACTCCATGAAATTAGTGGAATATCCTTGATATTTGTGCTTCATCTAGTATCTTTTCATGGAAATATTCTTCTGAGCATTCTTGAATTTTACTCTACAAAGCAGTATCATGTTGACAGTTTGAACGTTATTGGTTCCTTGATAAATTAATTTATAAATCTTTAAAATTTATTCTTGAACTTGTTTTATTGAATTATTATGTCATTGTCATCATCCTTATGTTTATATTGTGATGAAAGTCATCTTTGGCTTACGTGCATAGATACCAACTTGTGACACCCCCAAATCTGGGTACTTCAATTCCACGGGATTTGGTGTTCACTGTACAAATATCATCTAACTATCTACCCATATCAAATGCAAACCATGCAATAGATAGAAATAAAATCTTCCCCTTATGGGGTTACAACATCCGAATAATAAACATCATCCCAGGTTGAACTAACCTTAAACATCTGTGTGGAAATATAAATAATAAGTCTTAAACAACATCATTAACTCAAGTCTAATATAAATACATCATCAAATAAAATAACAAGTCTTCATCATTTGCTAATTTTGCCCTTACCCTTACTAGTGGAAGGTTCATCAGTTCTTTCGTTCTTAACTGCAATGTTATTATTAAGCAAGAGTGAGCACTATTGCCCACAAGTATAATAATAAAATAACAGTATAATAATATGTGAGTAAATCAAAGACATCTGAATAAAAGCTTAACTTTTGAATCAAGAATGAATAACGAGAATCAAAAGAATTCTGAGGGTCATAAGACCTTGAACTATGTCCTAGGTTATCAAGGGTTATACTTGAAACCTTTAACGATCGTAAAGACTATGGACCTTTCTACTCGCATTTTGGGGATCATCCCTTAGTACCATACATCACATGCACAATATCTTAACGCTAACGATAAGTAAATCCCTTTGCGGGGTTGTTCATCTCGGTTTGACATTCGAGTCCGCACTAAAGGAAGTTTGGTTTGGATAATTCATCAAGGTTTCGAAATTTAGAACGTTCATCAACTATGGACTAGTCGAATCAATAAGGGTTCACTAGTCTAATAAGGTTCAATAATAATGATATTCAAATTGAATAATAATCTCGAGAAGTATACAATAGGACAATTATTGTATAAGCTGAATCATGCTTTGAAAAGATAATCAATCTTTAATATAACATTTGAACATGAATAATAATAATGATAATTTACTCGAGGTAATTAATAAACTTGAACAATAATGACAAGTAGGGTTAGGAAACTTGCCTCGTGCGTAGATTACACTTTAACTAAGCACGTTCTTTGAATTTAATCCTACATACCATTCACATTCACAATACCAGTTAATTATAACTTAACTAATCATCATAAACTCATCCTCTTTTTCTACTTTAATTATTGACTATACTTAGTCAATTTATCACATTTACTGCCACATAATATCACTTCATGAATAATAATCTAATTATGAATTCAATAATTCAATCCACATGTAATTATGTTATTTAAATGTTAAACAACTATTTTATCGTCACATTATACTTCTAACATGTTTACATGTTCATTACATTAATTCACTAACACATTGTTAGACTTAAACATTTTAAAAATCTCATTCTTGAACTTTTTGGAGAGTGGTATTGCTGGCTGCCATTTTATATATATTTTTTGATGCATTTGATGGCCTTTATGGCTACTGTGCTGCGGTCGAATGGCGTGTATGCTCGTTGATGCCTTAGGAAATATACGGTAGGTATATAGACATAATGAGGTATAGCCATATGTAATGGCAAAATTATGCGAAAAATCGCAGAACATGCCAATTTCTCCCAATTTCTTATTTTCTAGAAATTAGACATACCCACATGTTATAATTCATGTATAAACACAACCCAACATTTATATACTGACATTAACAAATTTAAACACTTAATAATAGATTTAAAGCATGCAATTTCACCGACTTTGATGTTCTTGAAGGTTTTGAAAATAAAACATGAAAATTGACACTACTGGATTCGTTATATAACAAGAATCATTTATTTATACTTTGGTCTCTTCATATCAACATGCATAACAACATACAAGTGTAAAATTTAGGGATAATATACGATCAATACATAAAATATCACGTATAAGGCCATAAGGCCAAAACCCATACTACTGTAATTTTGTAGAAATCATATATCGATATGTTTTTATGAATTTGATGATATGGTTTACATAATATATATAATATAAACATGATTTGATATGTTATAACACATATATAACCCATAATCATTACTCCTAACCCAATTACGAGACTAAACCAAAAACTATGAAACCCATTTTTTATGAAAACTAAAAGACGTGAAGTAGAAATTGGGAAGGAGAGATTACCACAGAGAGTATAAATTAGTAGGCTTAGATTTCTCACTCTCAAATCTCTTTCAATTAAAATTCTCACAATTTCTCTCTCGACAACTCTCTCTCGATTTTCTCTCTCGTGAATAGTTTATAGACTTAGGAAAAATAGAAAGGATGAAGAAGAAAGTAATAAAGTAATCGAATTCTTTATACAGAGAGTTGTTGGTCGATTACTCCATCATCGTGGTTTAACTGCCCTCTCAACTCCTCTTAAGGCCTCATTTGGCTAGCAAGAATAGATTCAAAACTCATTTAATTTAATAAAACCTTTTATCATATAGTTTAAATAATGTCACACCCTTACACAATAAATCATATATCTTATTTAATTTAATTTAAATAAAATATAATAACTTCTCATAAATTCACATAGTCATATATTTAATTTTCTCATTAATAAATAATGTCAAATTATTAACTCTCTAATTAATAATTAAATTAATTAAATAACATCATGCTTATTAAATATTTCATTTAATTGAATAAGCTCACATAATTACATATTTGAATAATAATTATTCTCTACATTAATTTAATAAATGTAACACATATAATTAAATTAATCTACCACAATTGCATCAATTAATTATTTAATCCAATAATTAAATCATCAAAAAATATTTATTTAATTTAATAAATATTAAAATTAAATTACAAAATTCTCGTTAAATCACATCTTTCCCCCTAAAAGGATTACGTCCCCGAATCACGACTCAATAAATTCGACCTATTACATTCTTCCCCCCTTTTAAAAGATTACATCCCGAATCGCTTTCAAATAATTAAGTAAATAAATGAGGTAATTCTTCATCATATTCTCTTCGAGTTCCCACGTAGCTTCTTGACGTTGTGGTTCCTCCAAATTACCTTAACGAAAGGTATAACTTTATTTACGAGAACTTGTTCTTTTCGGTCGACAATTTGGACAGGAATTTTTTCGTAAGATAAGTCCTTCTCAAAATGTAGGGGTTCATATTCAATTACATGCTTGTAATCGACTTTATATGGTCGTAATACAGAAACGTGGAAAACATTGTGGACATTCTCGAGTGCTGGAGGTAAGGCTACCTCGTACGCAACTTCTCCGATTCTTCTCAGAACTTCAAAGGGTCCAATGAATCTTGGGCTCAATTTCCCTTTCTTTCCGAATCTGATCTTTCCCTTCCAGGGAGAGACCTTCAAGAAAACATAACTACCTGATTCAAACTCGATATTTTTACGATGTGTATCAGCGTATTTCTTCTGTCGATCTTGAGCCGCTACCAGTCGTGCTCGAATCACTTTGATTATTTCTGCTGTCTGCTGTACCAATTCTGGCCCTAGCAATTGTCTCTCACCAACTTCATCCCAATAAAGCGGAGTTCTGCACTTTCTGTCGTATAACGCTTCGTAAGGCGGCATGCCAATACTAGCGTGGTAACTGTTGTTGTATCCGAACTCTACTAACGGTAGGTGATCATCCCAATTTCCTTTAAAGTCCATCACACAGGCTCTTAGCATATCCTTTAATGTTTGAATCGTTCTCTCGCTCTGCCCGTCTGTTTGAGGGTGGTAAGCTGTACTCATTCGCAATTGCGTACCCATGCATTCCTGAAGACGCTTCCAGAAATTCGATGTGAAGCGCGGATCTATATCAGAAACAATTGACACCGGAACTCCGTGTCTCGAAAAAATCTCTTTTACGTATAGCCTGGCCAACTGATCCAAGTTGAATCTGATTTTGATAGGAAGGAAGTGTGCGGATTTTGTCAGTCAGTCAACTATAACCCATACTGCGTCGTAAACTTTCTGAGTCGTCGAAAGACCAACTACGAAATCCATTGTAATATGTTCCCATTTCCATTCTGGGATTTCTAACAGTTGAAGCAATCCACTTGGTCTCTGATGTTCTGCTTTTACTTTTCGGCGGTGTCGACACACTTGGCAACACATTCTGCAGCATCGCGTTTCAAATTCGGCAACCAGAAATGTTGTCGAAGATCTTGATACATCTTTGTACTACCAGGGTGAATCGAATATCTCGAAATATGAGCCTCGCTCAGAATTTCTTCCTTAATTTCTTGTACTGGCGGAACCCAGATTCTATTTTCAAATCTCAGTATTCCTTCCTTATCCATCTTAAATCTTGGTTCGGTTCCTTCAGATATCTTCTTTGTCACCTTTTTACATTCTTCGTCCTGAAGCTGAGCCTCCTTAACTTTATCCAGTAGGGTGGTACCAAATTGCTTCTGAAATAGCTTCTCATCAATTTCCATAGGATACTTCACCTCTAACTCCAGTTTCTCCATTTCTGAAATTAGTTCCTCCTGAGCAGTCAACATCATCAATTTCTCACGACCCTTTCTACTTAAGGCGTCGGCAACCACATTTGCTTTCCCGGATGGTATAAAATCTCACAGTCGTAATCCTTAATTAATTTCAACCATCTTCTTTGACGCATATTCAAATCCTTCTGTGTAAAAATATATTTCAGACTCTTGTGGTCCGTATATATTTCACACTTCTCCCCGTAAAGATAGTGCCTCCAAATTTTCAAAGCAAAAACAACTGCAGCTAACTCCAAGTCATGGGTTGGGTATCCCTTCTCGTAATCCTTCAATCGTCAGTGATGTGATATCTGTGAATGACTTTGCCGTTTTGCATAAGCACACAGCCAAGTCCTTTATACGACGCATCGCTAAAAACAACAAAATTTCCTGTATCATCCGAAAGGGATAACACAGGTGTCGTACTCAATCTCTTCTTTAATTCTTAAAAACTTTCCTCACACTTATCCGTCCAAACAAATTTCACAGCTTTTCGAGTTAAATTCGTTAACGGAGTTGCGATCTTGGAAAAGTCTTGTATGAACCTTCAATAATATCCCGCCAATCCAAGAAAACTTCTTACTTCTGACGGCGTTCTCGGCTGATCCCAGTTAATCACGGCTTCGACTTTTGATGGATCTATCGAAATTCAGTTTTTATCGATCACGTGACCAAGAAATTGTACTTTCGCTTCGATCCGAAATTAGCATTTCAAAAAATTAGCGTATAACTTCTCCTTTCTCAATACTTCCAACGTTAACCTCAAATGTTCTTCGTGTTCTTCTTTGGTTTTGGAATATACCAAAATGTCATCTATAAATACCACCACTGAATTTGTCCAAAATGGCTTGAACACACCATTCATTAGTCCCATAAATCTTTGCGGGAGCATTCGTAAGACCAAACGACATTACTAAAAATTCGTAGTGACCATATCGCGTTACGAATGTCAGCTCTTGGTACATCCTCCGGTCTCACCTTCAGTTGATGATAACCGCTTCTCAAGTCTATCTTGGAAAAATATCGTGCTCCATTTAGTTGATCAAATAGGTCGTCGATTCTTGGTAATGGATATCTATTCTTAATTGTGACCTTGTTCAGTTCTCTGTAGTAGATGCAGAGTCGCATCGATCCGTCCTTCTTTTTCACAAATAACACCGGCGCTCCCCACGGTGATATGCTCAGTTGAATGTACTTCTTGTCCAGATATTCTTGAAGTTGTACCATTAATTCCTTCATCTCTACTGGTGCCATTCGGTATGGTGCCTTAGATATTGGAGCAGTTCCGGGCGCCAAATCGATCATGAAATCTACTTCTCTATCTGGTGGAAGTCCTTGTAAATCGTCTGGAAATATGTCAACGAAATCCCTCACAATCGGTATCTCTTCTACCTTTGGATTCTCTTTTCGACTGTCGACTATGTAAGCTAAGTATCCTACATAGACTTGTCTTAATAACTTCCTGGCCTGCATCATCGTCAGACAACTCACTTGTCTAGGTGACTTGCTACCATAAAACACAACCTTTGACGGAGTCATAAGGTTAATACGCTTCTTTTGGCAATCAATTACAGCCCCGTAATTGAATAACCAGTCCATTCCCAAAATAACGTCAAATTCCCAAAGTCGAATAGGAATAAGATCTACGTTCATGATATTACCCTTAATATCCACTCTACAGTTCTTAAACACGTACTTAACATGAATTATCTCTCTATTCGCAATTTCTATATTCATGGGATATTCCAACTCATCCATAATCAAATCTAAACTATTAGCAAAGTCTTCGGATATAAATGAACAAGTAGCACTCGAATCAAATAAAACATAAGCATTAATTTCATTGATCGGAATGATACCTGACACCACATCATGAGACTGGATTGCATCTTGCACCGTCATATTGAAAGTTTTGGCGGTCGGTCGGTTTATTACAGGTGGTCCGGTGATGGTTAAGGAATTTCCAATGTTATTTCCACAGTTATCTCCTGATACTGCTCCTCCTGATCCCTTTTTAGGGCAATCTCTTGCCAGATGGTCCTTCGAACCACAAGTAAAATAAGCACCTTTCTTTGGGTTTAGACAGTTTGGTGTTATCTGGCCTTCCTGACCACAATTATAGCACACCCTTTTTCCTTTCATACAAACTCCTAGATGGGCTTTCCAGCAAGTCGGGCATGCTTCTATTCTTTTTTTCTGATTACCTTGCTGATTCCCCGATGATGAGCTGTCGTTCCACCTTTTCTTTTGATTGAAATTTCCACCTCCTGTGCTACTTCCACTGGCCTTGTTATTAATTTCACCTTCACTCTTCTTCTTCTTCCGATCTTGATTGTATTTGGTCACCGCATCGCTCCCACCTTCAGCGAGGATGGCCTTTTCCAAAACTCCGGTAAACGTGTTTAACTGAAACATTGATACCTTGCTGTACACCCAAGGCTTTAGTCCTTGTTCGAATCTTCTGGCCTTTCTCTCGTCAGTGTGTACTTGGTACGGGGCAAACCTTGCCAACTCGTCGAATTTAGCCGCATAGTCAGGTACGCTCATATTCCCCTGCTTTAGCTCTAGAAATTGAACCTCCATTTGGTTCTGTGAACTGGTCGGGAAATACATTTCGAAGAACATTTCTTTAAATCTCTCCCACGTAATTATACCTTCACCTCCTCGCACTTTGTTTGCTTGCCACCAGTAGCTAGCCTCGGACTTCAGCATAAACATTGCGAAAGCGGTCTTCTGGTCTTCTTTAACCCTAGCAACGTCGAAAACCTTTTCCATCTCCATAACCCATGTTTGAGCCTCGATCGGGTTCCTGGAACCTTTAAACTCTAGTGGTCCCACCGCCATGAAATCTTTAAACGTTGTTCTTTGAGGTGGAGCTTGAGGTTGATTGTTCATTGCTCCAATCGATGAAGTTAACTAACTATTGAAGGATTAACGTTGGCATTATTGTTATTATTGGTTGACTCTTCCTATGAGCCGGTTGACGCTGCTATCTTCTCCTTGGCGGCATTTTTCAGTTAAATAAATGCTTATTAGAACTTTATTTATTTCTCTAAATAGTTAAGACATTACTCAACAATTTAACATATCTCTTAACACATCATCTCAAACAACTTGATATATTTGCATTCAAATCAAAAGTTTTAACATTAAACGATAGCATAACTGCTATTTACATCAACTATCCTAGAATAAAGAATCCACAGGATTTAAAACATTCAAATATTCTTTCGTTCATAAACACGCTGAATTTACATCTAAAACTAATTAAGTTCTTCACATAATTAAATAAATCATATCACTTTGTCGGTCGAGGTCTTGATTAGCCTTTTCGCTCCTCTTCTAAGATGCGATGCATCGTCCTGCGATCCATCATGTACAATGGTAGTCCTACGAATTGGATTGGGTACCTCAAAACTCGATCTTGGGTCTCATTCATTGCCTTGTTAAGTGTAGAGTATGTTTCCCCAATCTTTGCTTTCTTTGCACGACTATCATCCTCTGCATCGATCACGATCGGCGTGATTCTCTTACCCACCTTCCTCTGCTATGTTTCGCCTTTCTTTGGTTTCCTTGATTCCTTCTTCACTTCTCTATCTCCTCGGTCTTATCTTGGTTTGACCCTTCTCATGGACCAAATCCCATTCTACATTTGTCGACCGAGAGTGAAGAGTCGAAATCTCCTCTCCTTCTCCCCTAGAGTAATATCTTTGAATAACCGCTTCGCTTTCGGTCAAATCCTGGACCTCGTCTCGTAACTCCACGTTACGATCAGATAACGTGTCATACATCTCAAAGCATCAATGGTGTGTACCGTGGTAACTCCTCTTCTTCCTCTTCCTCTTCCTCATCAAATTCCTCCTCGGGATCCTCCTCGGATCGATCTCGGGTTCATGCTCCCGACCAACAACGGTGATCAATGGAGATGACTCCCTCTGTACTAAATTGTTCCCTAACGATATGGATGTCTCGGGGTTCCTCCTCCTATAGTAATAGGTACTATAGGTACTAGGGTTCTTCCTCCTCCCCACTTGTCTAGCTTCTCCAACATTCGACATCCCGACACAACAAAATTTTAAGTTTTAGTTACTAAGTCGTATCATCTAACGATACTTTTAACACATAAACACATAAAGTATTTTATTATCTTCAATGAATTACAGAAATTCATTTCTTAGAACTCGATAAGAGTTTTCCATTACTATCTTCTTCTATAAGGCTACTACCTAAGGTTGTTCCCCACCTAAGGTTCATAACCTCAAACTTTGATAGCAACTTGTGACACCCCCAAATCCGGGTACTTCAATTCCACGGGATTTGGTGTTCACTGTACAAATATCATCTAACTATCTACCCATATCAAATGCAAACCATGCAATAGATAGAAATAAAATCTTCCCCTTATGGGGTTACAACATCCGAATAATAAACATCATCCCAGGTTGAATTAACCTTAAACATTTGTGTGGAAATATAAATAATAAGTCTTAAACAACATCATTAACTCAAGTCTAATATAAATACATCATCAAATAAAATAACAAGTCTTCATCGTTTGCTAATTTTGCCCTTACCCTTACTAGTGGAAGGTTCATCAGTTCTTTCGTTCTTAACTGCAATGTTATTATTAAGCAAGAGTGAGCACTATTGCCCACAAGTATAATAATGAAATAACAGTATAATAACATGCGAGTAAATCAAAGACATCTGAATAAAAGCTCAACTTTTGAATCAAGAATGAATAACGAGAATCAAAAGAATTCTGAGGGTCATAAGACCTTGAACTATGTCCTAGGTTATCAAGGGTTATACTTGAAACCTTTAACGATCATCATAAGACTATGGACCTTTCTACTCGTATTTTGGGGATCATCCCTTAGTACCATCACATGCACAATATCTTAACGCTTAACGCATAAGTAAATCCCTTCAGCGGGGTTGTTCATCTCGGTTTGACATTCGAGTCCGCACCAAAGGAAGTTTGGTTTGGATAATTCATCAAGGGTTCAGAAATTTAGAACGCTCATCAACTATGGACTAGTCGAATCAATAAGGGTTCACTAGTCTAATAAGGTTCAATAATAATGATATTCAAATTGAATAATAATCTCAGGAAGTATACAATAGGACAATTATTGTATAACTGAATCATGCTTTGAAAAGATAATCAATCTTTAATATAACATTTGAACATGAATAATAATAATGATAATTTACTCGAGGTAATTAATAAACTTGAACAATAATGACAAGTAGGGTTAGGAAACTTGCCTCGTGCGTAGATTACACTTTAACTAAGCACGTTCTTTGAATTTAATCCTACATACCATTCACATTCACAATACCAGTTAATTATAACTTAACTAATCATCATAAACTCATTCTCTTTTCTACTTTTTGATTATTGACTATACTTAGTCAATTTATCACATTCTTGCCACATAATATCACTTCATGAATAATAATCTAATTATGTATTCAATAATTCAATCCACATGTAATTATGTTATTTAAATGTTAAACAACTATTTTATCATCACATTATACTTCTAACATGTTTACATGTTCATTACATTAATTCACTAACACATTGTTAGACTTAAACATTTTAAAATCTCATTCTTGAACTTTTTGAGAGTGGTATTTTTTATGCTTTATTATATATGATCTTATCTCTTGGCATGGCGCATAACATATGTATACGTCATGATCATGCATATATGGCGGAGCATGAGTCATGAAGGCATGAAATATATGATGGTAGCCGTGCACATGCATTGGCGTACAGCAGAGCTGAAATGGCGATTTCATAAAAATCGCAGAACATGCCAATTTCTCCCAATTTCTTATTTTCTACTCGAAATTAGACATACCCACATGTTATAATTCATGTATAAACACAACCCAACATTTATATCTTGACATTAACAAATTTAAACACACATAATAACAGATTTAAAATCTGCAATTTCACTGACTTTGATGTTCATGAAGGTTTAGAAAATAAAACATGAAAATTGACACTACGGATTCGTTATAACACCGAATCTGTTTATTTAAACTTTGGTCTCTTCGTATCAACATGCATAACAACATACAAGTGTAAAATTTAGGGATAGTATACGATCAATACATAAAATATCACGTATAAGGCCATAAGGCCAAAACCCATACTCTGTAATTTTGTAGAAATCATATACGACATGTTTTCATGAATTTGATGATATGGTTTACATAATATATATAATTAAACATGATTTGATATGTTATAACACACATACAACCCATAATCATTACTCCTAACCCAATTACAGAGGTTAAACCAAAAATTATGAAACCCATTTTTTCATGAAAACTAAAAGACGTGAAGTAGAAACTGGGAAGGAGAGATTACCTGTAGTAGAGTATAAATTAGTAGGCTTAGATTTCTCACTCTCAAATCTCTTTCACACACTCACAATTTCTCTCTCTCTCTCAACTCTCTCTTTTCTCTCTCTGAATAGTTTATAGACTTAGGAAAAATAGAAAAGGATGAAGAAGAATAATAAAATAATCGAGTCTTTATCTTGTGAGTTGAGGTCGAGTCTGACTACTCCATAATGTGGTTTAACCGCCTCAACTCCTCTTAAGGCCTCATTTGGCTAGCAAGAAAAGATTCACAACTCTTTAATTTAATAAAACCTTTTATCATATAGTTTAAATAATGTCACACCTTTACAATATAAATCATATCTTATTTAATTTAATTTAAATAAAATATAATAACTTCTCATAAATTCACATAGTCATATATTTAATTTTCTCATTAATAAATAATGTCAAATTATTAACTCTCTAATTAATAATTAAATTAATTAAATAACATCATGTTTCATTAAATATTTCATTTAATTCAATAAGCTCACATAATTACATATTTGAATAATAATTATTCTCTACATTAATTTAATAAATGTAACACATATAATTAAATTAATCTACCACAATTGCATCAATTAATTATTTAATCCAATAATTAAATCATCGAAAAATATTTATTTAATTCAATAAATATTAAAATTAAATTACAAAATTCTCGTTTGTCACATATTTCTCCCTTAAAAGGATTCTGTCCCCAGAATCACGACTCAATAAATTCGACCTGTTACAGTAGTTCATTGATGGACAGTTGTCCCAAATTCTCTATCTTCTTTTTTGCAGATGGTATAGGAATAACTTAATTTTACTTTTATTAAGTTCATTTTCTGAATAATTCCGCAGTTATGTCAACTTGCCCATTATTTCTTTTGATGTGTTACTTGTTGGGTAATGATTTTACATTTTTCGTGTTTCGAATATTTATTCTTTCCATGCTTGGTTTAAGAAAGAGGAGTACTTGAAGAAAATTTTTAGTTGCTTCCCATTAATGGTCACTTAATTTGGGACATTCCAATAGAAAGAAGGCCTCTTAAATTGGGACAAAGAGTGTAAAAAGTAATCCCTCTGTCCTAATATACAAGAGCAATTTTGACTTAAAACTGTCTGAGAAGGATTTATTGTAACTTGTAAGTTAAAGTTATTACTTAAAGGTTAAAAAGCAAATAACTATTGCACTGAGATATGACATGAAATTTATTAATACAAAAATATGCATAAAAAAAAAGGAGGAGAATGGAACTTCAAGAATACAAGAGAAAAGAAAGGAAAAGGAAAGGAAAGAATTAAAGAAAACAAGTAATGAAAAACTATAAGAAAGTTTTCAACTGCTCATTACACTGAATTTTAACAGTTTACTTGGTATTAGATTTAGGTTTATTCACTGATAAGGTATTCTATTTTTATTTCTCATTTCCTATTTCTTGCCTTTCCATAACTATATTCTAGTTAGATGCTTCTGTAATAATGAGAATAAAAGTCCATAGAACTAGCAGAGGCACAGGTCTTGGTTTTCAGAAAATTAAGAATTCTGCTCTCTTATTGGATGCAAATACCAATGGTGCTTCCTATATTTCACAAGTTCAAGGTAAATTTTGTTTCTCCCTTGCAAAGTAGAAATAATGGTGAAAGTCTGTTGTTGCAAATTACCTGTACCCTCACTACTGGTTAGTAAAAATTCAATCTTTATTTACTTTCTTAATTTTATATTAAATCTTTGTAATTAACCAAATGGGGTTTTTTTTTAATTCTTAATCAGGGACCAAAGATTTTCTAATGAGGAGCATTACGAATGGTTTATACTCCTTCCCTAACTGTGTGAAATTTTATCTGGCTTCTAGTTCATTAATACGTCTCTTAAGTGGTTGCAATTGTCCGCTGACAGCTAAGATCAACAATTGAGTTAAGCACTTCAGATTATGACAAGGAGAAGCATCTGGAGAGGTTAGCAAAACTTTCTGGAGGTGTTGCTGTTTTGAAGGTCAGCCTCTTATTGAAGAGTTTTGTTGTGCCATTGATGAAACAACCATTAATCTAAGGCCAAGCAGAAAGTGTACTAGATCTTACTCTATAACTATTGGGATAATGTAAATCTGTTCTTCTTATAGATTGGAGGAGCCAGCGAAGCTGAGGTTAGTGAGAAGAAGGATAGAGTAACTGACGCTTTAAATGCTACAAAGGCAGCTGTTGAAGAAGGAATTGTCCTAGGTAATCTCAATGTTCTATGAGAGAGTCTACTCCAATTCATTAAACTGCGAGGACCATACAAAAAATTAATAGTTTTCCTGTGCAGGTGGTGGTGTAGCTCTTCTTTATGCCTCGAAGGAACTTGAAAAACTGCCGACTGCCAATTTTGATCAGAAGATTGGTGTTCAGATTGGTAAATTTTATCAAGTTTTCCCTTTGTAAAGCGATTATTCCCTTTTTGGGCATGACTTGATGTGTTGTGTTCAAATGTAGTGTCTCGTCTTTGTTGACAACTACGGAGGCTGTTGTGGTAGAACTTCCCGAGGATGAGAAGGAAGTCCCAGCAACAGGTGGAGTAATATGACCTGTAGTCTGCTCTGCAGTAATAGAATCTTGGTGGTTAGCCTTCTCTGAAGAAGATTATAATTATTGTAATTGTAATGTGAATGATTTTAAATGATGTATATAATATTTTTTATATTTTATTTTATATTGTATTTGTGTTTGTTGAATAAATGTGCATTATTAATTTTTTTTAATTATGAAAAGGCTATAGCGACGGTCATCGACCGTAGCTATAGTGTTCTATAAAATACATACCTATAGCGACGGTCACCGAGCGTCGCTATAGACATCTATAGCTACGGTCATGATCGTAGTAATAACTCTCAGCGACCGTTAGTAAAGAGCAAATACACGATTTTGCCATAACCTATAGCTAGGGTCGGTGATCGTCGCTATAGGCCAAAAGACCGTCGTTATAGGCTTTACCGACGGATTCTATGGCGACGGTCGGCGACGGTCGCTAAAACTTTTAGCGACGGTCTTTTGGCCTATAGCGACGGTCGCTGACGGTCGCTATAGGCTGATTTTCTAGTAGTGCAAGATCAACCAATAGGCACCGCCACCTGTTTGTGTCACCCCGCCCTCATTTGCATGCTTACCAAGTACCACCTGCATACGGAAATAGAGCAGTAAACATGTATTACAGCATAGAAAAGAGTATTGCTCAGCAATTACCAGGCATGATGCAGTCTTCTAGTTCCAAATCCTTATGAAGTTGAAAACCCAATAAACAAATGTAAACACAAGAAATTCCTTGAAAACATGATGTTTAAATGAGTTTTTAGGCCAATATTTATCTTCAAGACGTTTCATTCCTTTAGAAAACTTACATTTCAATCTGCAAGTAGCTTAACTTATATCTTAAGCTATAATACTACTGCAGTAAAACTTAATCCAGTCAATTCTTAGAGGCTCAAGGATCAGAGCTTTTCTCTTGCAGATTCACCAAAAAAGAACCTGCAGTTTGGTTATTTTAGGTCAATGAATAACACCAAAATCAGACGATCATGAGCTCAAAGCTGAGATGGGTGCTAAATCTATTGGATAATAGTGTGAACTTTTAGTCAAAAAATGGGTGCTGAATTATATCTGATAACTATGTTACAAGTTATAACTTCTATTTTTACACAGTTTTGGGGTGTGTTCCGCATTCACTTTTACACAATATGTTCTCAGATTCTCTTTAGCTATTAAAACTAGGCACGGTGTGTTTTGGTACGGTTACAAGATATAATCGTGACAAAACTGTACAGTGTGGTTAATATTATAAAAATAACCATATCTGCAGTGAACTAAACCGTTCGATTACTAACTAATTTTTTGTGATTAATATGTTATTCAAAGAATAAAATAAATAAATAAGCAAACTAATGATAAAAGGAGTTTAAAAATGAAAACTATAGTTAAACACTTGAGACGAAAACTGTTATAATGATCAAGGGCTATGATTTTTCCACTAATCTATAGTAGCAAGTTTGGCAATTCTACACTTTATATAATCATGAAATCAGAAATTCTAGTTATTCAAGTTAAAAGGGTGTGGTATTGGCACAACAAAACCAAAAGGAAGTACAAGTAAAATTTCCAGAATATGACAAGAAGTTTCAACATTCACATCTTATTTCTGAAAATTAACAAAATTGTTATAAAAAATTTTAGCAAAGTGTATAAAGATACTCTTATAATTGCTGCAGAAATTTAGAGAGAATAAGCAAGAGAAAAGAGAGAAATTCTTCAGAGGAATTCTATTTATTTTCATTCAGTAGCATTGCCTTATATAGGCAAGCAGAAGAAGAGGAGAAGAAGAGAAAGGGGAGGCAGGTAGATCACGGGAGAACAGAAGGAAGCAGGGGAGGGGAGAGTCACGGGAAAGAGAAAGCCTCCTGAGGAGGGAATCACTTTTCAACACTTTCCTGAATTTCTTTGATAGAAAATTATGTCTCATTAAAAATCTTGTTAAGAAAACACAGTGGGAAAAATCAAATTATACATATGCTTTACAACTAAGCTAGAATTAGTCTTTGTTCCTAGCTACTAAAACATTAAATAACCAATGATATATAGGAGATTATAAGAGCATTTACAACAATTTTCTTATCTTTATCCCTGCTCTGCAGTGCTATTGGGTCATTTTGCAAAATAGGAATTCAATTTTTTCACTATGTACCCAACAGGTTCCTTATATTGATTCCTTAAATAATGAAATTTGAAATTTAAAAGTTCCAACAGTCAAAACATCAAATTAATAATAATCTTATAATTTATAAAAGAGAGAGTATAATTTATCAATTATATTTCACTGTAAAATAATTTTTATTTCATTTTAAATTTTAAGTAATTTATGGAGTGAGTATTGAATGGATTGTAGTTGCAAATGTACATAAGATCAATATTAACTTTTAAAAGTTAATTTGTGATATTTTAAATTTAAATTTAATATGATTCATTTAAAATTTGAAAATAATAAATTTTATAATTAATAGTACTTTTATAATATATATAATTATATTGACATAAATTAAATAAATTTATATCAATTTTAAATTTCAATACATTAGAAATTAATTTTTAAAAAATAAGTCAATATTAAGTTTATAATTTGAAAATGAAGTAGTAAAAAAATTTCAAGATGTGCATGATTGATGAGTTATCCACTTAAATGAGGGTGTGAAATGTCATTTTATATATATAGAGAATGATCTTTTGGCTCCCTCACACCGATGACTAAAATCCTATATAGGGATTAAAATAAAGAGTTAAATAAGGATTAAAAAACTGTTGGATAATGATTTGTTTATGTATTTTTCAAAATTAGGGATAGAGAATTAATTAGAAAAACTATTGTTAATGCTCTAAGTGTCCATTACCTTGCAATAATCTCACATTGTTATATGAATATCAATATACACAAATTTTGTTGGTCCAATAAATCACATTTCTGTCAGTGTTCTAAAAGTCGGCCTAGTCGGCCGACTAAGTCGAGGTCGGAGACTCAACGATTCGACTAGGACCTAGTCCTTTGATTTAGTCGTTGGCCGACTGAGCCGGGCTCCAGTCGGCGACTAGTCGAAAAAGTCGTCTAGTCGGGTAAGTCGCCCAGCCGGAGTAAATCAAAAAATCGGATCAAGTCGGAGAAAATGGGAACAAGTCGGGAAAAATCGGAAGAAGTCGGGAAAAATCGAAAAAAATGGGAGTGGATGAGGTCTTTCTACCTAGAAGAAGTGGTATAAATGTGCGAGAACTAGATGAAGACGAGTTTATGTCGGAAGATGATGACAACGAAGAGGAAGATGAGGATTATGAGTTTGAGTCCGATGGAGAGCAAGTCTTGGAGTGATATGGAGAAGAGGAGGAGGAGTGATTGACTATTGATTTTGTGCTACTTAGTTTCATTTGGTTAATTGGTTTTGAACTTAAGAGTGTCAAACTATTTGGTTTTTCTTAGTTTTCATGTTTTTATTTGATGATTTGTGTTACTTATGTTATTCTACTTGCTCATAACTTATGAAGGAGGAAGGATAATATATATTTTAAAAAAATAATTGAAAATCCAACTAGTCGATTAATCCCCGACTAATCCCTAGTCTCTAGTCGGTAGCCAACCGACCTGGGACCGACTAGCGACTTTTAGAACACTGATTTCTATCGAGCATATTATTGAACAACTCACGAGCAACATCAACTTTACCATTATTTCTAAATCTAGATATCAACGAATTCCATAAAACAATATCCTTTTCGTGCATCTCATCAAATACTTGTGACGCCCCCAAAATAGGTATACATCACCCATTCTGAGTTGTCAAATACATGGTATAGAAATAACTACAACTTTATTATTACAACATATAAACTGTGAGTTTAAATATAGATATTGCCATCTAGACAATATCCACACGCAAATAAATTCCTCATCACAATTATTGATACATTATTTTACAAAATGGTGAGGACTACTAAACAACTCTCTAGAACCATCATTCCATACCCCGACTCGTACTCGCTACATTCTCGCCTCCTAAGAAGAAAAATGGAATAAAAAGGAAAAGGGTGAGCTCAACTAGCCCAGTAAAGAATATTATGACTAAGATAATATACAACAAATTATCGTTAGTCTTCAACAGGGAAAAATCTGAGAGAATACATTAAACAACAAGTTTTAGATCAATATTCGCAGCGGAAAATAATAATTCATAGAAGAGTTACGTAGAGAATGAAATATACTATTATCTATGAATTTAACAGTCCATCAATAGTATTTTTATCCCTGTAACATCAATCAATATTCATCTTTGCACTACAGGCCAAAGATATTCATCAGTCGGTCATGTTCATCTCAACACCTGTTCATCTTTGTACTACGGGCCAAAGATATTCATTATAAAATTATTAATCTTTGCACTACAGGCCAAAGATATTCAGTTATATCATCATTTAGGATTGAAGATGATGAAAAATATTTTAAAGAAAACGAATCCAGTGAAACAAAAGAATAAATATTAAGGATTCATATTTCAACTATTTCATGTCCAAAAATACCTCATAAATAATCATAGTGAAGTAAAATTCAAGAATGATCAAAACATGGATACAATCAAAGATAGTATCCATAATAGATATTTTGGACGAAAAGGAAAAATTTCATTTTTTGATGAATAGTGTCGTATTCATGAATAGTGTCGTATACATGAATAGTGCCGTATACGTGAATAGTAATCCCGACACAAAAAATTCCAAATTTGATTAAAAGTTCAAACCAATACTTCGGCATAATGATATTGAAAGAAATAATATTTTTAAGTTATACAAAATGAGTCTTTGACAATATCGTACTCGTACTCGTAAACGATCTTCTACTCAACACGTCAACTACCACGTTCGCTTTTCCAGGATGGTATGATCAGAACATGTGCCGAAATGAGTCTTCTCTTGAGTTCTTCGAAGCTCTTCCCACATTCCTTGCTCCATTCGAATTTTGTATCTCTACGAGTCAGCTGAGTTAATGGAGTAGCGATTTGAAAAAATCTTTCCACGAATCTCCGATAATAACCAACTAAGCCTAGAAAGCTACGCATTTCGATTACTGACTTAGGTTGCTCTTAACTGTGACTCATATCCCGATCTTGGATAGCACGTCACAAAGGCACCTATCAGTTTACTACCGCACGAATATGGCGTCCCCTACGGAGAGTCTGGCTTCGATGTATTCCACAAAGGAAGTCACCTGATAGAGGCTCGGGTATCAACTTCTACAGTTGGATTTTTAACTCCTGAAGTTCAATAGGGGTCATTCGATATGAGATTTTAGAAATGGGTTTTGTACCGGATTTATAGTCGATACAAATGCAATATCACGCTCCGGGAGTAGGCCAAGAAATTCTTCAGGAAATACGTCAGGAAATTCACTAACAACAAAAATTTCAAATCTGATGTATTTTTGTTCAAGTCCATGACATGGCTAAGAAAGCTTGACATCCGTTTTTCAATAAACGAATGGCTTTATGGCTTGATATGAAAGATTTTGACTTCAATGGTTTGGTTGCTTGAATTCGAATAACAGGTTGCTTAGGAATATGAAAACTAACAACCTTACGAAAGCAATCAATTTTGGCATGATGAGTAGTTAACCAATCAATCCCTAAAATCACATCAAAAGAAAGTATCTTTAAAAAGATAAGATCAACAGGTAATGTGATGGTGCCAACTTGGATCCAACAAAATTTATAAGTAGTGGATGTAACGAAAGTTTCTCCTAACGGAGTCTCCACAAATAAGTCAAAGTCTAATTTCTTCGTAGTCAAGTTCAAACGTTGAGCGCAAGCAAGAGAGATAAAAGAATGGGTAGAACTGGTATCTAGTAAGGTATAAACTTCGCAAGAATTTATAATTAACTAAGCCGTGCTAACTTCGTTCGGGTTCCTCGCATTTTGACCGGTCATGACAAACGCTCTTCCAGGAATTGTTGACTTTGACTTTTCTGGGACATCCTTTTGAGTCACCATCCCCACTGGACTGGGTTTCGCTACCGTACAATCTCGAGAAATATGTCCTTCCTTTCCACAATTATAACATACCTTGAATTATTGTGGGCAGTTTGAGCTGATATGTCCCTCCTCTCCACATTTGTAGCATCTAACTGGCGGTCGTTCTCCTCCCTTAGAACCAGTTGTTGTTGGTGTTGACGTCTTCATATGGTCATTGTTAAATCTCCTCTTTTTAAAATCTCCTCCCGACTCGCTTCTTCTATTCTCATGGCCATGACTACCACCAGAGTGGTTACCATTTTTGTCCGTCTTTTTCTTTCTCCGCTGGTTATCGTTATTCTGTTGACTGCTATCTCCGGTATGATCCTAGTTATGGTCCCTCGGTTGAACGTACTCGTTATCTCGCTCTAATAATTGAGCCCTGTTGACAACATCTGAATAGAGAGAAAATTTATGAGAAATGAGATACTGACGTATGTTGAGTTTCAAACCTCTCGAAACATCCGCCATCGTTCCTCATTCTCCACCAAATGAGGTGCAAACACGGATAACTCTCGCAAACTTCGCCTCGTCTTTGGGACACCGTCATGTTATTTTGTTCCATCTAACAAACTCCACTTCCTTCATATAGCCGAATACTTTCGTGAAAGTACTTGTCGTTGAACGATTCTTCAAACGTCTTCCAAGACATCTTGAAAAGTACAATTTGGATGGATGCGCTTCACGATTCCCACCAAAGAATCACTCATTACTGAAACATAAAAGTAGCGAATGGAACCTTCATTCTTCCGTGCATCCCAAGACATCGAATATCTTGGTAATTTGTTTGACCCACGTCTCCGCCTTAATCGGATCCGGCTTTCCCCAGAATTCTGGTGGTCCCAACTCTTTGAACTGCTTGGCCGTGAAAAATCGTGCGTTGTTATCATTTCCACCTGTATTTTGTGCACGAGTCTCCCTCGTCTGATTTTTCATGAACTGCAAAAAAAACTTTTAAACATCCTGTCGTTCATCATCTGCTCAGTGGCGTTGTTCACAGGAGGAACATTGTCGACTTCTTTGCACGTTCTCCTCATTGGTGAGTCTGAGCGTCTCCACGGTCTCATTTACTCCACTGTTAACATTCTCAGTTGCCATTCTTAAATACTGCCATAAAACAAGGGTTAATTAAAGAAATCAACATATCACATAATATCCCTATATACTGACCAACTAACAAATAAGCTTAGGTAGGACACACTAGCGAACGATTTACTCGTCTCTCCCCTCCTAGTTCTATTCCCCGATCTCTGCCAGAGATCATATCCCTAAGCTTTGATACCAACTGTGACGCCCCCAAAATAGGTATACATCACCCATTCTGAGTTGTCAAATACATGGTACATAAATAACTACAACTTTATTATTACAACATATAAATTGTGAGTTTAAATATAGATATTGCCATCTAGACAATATCCACACGCAAATAAATCCTCATCACAATTATTGATACATTATTTTATAAAAATGGTGAGGACTACTAAACAACTCTCTAGAACCATCATTCCATACCCCGACTTGTACTCGCTACATTCTCGCCTCCTAAGAAGAAAAATGGAACAAAAAGGAAAAGGGTGAGCTCAACTAGCCCAGTAAAGAATATTATGACTAAGATAATATACAACAAATTATCGTTAGTCTTCAACAGGGAAAAATCTGAGAGAATACATTAAACAACAAGTTTTAGATCAATATTCGCAATGAAAATAATAATTCATAGAAGAGTTACGTAGAATGAAATCTACTATTATCTATGAATTTAACAAATTCATCAATAGTATTTTTATCCTCAGTAACATCAATCAATATTCATCTTTGCACTCTGAGCCAAAGATATTCATCATCGGTCATCATATTCATCTCAACACTGCTCATCTTCAGCTGCTACGGGCCAAAGATATTCATCATAAAATCATTAATCTTTTGCACTACAGCCAAAGATATTCGGTTATATCATCATTTATGACCAAGATGATGAAAAATATTTCTGACGAAACGAATCCAAATTAAACAAAAGAATAAATATTAAGGATTCAGTATTTCAACTATTTCATGTCCAAAATACCTCATAAATAATCATAGTGAAGTAAAATTCAAGAATGATCAAAATATAGATACAATCAAAGCTAGTATCCATAATAGATATTTTGGACGAAAAGGAAAAATTTTATTTTTGATGAATAGTGTCGATTCGTGAATAAATAGTCTTGTATATGTGAATAAGTAACCCCCACACAAAAAAAGTTCCAAATTTGATTAAAAGTTCAAACCAATACTTGAAAGATAATGATATTAAAAAAATAATATCATTTGAAAAAAATATCCCTTACCTCGAAAGAATAGATTTCTAGTTGAAACACCGGATATAGGCAATGACTCGAACTTGCATCGTATAGCAACACTCAAAGTATTAAAATACTCACAAGAATACGCTCAATATATCGAGAGAGAAAGAGAGAGATAACTTCAATTTCTGGTGTGATTTTCAATTCTAACCTAAGCACCCTATTTATAGGAAATTGCTTAGAACACCAAAGCAGAAAATTTAATAAAATAATAATATATTTATACAAATTTCATTAGCACACCAAGAATCTGAATTCAGCAACTTATCACATGTTTAATGAGGCCACAAAATGTAAAAAAACATTTTTTTTAAAAAATTAATTAAAACTTTTAAAAATCAATTATTTCGGAACTTCGAAACTTCAATAATTCACAATAAATAGCCCTTTTATCAGAAAAATTCAAACCACATGTTCTTTTCATAGAAAATTTCATTCTCTACAACTTTGCAGAAGAAAGTTTTTCCAAATTCCAAACAAAAATGACCAAATCCACAAACAGACGATTTCTTACTGTGTATAATCAAATTTCTATTAAGAATTGGGGTCCACCGATACACAAAACATGTGTTAATCATTTAATGCCACAAAAATACTCTTCCTCCTCATATACTCATATATCCCACATTCATTGTAAAAATATCACCATTATTATATTATTAAAATAATATATTTAAATGAATTATTTTATCAGAAAAAGATAAAATATTATTTTTCAACAATTGTCACATTAAAATTTTCTCCATCTATATCTACATAAATTAATATTTTCCTAATCATATAAATCAATAATTAATTATTCACAAATAATATTACAAAATCACAATCTTGACAACCAGCGCCTTCACAGGAAAGAGGGCTTTCGAATAAGAATTTCTCCTTCTTGCAAGCGCAATTAGATGACCAAACCTCTCTTTAGACAGAACTTTCTAGACATTTCCAATAATGTTATCTAATAATATTATAAAAATAATTTGAATTATTGATCTGATAATGAAAAATACTGTGTAGTGACAATTATTGAAACAATAGTAAAAGAAAATATCCACGTAGCAATTATTGAATCAATAAAATAAAATATTGAACAGTAACTACTATTACAATTATTGAGTAGTGCCTTCTTATATAAGAATCAATAATTGGTGTAATACCATGTGCTATCTTTGTCTTGACAACAACGCCAGACATCGTGTTTTTTAACCACCGGGTATTCCAACAAGATAATCTTGAATAACTACGCTGCTTATTTATAAACAACTTATACTTTTCGCTTTCTTCCTCCAATCGCTTTTTGGGTTATAGGGCCACACAAGGTCACACCACCATACGAAAAATTCCATGACCAAAACGAATATTCCCAACAACAATGAATATTTTATAACCACTTGCTAATTTAAAATATTTATGCATTTCATCCATAACTAACCACATTAATCAAATCAACCCTTACTATTTCAAAATAATAAATAAAAGAAATTTCATTTTTATTTATAAAAAAATTCGGGGTCTTACAACCTCCCCTCCTTATGAAATTTCGTCCTCGAAACTAACGTACGTACCTGGTGTTTCGAAAAGGTGAAGATACCCCGCTTTCATTTCTGTTTCCAACTCCCAGGTCATTTCTTCAATAGCATAGTTCCTCCACAAAACCTTAACTTGTGGTATGACTTTTACGCGTAGGTCATACTCCTTCATATCCAAGATCTTGACAGGTACCTCCTCGTACGTTAAGTCTTCACTATCTCGTCTGGTTCTAACTCAATAATGTGGTTCGGGTCGTCCACATATTTACGTAACATCGGTACGTGAAAAATGTTATAAACACGCGACATACTTGGTGGTAAAACGAATGTATTGACAATATCGTACTCGTACTCGTATACGATCTTCTACTCAACACGTCAGCTACCACGTTCGCTTTTCCAGGATGGTATGGTCAGAACATGTGCCGAAATGAGTCTCCTCTTGAGTTCTTCAAAGCTCTTCCCACATTCCTTGCTCCATTCGAATTTTGTATCTCTATGAGTCAGCTGAGTTAATGGAGTAGCGATTTGAAAAAATCTTTCCAAGAATATCCGATAATAACCAACTAAGCCTAGAAAGCTACGTATTTCGATTACTGACTTAGGTTGCTCTCAACTGTGACTCATATCCCGATCTTGGATAGCACATCACAAAGGCACCTATCAGTTTACTACCGCACGAATATGGCGATGAATATCAGTTTACTACCGTACGAATATCAGTTTACTACCGCACGAATTAGCAGATACCCAATTAGCATCACAATATCCTTCAAAAACATTAGGATTATCAGAAAAATGTACACTTACATTAACTGTTCCTTTTAAATACCTCATTAGACGTGACAATGCATTCCAATGAACTTATGAAGGATTATGCGTATATTTGCTAAGTCTGCTAATGACATATTCAATATCAGGTCGAGTATAATTCATTAAGTACATTACACTATCAATGATTCTGGCATCTTTAATTTGTGCAATACCAAACCCCTTTATTTTTCTTTAAATGCACACACTAGAGTCACAAGGTGTTCCTAATGGCTCTTTATTAAAGAAAATAAATTTCTTGAAATTTCACATAATAAAAAACAAACCATGTGCATTTTATTAATTCTCGCAAAGAATCAAGTTCGTTTTTCATGTCAAATTTAGAGAATAAAAAATGTTTTAATAATTTTCACAACTTCCTCATCATTACCAAATATCAGCAAATTATCCACATATAATCACATCACAATTTTCATGCTTTTGTATCTCATGCATATATCACATTTCTCATACTTCACATCTTATGTATAATTCGCATTTTATACATGCTTCATCTTTCTCATATTGTACATTTATACATGCTAAATGCTCATACTTCGCATTTCTCAAATTATATAGTTCACATAGAACGATTATTATCACATTGTTGCACGAAGTGCACATTAAAACAATTCACAAGAATTTCACATAACGATGAACATTAGCACATAACAAGTACAAAAAAAACTTGCTTTAAAATTATCAATAGACCGGTCAGCTTTTAACTTCTTTTTAAACACCCAATAGATTTATATCTTTTAAGCAAAATAACTAGCTCTCATGTATGATTACTCATAATGGATTCTAGTTCACTATTAATGACATCTTTTCAAAAGATTGCATCAAATGATTTCATTGCTTCTTCATAAGTTTTAGGGTCATATCCAATTATCAAAAGTCTATATGCAACACTGTTTGAAACATATTCAGTAAAAATACAAACCATTGTTTATGTCCAATTTTATTCCTTTTTAAATTCTCGTATAGCTACTTTAGCTAGACACCCCCACATTTTAAGATACCCCAAGTTAGATGCATGTTCCTTCCTTAATTGACATGGTAAATAGTTTATCCTTTTATGTGGAGCTCTATTAAAAATTGATTATTCAGAAAGGCAATGAGATAGATTTGAGTATATCTAGAATTATCATCATTGTTCACCATCTTTGCCACATGAATCAAATTAACATAAAATAATAGAACATAAAAACAGAAGAAATGTGACGCCCCCAAAATTAGGTATATATCACCTATCTTGAGTCACCAAATACATGGTACAGAATACAAATACAAACTAATTATACAACAATCGTGTAAAATACGACAAAACATATGCTGTGAGTTTTAATACAAATATTGTCATCTAGACAATATCCACACTCAATGGAGTCCTCATTACATTTATTATTACACTATTTCACAGAATAGTGAGGACTACTAATGCACCATCTAGGACCATCACTCTGTTCCCCAACTAGCCCCAACTACGTTCTCATTTTCTGAAGAGAACAATGAAAGAAAAGGTGAGCTCAACTAGCCCAGTAAGAAATATTATGACTAAGATAATGCAGAATAAATTATTGTTAGCCTTCAACAGTGTTAAACTGATAAAATACAACAAACATCAAGTTTAACTGCAGCGAAACAAGAAATCCATCAGAAGAGTCAAGTAGAGAATAAAGTCTACTATCTTCTATGATTTAAAAGGTTTTTCATCACTTTTATCGTTGAGACTCAGCTCAATAAATAATCCATATCATCAAATCATCCCTGCACTACAGGCCAATGATATTCTTTAGTATCACGACCACGAATTATCCATGCACTACGAGCCAAAGATAATCGTGTTGTGATTTGAGCTTCCATGATCCAGGTTTGGGCTTCCACTGGATTCATAGATCCTTGAAACTCTGGCGGTCCAACCGCTTTGAATTCCTTGAAAGTTGTGACTTGAGCTTGCGGTTGATTCGCAAGGGCACCCGTCAACAGAGCTACCAACTGCTGAACCGGATTAGCGTTGGTTTTGTTGTTATTATTAGTAGACCCCTCAAGAGGTGTTTGCTGACGTGGTTGTCTTCTTCTAGGAGGCATTTTCTGTTAAAATATACGCTTATTAGCTCATTACTCAACTTCTTGGGTATTTAAAGTTTAATTTAAACATTCCAAGATTAAAGCTTTAACACATAACATTTCAAATAAACTCTAATATTTTATTCATTCATAAAGTTTTAGAACATACTCAAAATAGCATAACTGCTATAAACATCTACCTTCCTGAACTAGACCAGTTTCAGGATTACATACTCATATTATCCCTTTATTTATCTCAAAATAAGGGATTCACAGCTTATTTATTCACATAATTAACCATACATTATTATCTATCTTATTCTATCTAGGCATATTAAGACGTCGTAAGGCATCCCGACGTTCCTCCTCCATGATACGATATGCCGTTCTACGATCCATCACGAACCACGGCGTATTCTCAAACTGAGGTGGATAATAGTAGACTCGATCCTGGGCCCTATCAATCGCCGAATTAAAAGCATAATCCATCTTCTCCATCTTGGCTTTCTTTACTTGAACCTTAGCCTCAGCACGGTCTGCACGTTGAGTCGCCTTCATCCACGCATCCTCTTCTTCTTTGCGCTTTAGTTTACTCCTCCTTGAAATCATCTTTCAATTTCTCCATGTTCGTCTTCATCTTCTCGTGTACTGCTAATAGGTCTTCATGCTGACCCTTTATATTAACTAAGTCCCACTCCGTGTTCCCAAGTTTCGAGTCGAGTTCCTGAATCTCTGCATCCTTCAGCTCCATCGAAGCGTGATTCATCTCAACCATTTCCTTCAGCTCCTGGACCTCATCCTGTAATTATACATTACGATCATACAGAGCGTCATACATCTCAGCTGATATGGAGTTTGGTGGAAACTCCTTAGGATCCTCTTCCTCATCATCCTCCTCTACCTCCTCAGAACTATCCTCCACGGGATCGGTCACAGGCTCATCCTCCTGGATCAACTGCTCCCGCACTACATGAATATCCCGGAGCTCATCATCTATAGGTCTCTGAGGTATCACCTCTCTAGCTGGACTGGATCCTCCTTCGGTAGACATCCTGACAACAAAATGTTTTAGGTTTTATTTAATATTTTCGATACTCGTGAGCACATAAGTTATTAACACATAGCACATAATGTCTTTTATTGTTTAGCTTCAATGGATACCTTAATCCATTCCTTAAAACTCGATAAGAGTTGAACACCTATATGTTTTCTATTTCCTTAAAGGTTATTTCCTAAGGTTTTCCCACCTAAGGTTCATAACCTAAGGCTTTGATACCAACCTGTGACACCCCCAAATCCAGATACTTCATTCCCACAGGATTTGGTGCTCACTTATCAAAAATTATTACATCTAACTACCCATAGTAAATGATAAAGACATAATTAAAATAATTTAAACAATAATCTCTCCCATTAAAGGGTTACATCATCATCTCAAATTAAATCCTAGGTAATCTAACCTTAAAATTATTACATAAGTTTGCAAAATACATCACATATTTAAAACAAGTTTTGAAACATAAAATATTTAAATAAAATTATCATAAGTCTTCATCATTTGGACATCTTTCCCTTGCCTTTGCTAGTTGATGGCTCATCAACTTTCTCCACTTTAGCTGCACTGTTAATTACAAGAGTGAGCAAACAAATGCTCACTGATATAGAATGTAGCAATGATAATAACATGAGAGTGAACAATGAAAGCTGAACAATAAGGAACTTGTTCTACAAATCAAACTAGAAAACAAGTTCGAACTTTAATTATCTGAGGGTCTTAAGACCACGAACTATGTCCCTGTACTTAGGTATTATTACCCAACCTTAATAAATATTTAGACTATATACTTACCCTTCTTATCGTATTTAGGGGGATCAGCCCTTTGTACCATGTATTGTGCACAAACATCTAAATGTTACACGCATAAAAATCCCTTTGTTAGGGTTGTTCGTCTCGAGTTTGATTTAGAATTTCCTCACTAAAGAAAGTTTAGTTTGAATTAGCTTATCGTGTTTCTAGAATTTTAGAACACTATTCTAATATAGATTAATTCAATCAATAAAGGTTTATGTACTACTTGAAGGTTTAATACAATGATAAAGCTTTGAACAAGGTTATCAAAGTCAAAGATTGAATAACAATAATCTATAATTGAGTAATCATGATATACATGCAAAGCGCTATAGAAGAGTTAAAACAATCTCCTTGAATCAATGTATTAGAACATTATATGCTTTGAATAATAATTAGAAACTAAATCTCGCTCGATGTAACGAATTAGGTTACATAAGCTTGTATAAACATACGCAAGATAGGTTAAGCTTGCTCAAATTCATAAAGAATGTTAGAAACTTGCGTAATAATAATATAGGAATGGAAACTTGCGTTCGATATGAAAAGAACAAAGTTCGAAAGCTTGCTCAATTGTAAAGAGATAAGGTTTAGAACTTGCACAATTATAAAAGTAGGGTTAGAGAACTTGCCTCGTGCGTAGGTTAAACAATCACTACTCACGTTCACCCCAAGTCCTACACATACCATATGTATTGACAATACACATTAGTTACACTAACATTACCTTCATGAGTTGTTTTCTACTTTTAGTATAGCTACTAACTAAGTTTAAGTTTAAACAACATCGCATCTTTTTATGAACATTACTTTTTAGCTTTATTACAACTACTTAAGTGATCATGTCATTGCACCACATACACATTAACAACTTGATACAACATCCTATTACATGTCCAACATGTTATCATTAAGTTATACTAACATAAAAAGGATTGCACTTGCATTCGCGCATCCCGAAACCCTCTGATTGGCTCCAAATACACAACAGTCCTAAAGATGGCCATTTTGACCCTTCATAACGATTTCAAATTGAAAACCTTAAAGAATAAAAGTTATAGGCCTATTCGTCCTCTTTCCGAATCATCTTGAATCACCTCAATCGGATTTCATATGAAAAAGTTATGGCCATTTTACTAAAGGAGGTCAAAACTGTCTGACCCAGACCACTTTTCCAGTGCTAGGGCGCGAGACAGTGGCACCAGGGTGCGAATTCCAGCCTCGGGGCGCGAATTCCAGCTCTGGGGCGCGAACTTCTGGCCTATTTTTGGCGTTGGGGCTCCGAATTACAGAACACCCAAAACCAAAAACAAAACCAAGCTACTATGTCTTAATTTCTAACACCAATTAACATGTGTAATCCATGCAAAGTACACATAAATATTATCAAGCATATATGTACCAATTTAAACAACTAAACAAAAATTTTAGAAAACTTAAATTTTGAAAACACGGTTTTAAAAAAAAAATAAAACTCCATAGTTGATATATTTTAACACAGTAAACACTGTAAATTCTAATAACAACCAACTTGTTTACTTTAACTACAATTCTCTGAAATTCGTAACAAACGAATTAGCATAATCACAGTTTAATTTCTCAATTAGTATAATCTAATTTTGTTATCATACAAAATTTAACAATCACTGTTCATATCTTTACTGTAAAACTATTTCCTTCTTGTAACCATAAATTAGCATACAATATTATCTATACATTAAGCATACAATCATATATATACATATATACATGCTAGTTATTACCAAAACACATGATTTAGTAAAGCATAGTTTACAGACAATTTTTGTAAAGAACCTTATATTACAGTCAAATTCACATACACATAGAGACTTTAGGCATAATTACGTAAAACATATATAAGTATAAAGGTTATGCCACATACCTTCTAATTGCTCAGTAATCCTTGCTAACACCACTTGAATTATTTGAAAACCTCACGTGAACACTCTCAATCTCCTCTGCAATTCTATTTTCCTCTGTTTTCTTTCTATACTAACAAGCCTTGGAAAATAATGCGTAGAGTTATAAACTGACTCCCACGCTCTCTTTTCGTTAAGGAAAACAAAGGACGCCATGATTAAAATAAGCCAAAGGCCACAAGGCCTGTTTTGGCTAATACATAAATCCCATAACTAAATTATTTAAATAATATTTATATTATATAGTTACACTTGTCACACATTACTTCAATTAATTAAATAACTTTGATTTTAGCTTATAATAATAATAAAATTCTTATTATCATTATACTTAAAATTAATAAATAATTATATATCTAATTTAATTAATAAATTAGACACATCACTTTATTTAATTTATTCATTTTCATTAAATTAAACAATTCATTTAATTAACTAATTTCTTAAATATTAAGCAATTGATTTAATTTAATTATCTCCTTAAATTAAATCCAACAAATAAAATTATCATTACTCGATTCAATTAACATGAATTAATTTAGTTACTAAATTAATTCATCACAATTCATCAAATATTTATTTTCCTCAACAACTAAATTATTTAAAATATTTATTTAATTCAATAAATATTTTTAAATTAAATTACAAATTCCTCGATCGTTACAGTTAGGACTCTGAAGCTCCACTCCTTCTTTGAGAAATTCTCCAAAAGCATTATCATTTCGCTTATATGCTCATCGGTGATGTCACCAAAGTCTGCAGAGAGTTTTTCTGCCGTTGTCCAATCCGGAAGAGAAGAGATTTCTGGTCCTTTGACGAAGAACCACTCCATGTGTCATCCTTTATTACTCGAAGGAGTATCTATCAAAGATCGTCTTTCAAGTCCTTCATTGGGCTTCGGGGACTTTTGCTCAACGCTTTAAATCCCTTCTCACGGGACCTGCTAGCAGTGTAGATAGAGAAGAAGAAGCCAAGGGTAGGTGTAACTCCTACCTCGTGGCAGAAGGCAATGAAAGCCAGAATATGGATGTAGGAGGTGGGGACAAGTTGGGCGAATCCGACACCAATAAACCCTAGAAAAGTGATGAGAAAAGCATGTAGAGGGAAGCGAACTCCTTTCTCCAGGATGGTGAGAGGGATGGCTGTCCAACCATCTGGACGTTGATACATCCTCTCAGTAGAAGAAGGCAATCGCAGATGATGAGTCTCGGGTATTTGATAGCGTTCTCTGATGATGCGAAGATGAAGTATTGGCATGAGGAAATTTTTCTTCATATTTGAAGAACTCAGAAGGATTGGGAATGGGTTTCGAACGTTGAGATTTCTTACTTGGAATAGCAGTCAATTTGGGGTTTGAGCCCGAAGCCACTTTGGTAGGGCTTGGGCTAGGAGGAATAAAAGAGATGGGAGTAACAGAGAGGGGAACATCATTTCCAGAATCTTGAGAATCCATTGCTAACGATTTGCAGAGAGATGGAGCTCGAGAGGAAGAAGAAAGCTAAAGCTCCGAGGATTCGAAATTAAGCAAGTGAAACTGTCAAAATTGGGCGAGATTGGTTTTTATAGTGGTTGTCCCTTCAGTGGTTCCCAAAACTCGAGGGCGGCTCATTTAATGATAGCAATGATGGTGAATTTGAAGAGTTATTAACCGGATTGGACTTCCAGATTGGGCTTCCGGTTTTGATTTATTTTGTTGATTGGGCTTGACTCAATTGCATTTGATCTTTACAAAATATTTGGGCCATTTTTATTCTTTTATTAAACATCATGTTTAATAAAAGACTGGGGGCAATGCTGGGCCATAATATTTTATACATATTGGGCCATCTTCATGTTGGGCCTTTGGAGTGTTGGGTCGAACTGTTGAGCCAGTCCATTGGGTAAATATGGATTTATTTGGGGTTTGGACCAGTGATGATTAGTGGGATAAGTATTGACTATGGTCTCTGCAATTAATTAATGGGGATTGGACATGATCCACCGAGGGTGGCAAATGGCGATGGGATGAAGCAGTGAGTACGCCTACAAAGGTGAGCTTAGGTCGTCGAAAGGTGGTCGGTGACATGCAAGGTAAATATTGGAGTATATGAGGATAGAACACAAGGCAAGAAAGGTAACTGATATTTTCTCTTATCAAAACACTAGATTTTATCACCTCCATTGTTATCCTTGTATCTCTCTGTACTGACTCTCACGTCGGAGCTATCCCCCGATAGTCCAAGCCGTCAAGCTTCTGGTATTGACGTGTTTACTGTGCAGGATTGGACGCGCTTTAAAGTGATTGAGGCGCGTGGAAAGATCTTGGCGTTAACACTCTCTATGACCCTTATTTTGATATTACGTACTTTTCTGAGTGTGGGCTCAAAATACTGCAGAGTGATATAATATATAGAGTCCTCAACTCCCTGATCTTTTTCAGAATCAATTGAAAACTCTTGAGATATATCTTATCCTGCTATTTTTTTATATCTTAATAAGGGCTAGAGCGGGGATCAAGTAAGATTCTATAATTCTAACTTCAATATAATACTAATTTCCATAGGCGGAACCAAGGGAGGCGAGGGGGTCATATGACCCCCCCTTCCCCACCAAAATTCTGCACATGCTATATATTAATAGTCAATATATATATATATATACACACACACACACACACACATATATATATATATGTATAATAATAGTAGTTTATAATAGCAGTCTAAATTTTTTTTACATGCGCTCCATAAATTAAAAAATAGAATAAATTTTATTTTACAATGAAATTCAAATGAAAGAACTTAAAACACAATCAAATCTAGTTCGCTATTTGAAGTTGAAGAATGATCACAAAAATCAAGTTCTTTATTTACCAACTTATTTTCTACAAACATTTTATATTTTTAAACATCATTAATTTACTTCAGAGACTCTTCCCTTTATTAATTTCTTTCTGGAATAATTTTCTTAGTTCTATATAGAAAATTGATATTTTCATATAAAAAATAATATTTCTACATGAATCCCTCTCACGTATTTTTACATGAAATAAAAAAAATAATATTTCTACATAAATTTTGATATTGACCAAAATTTTGAGACGTTTTCAAACGATGTAGAGTCGTAGGATACAGTTGCATGCTCTCAATCGTACAGCCAAAAGAAGCACTCCAAGCGTCAATAAATAATTTTTTTGACTAATATATTTTGACCCCCCCTTAAAAACGTTATTGTTCCGCCACTGCTAATTTCTAATTAACTCTTTAATCAATTAGAATTATATTAATTATAACTAATTCCACTAAATAGTTATAATTGCACTCTAGAATTAATAGAATTAAAATTAATTAATTAAATCCTTCCACTATTAGTATCTTGCAAAAATACTCCTCTACAATAATATCCAAAACGCGCGTAGAAATAAAATCATTAACCCACTACGTTTCTCGCTATATCATTGACTACATAATTTATACACTTTTGATCACACATTAATTTAATAAATTAAATTAATACTTTAGTAATTTGAATTACTAAAATACTTGTTCAAGATTCTGGCGATCAACCAAAAAATTATATCAAGTGGATATTATAATTTAAATGTAGAATTCCATCTTGAAAAATATATATTCCTAATTTCATAACATATATCACCCAACATATTGAGGTATTGATTGTATTTAAAATCTCATTATTTAATATATTAAAGTGACATACATTATAAAATCAAGTTCATTATTTTCTCATGATTAAAGATTAATTGCACATTAATAGTAATTGAAAAATTATTTATAATAACAAGATTTAACAATTAATTTTTTGTAACAATCTAGTTCTATGTATTTCAAAAATACACAAATAACTAGATTAATGTCTTCATGACTTTACATGACTAAGACAAATCATCCAATCAAGTGTATTACAATATACTAGAATGGTTTGTCCACTTTCATCTAAGATTGAGAACAATATATTTCTTTAATTATACATAATATATAATTTATGTCTTCTCAGATATGACACTCCTTATACATAAATTATAAAATATATAAATATGGACAAATTTTATGACACATTTAATTATGCAAAATGAAATTAAATTTTATTATTAAAATAATAAAATAAATATCAATATTGAGTTTTTCTGGCTTAAAACCTTACAGGAACTGCACCACACGCATTCTGAAAAAAATTAGTTTCATTCACATATAAACCATCTACCCTCAAATAACATTTCCCCCAAAAAAAAAAATAAAATTGAAACAAAACAGAAATCACACTTTCAGCTACTAAAGTATTCGAAATATCCCTAATAAATTCCTATAAGAGTTCCTGATATATGAGTAAAAGCTTCGGAAATATTTCTCTTTGTTTGCATCCTCCAATCTGGAAATATTTATACTAGTTCAGTGATTTCTTTAAATCTTTCTGCTAAATCACCATCTCCATTTGAATAATTTTTCGCCCGCACAAAGTCCTATTTTCTTACCACATTCCCAAACATGTCTTGCTTAAGTTTTCACAATCTCTTTCCAAAAAAACTTCAACCTTCTTGTTTTATAATAAAAAACTAGCAACTTCATCAAGGATTCCATAAATTCCAGCCACAAAAGCGCTGATATCAAATATCCATTGTCTGATAATTATAATATGTCATGGTTTAAAGTATCGGTCGATACGCCGAAATATCGATACGGCGAAATATCGGCGTATCGATTAGGTATCAGTCGATGCCAAACCATAACCTTGACACGAATCGCAAAATCAGGAATTATTCATGTAAAGGGTAATTTTCAACGAAATTTCGACAACTTAGCATAACGTAGCTGTGATGCCCCCAAAATAGGTATACATCACCCATTCTGAGTCGCCAAATACATGGTACAGAAAAACAACTACAACTTTATTAATACAATTATCGTACAAAATACGACAACACATACTGTGAGTTTAAATACAATATTGTCTTCTAGGCAATATCCACACCCAAATAAAGTCCTCATTATAATTATTGATGCACTATTTTATAAAATAGTGAGCACTACTAAAACAGCTATCTTGAATCATCACTCCATACCCCGGCTAGTCCCTGCTAAATTCTCACCTCCTGAGAAGAAAAATGGAACAAAAAGGAAAAGGGTGAGCTTAACTAGCCCAGTAAAGAACATTATGACTAAGATAATATACAACAAATTATCCTTAGTCTTCAACAGGAAAAAATCTGATAGAATACAATAGACAACAAGTTTTAAATCAACAACTGCAGTGGAAACAACAATTCATTAGAAGAGTTAAGCAGAGAATGAAATCTACTATCATCTATGAATTTAAAAGTCTATCATCAATATTTTATCCCTGTAATATCAATCAATATACATCTTGAATCAAATATTTATCTTTGCACTACGGGCCAAAGATATTCATTTGTATCACCAATGGTCATGTTCATCTCAACACTGCTCATCTTTTGCACTTCATCGGCAAAGATATTCATCGAATAATCATACATCTTTACTACGGGCCAAAGATATTCATCAAGTATCATCATTACGGACTGAGGATGATGAAAAATATTTTAGAGAACGAATCCAGTAAGACAGAAGGACAAATATTAGGGACTCGTGTTTCAGTTTATCCAAATTAAATAATATTCCATAATAATCAAGTGTGAAGTAGAATTCAAAAATAAAGATCAAAACATGGATACAATCAAAGATAGTAACAATAAAAGACATCTGGGATGAAAAAGCAAAAATTTTATTTTTCGGTGAATAGTGTCGTATTTGTGAATAGTGTCGTATACATGAATAGTAACCCCGACACAAAAAGGTAGAAATTCCACAATAAAATTCAAAACAATATCTCAGCATAATGATATTGAAGAAAATAATATCATTTAAGAAGAAAATAACATCCCTTACCTCAAAAAGACAGTACTTCGGAATGAAAGGTCGGATGTGATGCTGAATTAAACTTGTACTGAATAGCAACTCTCAATGTATCTAAATACTCACAAAATACGCTCGATAATATAGAGAGAGAAACAAAGAAAACTTTGTTTCTGGTGTGATTTTCAATTCTAACTTAGCCCTCTATTTATAGAAAAATGTTAGCACGCCGAAGCAGACTTGACCTGCTACCTGATGGCTTTACCTGCTACTATTGCCACCCACCACATTTGAAATAAAATTTGAGCACATGTCTCACCAACCAAAAGTGGGGCCCACTCAATTCTAGAATTTTCCACCAAAAATCATTTATAACATAATTTCTGAATCAATCACCTCTTAAAATTCATAACAAATCATACGTTCATTTTTAACGGTTCAAAATTTGTGGACATATACTCATCTTATATATGTATAACATATCCAAAAATCACAACGATTCAACGGTCGGATTAAAAATTATAACTCACGCAATATATCTGAAAAATACTGTTTTGATTTTTAATACCTCCATTCAGACAGAAATACTGATAAAACACCTAGACATTAATTCATTTAATTATATCCACATAAAATAAATATTTCATTATCATATAAATCAATAATTAATTATTCACAAATAATATTACAGAATTACAATTATGACAACCAGGCCGTTCCCAGGAAAGAGGAGGCTTTCCAATAAGGATTTCTCCTTACTGGCGCGCAATTAGGTGACCAAACCTCTCCTTAGACAGAACTTTATAGACATTATCAATAATGCTATCTAATAATATTATTCAAATAATATGAATTATTGATCGGATCATGGGAAATACTGTGCAGAGACAATTATTGAAACAATAATAATATAAAATATCAACGCAGCAATTATTGAATCAATAAAATAAAATATTGAACAGTAACTACTGTAACAATTATTGAGTAGTGCCTTCTTACGTACGAATCAATAATTCAACCATACTGTGCAATACCGTGTGCTACTGTGCAACCACGCGTATTACTGTATTTTAACCATCGGGTATTCCAACAGTGTTAACGATAACAATTACGTCGTTATTTATAAAAACTTAAACTTGTCATTTTCTTTATCCGACAGTTATTCTGTTATGAGGCCTACGAATGGCTACGCCTTCGTACGAATATTCCCCGACAACAAGAATATTCGACGACCAAACGAATATTCCCCGACAAAAATGAATATTTTATAACCACTTGCTTATTTTGTAAAATTTGCACATTTCACCCATAACCAAAGTATTATATCAAATTAACTCCTTAATATTTCAAGATAATAAATAGAGAAAATTTAATTTTATTCATAATAAGTTGGGGTCTTACAACCTCCCTCCTTATGAAATTTCGTCCTCGAAAATTGACGTGCGTCGCACTGGTGTTTTGAAAAGGTGAGGGTACCTCGATTTCATTTCGATTCTAACTCCCGGTCATTTCTTTAATAAAGATGGTTCCTCCACAAAACCTTAACTTGTGGTATAACCTTGGTCTTGCGCAGGACATGCTCTTTCCTATCCAAGATCTTAACAGTACCTCCTCGTAAGTTAAATCTTCTACTATCTCGTCTAGTTCTAACTCAATAAGGTGGTTTGGGTCTTTCACATATTTATGAAGCATAGATATGTGAAAAATATTATGAACACGAGACATGCTTGGAGATAACGCGAGTCTATAGGCCACATTTCCTACTCGATCAAGAATCTGAAATGGACCAATAAATCGTGGATTGAGCTTTCCTCTCTTCCCGAATCTTGTAACTCCCTTCCATGGAGCAATACATAACAGTACATGATCCCCAATACCAAATTCCACGTCCTTTCAATGAAGATCCGCATAACTCTTTTGTCAATCCTGTGTCATTTATATACGTTGTCGAATCGTTTGGATCTTTTCCGTAGTCATACGTACCAACTCTGGTCCCAACAATGTTGCTTCACCCACCTCATCCTAACATACTGGAGAGCGACACTTTCGTCCATACAAGGCTTCAAATGGAGCCATACCTATACTTGCCTGATAACTATTGTTGTAGGAGAATTCCACCAGTGGTAAATACTTATCCCAACTCCCTTTGAAGTCTAGGACATAGAGTCTTAATAGATCTTCAAGAGCTTGAATAGTCCTCTCTGATTGTCCGTCCATTTGAGGATGGTATGCGAAGCCAGATCAATCAAATCCATGCCCATAGCTTTCTGCAAGCTAACCCAAAATCGTGAAGTGAATCTTGGGTCACGATCTAAAACTATGGATACTGGCATGCCATGCAATCTCACAATCTCATTCACATACATACTAGCAAGACGTTCAAGGGGATAAGTTTCACGTATAGGCAAGAAATGAGCCGACTTGGTTAATCTATCAACAATAACCCAAATCGCATCTATACCTTGAGAAACCTTGGGAAGACCCGTAACGAAATCCATAGTAATGTGTTTCCACTTCCATTTTGGAATCTCAAGTGATTGCAATGGACCCTTTGGCATTTGATCCTCTGCCTTTACACGTTGACAGGTTAAACACCTCGAGATAAACTCCGTGATCTCTCTTTTCATATTGTTCCACCAAAATGTATGTCGAAGATCATGATACATTTTGGTACTCCCAGGATGGATTGCAAATGGTGTGTTATGTGCCTCCATCATGATTTTATGCTTCAAGTCAGGATCGTTAGGAACGCAAAGTCTGGAGTTGACTCGAAGTATTCCTTCTTCATCGATTCATGCTTCTGGAATAGCACCTTCTTGCACTTTCTTCTTTATACGCATTAGCCCCAGGTCCGTAGCTTGAGCAGCTTTAACTTTATCGATTAAAGTCGGTTTTACTCGTATGTTTGATATCATCATGTGGGTACTTGGAGCCTTTAACTCTATCTCCATCCTTTGTAAGTCGTACAAAATGGGCTTTTGTGTTAACAACATTGCACTCGTACCCGCATATGATCTTCTACTCAATGCGTCACCACTGGCGTTTGCTTTTCGAGATGATATTGAATGTTATGGTCGTAATCCTTCAACAGCTCGAGCCAACGTCGTTGCCGCATGTTGAGTTCCTTTTGGGTGAAGAAATATTTGAGGCTTTTATGATCCATATAAATCTCCACTTTCTCCCCCATACAGGTAGTGTCTCCAGATGTTTAACGCAAAAACGACTACTGCCAACTCCAGATCATGAGTAGGATAATTCCTCTCATATTTTTTGAGTTGTCACGAGGCATAGGCTATGACTTTCCCATGTTGCATGAGAACACATCCTAACCCTTTGCCTGAAGCATCGCTGTAGATAAAAAATCCATCCGAGCCAGATGGTATTGTTAGAACAGGTGCCGAAATGAGTATCCTCTTGAGCTCTTGGAAAATCTTCTCGCATTCCTCGCTCCATACGAATTTTGTATCTTTCTGAGTCAGCTGAGTTAACGGAGTAGCGATTCGAGAAAATCCTTCCACGAATCTCCGATAATAACCAGCTAAGCCCAAAAAGCTACGCACTTCGGTCACCGACTTTGGATGTTCCCAACTTTGTATTGCTTCAATCTTCGCCGGGTCAATAGATACTCTGTGTTTTGACACCACGTGCCCAAGGAATGCTACTTCCTTAAGCCAAAACTCGCATTTCTTCAGCTTGGCATATAGCTTGTTGTCACGAAGTCTTTGAAGTACCAGCTTCAAATGGTGCTCATGATCTTCAAGGCTTTTGGAATAGATGAGGATGTCATCAATAAAGACAACAACGAACTGATCCAAATATTCCTTGAATACACGGTTCATCATATCCATGAAAGCAGCATGAGCATTAGTCAATCCAAAAGACATGGCTAAGAATTCATAATGTCCATACCGATTTCTGAAGGCAGTCTTTGGAATATCCTCAGTTTTAATCTTCAGCTGATGATATCCAGAATAAAGATTAATCTTTGAAAAGAATTTTACTCCTTGCAACTGGTCAAACAGGTCATCAATACGAGGTAGGGGATACCTATTCTTGATGGTGACATGGTTTAATTCTCAGTAGACAATACAAAGTCGCATACTCCTGTCTTTCTTCTTTACAAATAAAACAGGAGCACCCCAAGGAGATGTACTAGGAAGAATGAAACCGATGTCTAACAATTCCTGTAGTTGGACTTTTAACTCCTGAAGTTCAATAGGAGCCATTCGATATGGGATTTTAGAAATGAGCTTTGTACCCGGTTAAAGATCAATAAAGAATTCAACTTCTCGTTCTGGGGGTAGACCAGGAAGTTCTTCTAGAAATACGTCAGGAAATTCATTAACAACAGGAATATTATTCAAATCTGACGTGTTTTTGTTCAAGTCCATAATATGGGCTAAGAAAGCTTGACATCCATTTTTCAATAAACGAATAGCTTTGTGGCTTGATATGACAGTGACTGATTTTAGTGGTTTAGTTGTTTGAATTCGTATAACAGGTTGGTTAGGAATATGAAAACTAACAACCTTACGAAAACAATCAATTTTGGCATGATGAGTGGTTAACCAATCAATCCCTAAAATCACATCAAATGCAAGTATCTTTAAAGAGATAAGATCAACAGGTAATGTGATTGTGCCAACTTGGATCAAGCAAAATTTATAAACTGTAGATGTAACAAAGGTTTCACCCAATGAAGTTTTAACAGATAAGTTAAAGTCCAATTTCTCCGGAGTCAAGTTTAAACGTTGAGCACAAGCAGGAGAGATAAAAGAATGGGTAGAACCGGTATCTAATAAGGTATAAACTTCGTAAGAGTTCAAGATTAGCTTACCTGTGATCACCTCGTTTGGGTTTCTTACGTTTTGGCCAGTCACGACTTTGTTTTGCTCGTAGTCGCCTTTGGTGCCGCCGTCCCAGTTGGACTTGACTTCACTACTTAGGAAAAAATCCAAGCATGTAGTAGTCTTTTCCATAATTGAAACACACCTTGGAAGGCTGTGAACAGTTTGGACTTATGTGTCCCTCCTCTCCGCATCTGTAGCATCTAACTGGCGGTCATTCTCCTCCCCTAGAATTTGTTGTTGGTGCTGGTGATGTTGCTGATGTCTTCCCGTCATTGTTGAATCTCCTCTTTTTGAAATTTCCACTTGACTTGCCTCTCCTATTATCATGGCCACGATTTTCACCCGAGTGGTTACCGCTTTTGTCCGTATTCTTCCCTCATCATTGGTTATCATCGCTCCATGATCGGCCACACCCGTATGACCTCAGTTGTGGTCCCTCGGTTGAACATACTCATTATCACGCTCTAATAATTGAGCCCTGTTTACAACATCTGAATATAAAGAAAATTTATGAGAGATAAGATATTGTTGAATCTCGAGTTTTAGACCTCTCAAAAACATCCGCGTCATACGTTCCTCATTTTCTACCAAATGAGATGCAAACCTGGATAACTCCGCGAACTTCGCCTCGTACTGGGACACCGTCATGTTGTTCTGCTCGATCTAAATAAACTCTACCTCCTTCATATAATGAATACTTTCAAAAAGTACTTGTCATTGAACGATTCTGAAATTTTTCCCAACACATGTTGAGTCATGACCGGTCAGTACGCCTCATAGATTCCCACCAATGAATCACTTCACCATGGAACATAAAGGTGGCGAATGGAACCTTCGTTTCCTCCGTCTTGACTCAAGACATCGATATCGTGAATAGTAATCCCGACACAAAAAGGTAAAATTCCACAATAAAATTCATAACAATATATCAAAGATAATGATATTGAAGAAAATAATATCATTTAAGAAGAAAATAACATCCCTTACCTCAAAAAGACAAGATTTCTTGAATGAAAGGTCCTGGATGTGATCTTTGAATGAAACTTGTCTTGAATAAAGAACTCTCGAGTATCTAAATACTCACAAAATACGATCGATAATATGGAGAGAGAAAGAGAAAACTATGTTTACGGTGTGATTTTCAATTCTAACTTAGCCTCTCTATTTATAGGAAAATGTTAAGACGCCGCAAGGAAGGCATTTGACTTGACCTGCTACTTGATGGCTTTACCTGCTACTATTGCCACCCACCACATTTGAAATAAAATTTGAGCACATGTCTCACCAACCAAAAGTGGGGCCCACACAATTCTAGAATTTTCCACCAAAAATCATTTATAACATAATTTCCGAATCAGTCACCTCTTAAAATTCATAACAAATCATACGTTTATTTTTAACGGTTCAAAATTTGTGGACATATACTCATCTTATATATGTATAACATATCCAAAAATCACAACGATTCAACGGTCAGATTAAAAATTATAACTCACGCAATATATCTGAAAAATACTGTTTTGATTTTTAATACCTCCATTCCGACAAAAATACTGATAAAATACCTCAACATTAATTCCTTCAATTATATCCACATAAAATAAATATTTCATTATCATATAAATTCAATAATTAATTATTCACAAATAATATTACAGAATCACAATTATGACAACCAGGCCGTTCCCAAGAAAGAGGGGGCTTTCCAATAAGGATTTCTGTGAGACCCCAGATTTTATAAATAAAGATTTAAATTTGTCGAAATATTTTTTTTGAATATTATGGTGTGGATTTAATATAATGTTATAGTTATGGGTAATATTTATAAATTTTGCAAAAGTATGCAGTTTAGTCGTATTATATTAGATTGGTGGGAATATTCCTTTTGTCGAAATATCCGTTTGCACGATACAATCATTGGTGGACCCCACAACGGAATTATTATCGGATTGAGAAAATGATAAAAATATATTTATGAAAATAACGGCGGAAGTTTCTGGTTGAATCTTTGTTGAACTACTTTCGGTAGTAAAAGTGCGATGTCTGGCGTGGTTGCATGTATAGACGCAGATTGATTATTGATGCTTACGTGAGAAAACACTCAGTTTTGTTCAATTATTGCTATAATAGTTCTTTATAGTATCTCACGTTATTTGATTCAATTATTATTTATTCTTATATTATATATATAAGTTTTATTTTATTAGTATTATTAGTGTAATAAAACGTAAAAGCTTTTTATATAAAATAGAATACTTTTATAAAGTTATTCGCTTTTATTAGGCTAATAGTAAAATCTTTTTATATAAAACAAAATACTTTTATAAAGTTATCATTTTATTAGACAATAATTAGAATATATTATATTTTATTATGCATAGTGTTTTGCATAATGCTGCATAGTGTTTGCATAGTAAAATCTTTTTAAAAGTTATTCGTTTTATTAGATTATAAATAGAATATATTATATTTTATTTAAAGATTTTGCTTTAAATATGGATCGTCAGATTAAAATGTAAATCAATCTGACCGCTTCATGAGTTAATTACTATGCGATCTATTTTTTTTATAAATAGAAGCTCATTCTTCATTATTTTCTTACGAATTCACTTTGAAACTCTGAGAGAGAAATTATAGAGAGAAAGAAGAAGAGTATTACTGCTACTTCTACTACGATATCAAGTTTCTTTTACCGTAAGGGATATTATTCTTTTGTATTCAAGAAGAACTTACATTATTCTATTTCTTTATTGTTACATTGGAATAACTTTTGTATACACGCTGCTACCTATACTTAGTGACATTCTTCATTATTACGTCTTTATTATTACATTTGGAACATCACATGCATGTGTTTTACGGGACTGGTTAAAATCTTTATTATTATTACATTTGGAATATCACATGCATGTGTTTTACACGGACACGGTTCGCTTTATTATTATTACATTTGGAATATCATATGCATGTGTTTTACCGGACTGGTTTCATTACTTATTATTACATTGGAACATCACATCGGTTGTGTAATTTCACACGACTGGTCTGTTATTATTATTAGTTGGAATAACTTTGTACATCTTGAAATCTGCATGCATGGTGATTTCTTTTGTTATTCCATTCGTTATTATACTCGGTTGGTTAAAATTTTGACTTATATCTCCATGAAATTGGTGGAATATCCTTGATATTTGCGCTTTATCCGATGAGTTTTCATAGAAATATTCTTACGAGCATTCTTGAATTTTACTCTACAAAAGCATGTCATGTTGACAATTTTTTTACGTTATTAGTTCTGAATAAATTAATTAAGTGAACTTGTTTTATTGAATTCTTATATCATTGTCATCATCCTCATGTTTATATTTTTTTGAAAGTCATCTCATGGCTGTAGTGCGTAGATGGACTTGGTATGATTATGACCGAGGATTATTCGGTGTAATCATGACCATAATGTTACAAATGATGTGATAAAAGTCCTCATTGGCCCGTAGTGCATTGATGGGACGCGTTGTTGGCATGATCATGACCATTGATGAATACACAAATATCCTTAGCCCGTAGTGCATGGAATTTGTGGTCGTGACTTAATGAATATCCTTGGTAGTAGTGCGGGATGATGTGGATTATTTATTAAGTTTGAGTCTCGGCCGATAAAAGTGATGAAAAACTTTTAAATCATAAAAGATAGTAGATTCTATTCTCTACTTGACTCTTTTAATGGATTGCGTGATCATTGCTGAGTTAAACTTGATGTCATTGTATTTTATCAGTTTAACATTGTTGGAGGCTAATGATAATTTATTTTGCATTATCTTAGTCATAATATTTCTTGCTGGGCTAGTTGAGCTTACCCTTTCTTTCACTGTTCTCTTTAGGAAATGAGAATGTAGTTGGGACTAGTCGGGGAACGGAGTGATGGTCTTAGATGGTGTCTTAGTAGTCCTCACTATTATGTAAAATAGTATGATAATAAATGTAACGAGGACTCTATTTGAGAATGGATATTGTCTAGAAGACAATATTTGTATTTAAACTCACAGCATGTGTTTTGTCGTATTTTACACAACTACTGTGACGCCCCCAAAATTAGGTATACGTCACCCATCTTGGGTCGCCACTTACATGGTACATAAATTCAAATACAACTTACTAATATAACTGTCGTGTACAATACGACATAAACTGTGAGTTTGAATACAAATATTGTCTACTAGATATTATACAAACTCAAAAGGAGTCCTCATTACAACTATTATCACACTATTTCACGTAATAGTGAGGACTACTAATACTATCCCTCCGGACCATTACTCCGCTTCCCGACTCGTCTCCAAATATGTTCTCATTTCCTGAAGAGAACAAAAAAGAAAGGTGAGCTCAACTAGCCCAAAGAAGAAATATTATGACTAAGATAATGCGAATAAATTATCATTAGCCTTCAACAAAGGTTAAACCGATAAAATACAATAGATAACCAGGTTTAACTGCAGCGGAATAAGCAATCCATTAAGAAAGTCAAGTAGAGAATAAAGTCTACTATCTTTTAGGTTTTAAAAGGTTTTCATCAATTTTTATCATTGAGACTCGACAATAAATAAACCACCACATCTAATCATCCCCGTACCACTTGGCCAAGGATTTTCATCAAATTATCAATGGTCATGACTATACCAATCACCCCTCGGTCATAATCATACCAAAACTATCCATCAACGCATTACAAAGCCACTGAGGACTTTTGTCACATCATTTATATCAAGTCATGATTATACCGAATGATCCCTGGTCATAATCATACTAAGTTCATCTATGCACGTAAGCCAAAGATAACATAATATAACATGAGGATGATGACAATGACATAGTAATTCAATAAAACAAGTTCAAGAATTATTTAATCCATGAATTATTAACGTCCAAATTGTCAACATGATATTGTTTCGTAGAGTAAAATTCAAGAATGATCAGAAGAATATTTCCATGAAAAGATATTGGATGAAACGCAAATATCAAGGATATTCTACTAATTTCATGGAGTATAGAAGTCAAAGATTTAACCAACCGGGTATAATAAAGAATGGAATAACAAAAGAAATCACCACGCATGCGGTATTTGCAGATGTATTGTGTTATTCCAATGAATAATAATAATAACGGAACCAGTGTCGTGTGAAATTCACACCGGCAAACGTGATGTTCCAATGTAATAATAAAGATGGAACCGCATCCGGTGTAAAACACACGAGATAGGATATTCCAATGAATGATAAAGATTTTAACCAGTCCTGTAAAACACACGCATACGATGTTCCAACGAGAATAATAAAATCGGAACCGTGTCCTGTAAAACACATGCATGTGATGTTCCAATGTAATAATAGAAGAATGTCACCAAGTATAGGTAAACCACAGATACAAAAGTATTCCAATGTAATAATAAGCAATGGAATAACATAAGGATTTCACCAAGTATAGGGTATGCCACGTATACAAAGTTATGTATAGGGTATGCCACTTTTACAAAAGTTATTCCAATGTAATAATAATGAATGGAATAATGTAAGTTCTCTTCAAGAAGAAAGAATAACACCCTTACCGTAAAAAGAACCTAATATAGAAGTAGTGAAGTAGCGTAATACTCTTCTTCTTTCTATTTTTCTCTATATAGCTTCTCTCTATAATTTCTCTCTAGAGTTTCAATGAATTTCGTAAGAAAATAATGAACGAATGAGCTTCTATTTATAGGAAAATGGAATGCATAAGAACTAATCCATGAACAGTCCAGTATTGATTTACTTTAATCTGACGGTCCATATTTAAAGAAAAATCTTTTAAATAAAATATAATATATTCTATTTATATAAAACATTTTACTATGCAAACACTATGCAATACTATGCAAAACACTATGCAAAATAATACTACGCAACACTATGCATAATAAAATATAATATATTCTATTTATAGAATAACTTTAATAAAGTATTCTATTTTATATAAAAGATGTTTCGCTTTTATTACGTTAATAATACTGAATAAAACAAAACGTCATTATCGCTTATAATAATTCATATTATTAATCGATGATAATGGAATCAAACCGGTGACTTCTCACATAAGCATCAATAATCAATACCGGTATGTTACTATGCAACCACACGTGACATCGTATTTTTACTACCGAGTAGTTCAACAAAGAACTACTAGAAACTTCCGCCGTTATTTTAATAAAATATTTTTGTCGCTTTCTCAATCCGACAATAATTTGCATTGTGGGTCCACCAATGATTGAGTAGTTGTATTTAATATTCCCCGCTAAACCGAATATTCCCAGGCCAATCGAATATAATATAACCACTTGCATACTTTGCAAAATTTATAAATACTACCCACAACTATAATATTATCTCAAATTCACACCATAATATTAAAAATTATTTTGACAAAATTTAAATCTTTATTGATAAAATCTGGGGTCTCACAATCTCCCTCCTTATGGAATTTCGCCCTCGAAATTAGGGTACGATGCACTGATATGATAAAGAGGTGAGGATACCTTGAATACCTTTATCGTTGAAAATATTAAGTTCATCTTTGCAATCCGCCAAAGATATCAATTCATCTTTGCACTACAGTGCCAAAGATATTTATTAACAATTCATCTTTGCACTACAGGGGCCAAAGATATATAACTCAGAAAACCAATAATACTTTGAGACTCAACAATAGTATCACAACCATGAATTATCCATGCACTATCTTGGCTAAGGATATTCGTGTTTTCAATTACTGATTATGATTATACCGAATAATCCGTGGTCATAATCATACCAAGTCTATCAATGCACTACTACCAAAGATGACTTTTACCACATCCATGAATTAATATTTCATTCTTTGAGACTCACCAATAATTAATCCATATCATCGAATCATCCCCGCACTACGGGCCAAGGATATTCATTAAGATCACGACCACGAATTATCCATGCACTACTACCAAAGATAATCGTGTATTCATTAAGATCACGACCACAAATTATCCATGCACTACTACCAAAGATAATCGTGTATTCATTAGTATCACGACCACAAATTATCCATGCACTACTACCAAAGATAATCGTGTATTCATTAAGTATCACGACCACAAATTATCCATGCACTACTACGGCGAAAGATAATTGTGTATTCATTAAGATCACGACCACAAATTATCCATGCACTACTACCAAAGATAATTGTGTATTCATTAATATCACGACCACAAATTATCCATGCACGGCCAAAGATAATTGTGTATTCATTAATATCACGACCACAAATTATCCATGCACTACTACCAAAGATAATTGTGTATTCATTAAGATCACGACCACAAATTATCCATGCACTACTACCAAAGATAATTGTGTTTTCAATTACTTGTTATGATTATACCCAACAATCCTCGGTCATAATCATACCAAGTCCATCTATGCACTTTCAGAGCCACGATGACTTTCAACATACTATAAGCGTGAGGATAATGATATAAAGAATCAATCAAATGAGATAAAGGATAAATATTAAACATTTATAATATAATTTATCCAGATTCAAGAATATCCCCATGTTATCAATCACTTAATAATCTCATAATCTAATAACATTAATATTATAATAATATTTTAATCACTTCTTAAATTTATAAACAATTTATCTCAATTGTTTACGCTTTTACCATATAATGCATTTAATCATTCAAAATGCCATACTCATAAAATATCATCACCAATTATCAAATCCTCATCAAAAAAATATGCATATACTCTATATAGGAATCTCTAAATTCCATAAATCCTATTTTCAACTTTTGTTACTTCACATAACATATTTAACTCATATGTTCAGAATTAAACTATTTTCATGAAAAATACCAAATTAGTCCCAAAAATATTTCTTTTCTGGGATTTAGCATAATATAGTCCCATAATGAAAATATATTTTCTCGAAATTTTTAAATTCATTTACTATTTTTCAAAAATCAATTTCTAATTAATTCCTTAAGAATTTAGCTGCCTCAAGTTTAACTCCAAAATTCCCAAATCTTGGCAGGACCTTACACATGTTAACGTGAGCTTCTAGTTTAAATTTCATGGTCATCGAGTTATAGAACTCGGTTATAGCGTTTTTCAATTTGAAAAACCTAAATATTGAAATAGTCATAACTTGCTCATTTTAAGTCAGAATGAGCTCATTTTTGGACAGGAAGTACTTTATACCATATACTTTCATGTCCCAAAAGGCTAGAATTTTTCTCATAATTTAAGTGGCCGAAACAGCCCCTTAAAGTTTCTGGGCAGTAGCATTTTCGAAATTTACAACTTTGGCCTCATTTGCTAAAATCAGTCCACACAAAAATCTACAACACCTTTTCCAGTAATTCCACTTGGATTAGTTAGGTGACTCATAGATCTAACTCTAGGACTTGACCACATTCAAAAATTCAAAATATAATAGGAGATATGGTCAATTGAATTTCATGTTACGTTTTTCACCAAAATCTGATTTTTCAACCCTTTGTGATTTCTAAGAAACTTTCATGTTTTCACATACTAACCAACATAACTCATCATAAAACTTACTAATACTTCATATACCCATGATTTTTATTAGTTATATACTTTTATTATGACTTTCATCATAATCCACGTAAACAGATCCTTGAAGAAATATTTGAGGGTTTAAGAAATGGGTTTTTGTACTGGGGTCAATACAAAATTCGATTTCACGTTCTAGGGTAGGCTAGGAAGTCTTCAATAATACGCCAAGAAATTTATTGATGATAAAATATCATTCAAAATTACTCTCGTCCAAGACTTGGATAGTACGTCGTCACATTGATACCAACCGTGACTTCTATCCCTTAACCTAGATAGCATCTCACAATGATACCTATAAACTTGCCATCTTCATTCACGACGTCGCCTACAGAAAGTCTGGCTTCGGTGCATTCTACACAAGGAAGTCAACAACGAAAGGATCGGGGCTCTTTACTTATGTCTTGATATGACAATGATTGACTTTAGTGGTTTGGTTGCTTTGAATTCGTATAACAGGTTGGTTAGGAATATGAAAGTTAACAACCTTACAAAAAGAATAATGAGTAGTTAACCAATTGATTCCTAAAATCACATCAAAGGCAAGTATTTTCAAAGAGATAATATCGACAGGTAACGTGAAAGTGTTTATTTGAAACAACAAGATTAATAAATAGTGGAGGTAACGAAGGTTCCTACTAACGAAGTTTCAACCAATAAGTCAAAGTTTAACTTCTTCTAATCAAATTTAAACGTTGAACACAACTAGGTGAAATAAAAGAGTTGGTAGAACTGCATCTAACACTTTATATAGACTTCGCAAGAGCTTATGATTAACTTACCCGTGATAATTTTATTCGGTTCCTCGTCACGAGAAAAAAAAACGCCTCTTTAAACTAAAACTTTGGTTTGTGCAGGGACATGACCTTTGGTGCCTCCATCCTAGTTGAATTTGTCTTGATGGCGACAAAATCGAGCTAAGTGACCTTCTCTTCCATAATTATAACATGCTTTGATTTCATGATGGCGCAGCTTTCGGATGATGTGTCCCTCTCCTCCGCATTTGAAGCATATAATAGGTGGTCCTTCTCCTTCCTTAACAACAAAAGCTTGGTCTTTGACGCCTTTCCATCATTGTTGAATCTCCTTTTCTTGAAATGTCCATTCTTATTGTTTTGGCCCGATTACCACCGGCGTGGTTACCATATCCGCCCGTTGATTCCCTTCATGCTTGTTGTCACCGCTTCGATGACTACTCCTCACCGGTATTATAATTTTGCTTACCACTTTCTTTTAGTTGGGTTGACTCGTTATCAAGCTTCCACTAATTGAGCCCTATTTACAACATCCTAATAAAACACAGGTTTATGAGAAATAAGATGTTGACGTATCTCCGGCTTCAAACCTCTTAAAACATTCGCGCCATTCTCTTTCATTATCTACCAAGTGGGACGAAAACCGCGATAACTCCGCAAACTTTGCCTCAGACGTGGCGACACGATCATATTGTTTTGTTCCAACTTGATAAACTCCACCTCCTTCATGTGGCGAATACTTTCGTGAAAGTATTTGTCATTGAATGACTCCCGAACTTCTCCCAAGATATCTTCAAGATGCAAGAAGTTGAGTACGTTTCCGATTCCCACCAAAGTCCGCCTCTCAAGAATATAAAGGCGTAAAGGAACCTTTTGCTCCTCTGAGCATCCCAAGACATCAAATATCTTGTAATCTGCTTTATCCATGCTTCCGCCGTAAGTGGTTTTGGCTCTCCCTTAAACTCCGTGGGTCCCAGCTCCTTGAATTGTTTAGCGGTGACCGCCGAGAGTTTTCCGTGTTTCCACCTACGTTTTGGATGTGAGTCGCTTTTTGATGTTGCATGAATTCTAAAACCTCTTAAACGTCTCACGTCGTTAGTCAATTGATCAGTGTTGTTGTTTACAGGAGGATTATCGCCATCCTGTTGTACATTATCCTGATTATTGATCTGTGGAGAATCAACAGTCTCCTGTGCTCCATTGCTATTCTCAACATTCTCGGATGCCATTTTCAAACACTGCCACAAAATAAGGGTTAATTAACATATCACATATTATCCCTATACTCTGACCGACCAATTAAATACCAAAAAAATTTAGGTAGGTCATACTAGCGAAGGAATTCCGTCTCTCCCTCCTAGTACTATTCTCACATCTTAGCTGTGGATCATATCCTAAGCTCGATACTGTTGCGACGCCCCCAAAAAATTAGGTATACGTCACCCATCTTGGGTCGCCACTTACATGGTACATAAATTCAAATACAACTTACTAATATAATCGCTGTATACAATACGACATAAATCGTGAGTTTGAATACAAATATTGTCTACTAGATATTATACAAACTCAAAAGGAGTCCTCATTACAACTATTATCATCACACTATTTCACGTAATAGTGAGGACTACTAATGCTATCCTCCGGACCATTACTCCGCTCCCCGACTCGTCCCAAATATGTTTCTCATTTCCTCAAGAGAACAAAGGAAAGAAAGGGTGAGCTCAACTAGCCCAAAGAAGAAATATTATGACTAAGATAATGCAGAATAAATTATCATTAGCCTTCAACAAAGGTTAAACCGATAAAATACAATGAACAACCAAGCTTTAATCTGCGCTGGAATAAGCAATCCATTAAGAAAGTCAAGTAGAGAATAAAGTCTACTATCTTTTGGGTTTTAAAAGGTTTTCATCAATTTTTATCACGAGACTCAAATTTTAATAAATAAACCACCACATCTAATCATCCCCGTACTACTACCAAGGATTTTCATCAAATTATCAATGGTCATGACTATACCGAATCACCCCCACATCATAATCATACCAAAAACTATCCATCATCGCATTATTCAGCCAATCGAGGACTTTTGTCACATCATTTATATCAAGTCGTGATTATACTCTGAATGATCCTCATTATAATCATACTAAGTTCATCTACGCACGTAAGCCAAAAAGATAACATAATATAACATGAGGATGATGATGATGACATAATAATTCATTAAAACAAGTTCAAGAATTATTTAATCCATGAATTATTAACGTCCAAATTGTCAACATGATCTCTTGTTTAAAGAGTAAAATTCAAGAATGATCGGAAGAATATTTCCATGAAAAGATATCGATGAAACGCAAATATCGAGGATATTCTACTAATTTCATGGAGTATAGAAAGTCAAAGATTTAACCAACCGGGTATAATAAAGAATGGAATAACAAAAGAAATCACCACGCATGCGGTGCTTGCATGATGAGGTGTTATTCCAATGTAAATAATAATAACGGAACCAAAGTCGGTGAAATTCACACCGACGGGATGTTCCAACAGAATAATAAAGATGGAACCGGATCCTGTAAAACACACGATAGGATATTCCAACAGAATGATAAAGATTTAAACCAGTCCTGTGTAAAACACACGCATGGTGATGTTCCAACGAATAAAAAAAATCGGAACCAGTCCGTGTAAAACACACATGCATGATGTGTTCCAATGTAATAATAGAAGAATGTCACCAAGTATAGGGTAAACTGGCATATCTGAGTTATTCCAATGTAATAATAAGCGATGGAATAACATAAGGATTTCACCAAGATAGGGTATGCCACAGATACACGAGTTATGTATAGGGTATGCCACTTTTACAAAGTTATTCCAATGTAATAATAATGAATGGAATAATGTAAGTTCTCTTCAAGAAGAAAGAATAACACCCTTCACCGTAAAAAGAACCTAATATAGAAGTAGTGAAGTAGCGAGAATCTCTTCTTCTTTCTATTTTTCTCTCTATAAACTTCTCTCTATAATTCTCTCTCTGAGTTTGATGAATTCGTAAGAAAATAATGAAGCGAATGAGCTTTCTATTTATAGGAAAATGGAATGCATAAGAATTAATCCATGAACGGTCCGATTGATTTACTTTAATCGACGGTCCATATTTAAAGAAAAATCTTTTAAATAAAATATAATATATTCTATTTATATAAAAACATTTTACTTACGCAAAACACTACGCAATACTACGCAAAACACTACGCAAAAATATCTAAACACTACGCGTAATAAAATATAATATATTCTATTTATAGAATAACTTTAATAAAGTATTCTATTTTATATAAAAGATGTTTACTTTTATTACGTTAATAATACTGAATAAAATAAAACGTCATTATCGCTATAATAATTCATATTATTAATCGACAATAATGGAATCAAACCGTTGACTTCTCACATAAAGATCAATAATCAATACCGTATTATACTTGTCTGACCACCGTATTCATCGCATTTTTTTACTAATGAAGTAGTTCAACAAGAACTACCAGTAAAACTTCCGCCGTTATTTTAATAAAATATTTTTGTCGTTTTCTCAATCCGACAATAATTACATTATGGGGTCCACCAACGATTGAGTAGTTTGTATTTAATATTCCCTCGCTAAACCTAATATTCCCACCAATCGAATATAATATAACCACTTTGCATACTTTCTGAAAATTTATAAATACTACCCACAAATATAATATTATCTCAAATTCACACCATAATATTAAAAAATTATTTTGACAAAATTTAAATCTTTATTGATAAAATCTGGGGTCTCACAAATTCTTTGTATTATTAGTTTGTATTTGAATTTTGTACTACGTATTTTAATGCATGATTAGGTGACCAAACCTCTCCTGATGTAACTTTCTGTAGACATCGCTAATAATCTTATCTAATAATATTATTCAAATAATATGAATTATTGATCGGATAATGGAAAATATCATGAGAGATAATTATTGAAACAATAATAATATAAAATATCAACGCAAAGAATTATTGAATCAATAAAATAAAATATCGAATAATAATCTATCGTAATAATTATTGAAAGTAGTGCCTTCTTTACGTGCACGAATCAATAATTCAACCATATTTATCGTAATCTGGTGTCTTCTTGTGCCACGCCAGACATCAGATTTTAACCACCCGGTATTCCAACAATGTTAACGATAACGATTACGCCAGTTATTTATAAAAACTTAAACTTCGCTGCTTTTCTTTATCCGATGCTTATTATTACATTATGAAGCTACTACGAATGGCTACGCCGTCGTACGAATATTCCCCGACAACAAGAATATTCGACGACCAAACGAATATTCCCCGACAAAAATGAATATTTTATAACCACTTGCTTATTTTGTAAAATTTGCACATTTCACCCATAACCAAAGTATTATATCAAATTAACTCCTTAATATTTCAAGATAATAAATAGAGAAAATTTAATTTTATTCATAATAAGTTAGGGTCTTACAGTAGTAGTTTCGGACCAAATAAAGAAGAAATCGCGGCGTAAAGGAGAAATCACGGCGTAGTTGTTTCGAACCAAATAAAGGAGAAATCACGACGTATCTTCAATTAAAAAATTGACTGAGTTAACTCTTAATTAATTAAAAGTTAACTCGGTTGATTTCTCCAATCTCACGAGAATTTAGAATCGAGTCAACAAATTGGTTTCATGTAAACAAAATTGGTTCTGCAATTGATTGACCCTTCCTCTTCCATCAATTAATTAACTCTTTCTGATTGATACAAATTCCTAATTGACGGTGGGGTTTTCAATTCCTCTTCCTCTTCCTCTTCCGATTCCGATTCTTTTCGTCGATGAATTTCCCCTCTTCTTCCTCTTCGCCTCTTTCAAGCTTTTACACGTAAAAAGCATTCCTTGAAGATCCCAAAATTCGTGCTCTTCCATCACCGAACCAAAACCCAATTGAACCTCGAAAAGCCCTTCCATCACCAGACATCTAACGGAACAAAACTGTAAATACAAAATCCCCTTATCTTCATGATAATAGCTATAATCTTTCTACACTTCAACCAATCCTTAAGCTCCTCACTAATTTCTGCTTCCGAAGATTGTTCTGACACTTCTCTCACCCAAAACGATGATGTAGGGGTCTATTTCGTTCCGCACAGGTACAACAAACAAATACAATTTCTTCATTTTTTTTTGAAAGTCAAATAACAGAATAACTGAAAATCATTTTGGGTTTTGTTGTTGAGGATTGAATAAAGGAATGTTGGTGTTATTGTTAATGTTGTTCATTGATTGGGATTTGATAAATTAATTGTCGGTGTTTGTGAATCTGAATCTCATTTTTATTTCGAGTTCAAATGTAGTGCTGATTGCAATTCAGATTAGTGAAGTTTCTATTTAGTGGTTTTGATTTGATATTTAATGTTTGTACATTTGTGAATCTGTATCGGGACATTTGTTTTTTGGTTCAAGTTCTTTACTTTCTCTCTCCATCTGAGCTCAATTTTAGATTTGTAGCTTTGATTAGAAATTGGGTAAAAAATAATTTTTTAAATTAAATAAATTAATTTGAGTGTTTTTTAGTGTGTGAATCTGAATCCCAAAGTGATGTCACTATAGTTTTTGTACTTGAGGTTTGTCAAGAATTTTCTCGACGCTAAAGTCTCCATTATTACCTTCAATTAGTGGTACTACAACGAGGAAATTGAGGGATTTAATTGAAGTTTGTTCCTGCTGCTCTTACCAGAAATTCATCCACTTTGTTTTGGATGAAACCAAACGTCATACCCATTTAATTCCTTCTATATGGTGATTTGCGTGATTTGTGTGTTTGAGCTTTTATCCAACTTTGATTGATGTTGGGAGGAATTTATTACGATTAAGATTCAATTGGGATTTGGAATTGGAATTTGAATTTCGTTTGTGAATTTTTTTTAGATTGAGGTAAAAATATTACTTTCCAAGAGAAAATTGTTTTTACTCTAATTGAAGGGTTAAGCGAGTTGAATATTGCTGTCTGGAATAGCAATTCCATCACTTATGATTATTTGAACGGCACAGGAGAGTAAGTGCTTTTATACACATTGGAATTTATGCTATCAGATTGTTTGATTCAACAACCTTTTTCTGTTGTTGTAAAATTATAAATTACCTGACTTCTTTTGTGGCTATTTCTTAGGATTCAATTGCAGAAGGTTCTATCTCAAGGATATGATGATAAAGCGTGGACAATACAAACTAAAACTGGCAGGTATATTGCCTCAACTCCATTATCAGTTTTTGGTGTTTTTTTACATATAAAAGATATATGCATGTTTGTATATACGTATCTTTGTGAATATTATTTGTTTCCAAAGGTATTGCCATATAATCCAGTTCAATATTGTGGCATTAAGTGCTCTTTTATTTATACTAGAAAGGACTTTTTGTCGGAGAAAATGGTATAATTCTTACTAATAAAAAACTGCTTTTTAGTAATCGAGTCATCCATACTTTGCGGGTTGGCCTAGGATTATTCACTAAGACGTGAGAATGAATTACCATTTGTTTTTTAATAGGTTAAATTTTGTCCCAAACATGGGGAGAAACACTACTAATAAAGACTGAAGTACCATCTTTATGATATTTTTTCTCATTGTTATATTTTATGACAACAAGACTAGAGAATTTTTGATACAATACAAGTGTGACCGGAGAGGGTTCATAATGGGAGTATCGTCCGTTAAGCTTGAGATTTACTGAAGTTGTTACAGATCCCTTTCATAATTTTGACAGAATACAAATTACAGATTACAACTTACTAAAGATTATTTTGTTTGTTGATGAACTGCTATTGTTGATGTATGTACAAAAATATGCATTGTAGATACCAAGATGATAACTTACTTGCTTAGATATAATGAGATTTATTGTAGATTTCTTTTAAAAGAGGCTACCATTTTCATACATCCTAGAAAGAGAAATTGAACTCTCATTTGTGGAGAAAGGGAGTTTTGGATGATGGAGGAATAGTTAAATGCTTTAACATTAGGGGCATATCAATTCACACAATAAGGTGGGCAATTACCCACCATGAATTGGGTGGAAAAAATTTTGTAGTGCTAAAATTCTTATTTACAGAAGAAATAATGTAAAACTGTAAATATATAGAAATTTTGCCCATCATGATTTTGAAACTTTTTTTGCTCTTGCATCAAATATTGGATGCGTCATTTATAAATCAGGGTTTCAATAATTATCTACTTTAGCATGTGACGAGGGGATTATTTTTTGTGTTATATGGGGTTATGGATTGTATTGTTGTGTGGTTATCTATTTATTTATTTTTTGGCTAAATGGTGGCTATCTGTTTAATTAACACATGCTCTTAAGCAATTCTTTAAATTTCTCATGTTATATATTATATTTAGGCAAGTACTTTTTAATATTGATGTTACACTCGTATATAGTTTAGCTTAAAGATTTTGCTTTGATTTTACATTCATAATTTCGTTCCAGCTTTGGCTTTTGAATGGGGACTCTCATTATGTGATTGAGATGCATAATTTGTTTTGGATATGAAATTTTGGTATTTTTTTATTTACAATTTTTGGGAATGATATGAATATATGCACACTGTGTGATTAATTGCGTGCTAAAAATTTCAAATTTTGTGCTTTATTTGATATTTTAAGGAATTATTACTGCCTTTCTTATTTGGGAAAAGTGATTGCAATTTGATTTCTATGATATCAATGATCGAATATTATTTTGCTTTGAAAAGGCTCGATAAAGGTAGCATTTTTACTTTTAACTTTGGTTTAGTTCAGAAAGTCTGAATTTTTATTGAGTATGCTTTCAAGGTTCCGTTCGAGCCAACAAATGTACTTCCAGTTCACCGAGACAAATTTTTAGTCCGTCTCTTAATAACTTTCATAGTGCCGCTTGATTTGCTACCGGCATTTGTAGGATCTGTGACTTACGAAAATGCCTCGATTGATTGGAGGGTGTTTGCTTTTATCAAAGCTCACCTTGACTTTACTGGTCGGCGATAATTGTGGTTTGGGTAAACTATTCTCGAAATAATAACTACTATCTCCGTTCCTAAAAAAATTGTCGTTTAAGGTTTTGGCACATAGATTAAAAAAGTATCATTTACCAAGTAAAATTTATTTGAAATTCCATCACTACCCCTTTATGAGAAGTTGAAAACTATTAATACAAGGGAGAGAAATTCTTGGAACAATGAGAGAAGGTAGGGGTAATATAGGAAAGTAAATAATTTATTCTCCTTGAAAGTTATAAACGACAAACTTTTTGGAACAATTTTTTTCTTCTAAAACGATAATCTTTTAGGAACAGAGGGAGTACGAGAGAATTTCTTGGGACAATGAGAGAAGGTAGGAGTAATATAAGAAAGTAAATAATTTATTCTCTTTGAAAGTGGTAAACGACAAACTTTTTGGAACAAATTTTTTCTTCTAAAACAACAATCTTTTAAGAACGGAGGGAGTATTATGTTTTGATTGTATATATGAGCATGTCAGGTTGTTGAACGCATTAATGTTGCTTAATATTTGAGTTATTCATAGACTATTGTTTCTTTGAATTACTTGAAAATACCATACACGACTAGGATTCTCAATCTACTTGCTAGAATGTTTTCATTTTAGCCAAGTAGGTTGCATAGTTTTAATGAAAAAATAGGAATATTAATAAAGTGAACATGTTCTCCAACTTATTTATGCCATTGGGATATTACAGTTTAGAAGCATTGCCTTTAACTTGAAAATGAATGATAACATTGGAGACGCGCGTGTTTACACACATGCATACAAAATTTGCAAATAATTTATACACACAAACATCAAACTGATTTATTGGTGTTTGGTTTTGAGAGGTGTTCCACAATCAGAGCTGTATAGTTTTTTTATTTTTGATGAATACGTATAAATATATATTGATAGGTACATAACACCTGCCCCCACCCCTGTTGATGATATTACCTATTCGAATAACGACGATAGTGTAGATTTTAAAGAATAAAAAGAATTTTCTTTTCTTCGAACTAGCTCGTGCATTCGGGCTATCAACTAGTAACACCTAATTATTTTTAACTTTAAAAAATAAATTAAAAATGTAATTAATATATAATTAGTTGAGCTAAATTGTACTTCGATTATCATTAAATTGTACCTATATAATACATAGTTAAGTACAACTTAAAAAGAATTGCACTTAAAATATAATTAGTTAAGTTAAATTGTACTTAAATATACATAACATGTGCTCAATAATTTGGCAAAGACAACATCTTTTCTTTTTTTTGCTAATTAAAAAAAAAAAGATGTTGTCTTAGCCAAATGGTTGAGACAACATCAATATCAACTTGTCTATTTTATCAGTTGGACAATCTTATGTACATTACATACAGGGGCGGATGTACATGGAGGACAACATATGCAACTGCCTATGCTAAGTTTTTTTTTTGGTATAGAGGCAGAAATATAAGCTAATATACTCAAGGGGACAATTAATGAAAGAGTTAAACTTATAGAAAAAATCGATCAGAAATTTTTAACTGTACTAATTGATGGCAACAAATGGTTTTGGAAAGCATTTATAATGGAACTTTCTGCAACTTTCATTGAAGTGATAATTATCTTTAAATCTTTCATTTATCAATTATCTTTTTCATCAATGACAGATAATGCTTTTAGCTATTATCTGATTAATTGAAGTGGTTGGAATTGTAAATTTTTACATTTTATTTTTTTCACTCGGAGTTTGCTCCAATTGAATCATGAAAGTTGTAATTTGGTCTTTGTTGTTTAAGTTTGAGTTCACTGTAATTTGAACTTTTACTTTGGAGTGTAATTTCTTACTTTGTTTTAGTTGTAGAAACAAGATGTATGATGATTTAGGTAATTATGTAGCACAATTTTTTTTCAAAGTTTTGTTATTAATTAATTACATAAAATGTGATGATAATTTTGTCAAAGTTAGTTATTGTTTTGGAAAGATGAACTGAGCACAATTGAGCTAAAGTTAAGGATTTAATGTATGTTGTATTCTAGTCAAGATTATTGGGAATTCAGCAGACTTCAAGAGTGGAAGTTATATTTAAAATTTATCTGTTTGTGATGACCTTAGAAGCAAATGATAAGTAAGAATGCATCTAACTAATAGAGCCTGCATAATTTTTCCAAATTATGGAGTTTAGGAGGATAGCATTGTAATTTGTAAACATTATTATGATTAGTTCAAGTTTTATTTATTTAACTTCAACAAAAAAATTAATTAAATCCGTACTTGCTGGAAAAAATTCTTGGATTCGCCCCAGATTACGTAGTGTTTTTTGTGAACTTAATTGATTCATCTTGTTATTCTTATTATTTAGAATTTTTTTCATACTTTTTTTAAGCTCCTAACTAGCTAACAGTGCGCATAAATCGAAACTGATACCGAGTCAAAAAAGGATCTACCAAAATATAGGCCGCTATCGCGACTTTGAACCATGCACTCTGTTCCTACCTTTGCATATACATTACATGCTTGTACAATATAGTCCTGTAATGTATTTGGGTTTATATCATCACCAATATAAATTGAAAGCAACCAGTTCTCACCAAAATTCTATCCAGATTAAACTTTTCTGTTCAAAGTAAAAGACTAGAAGTTTATTGTGGGAGTACTCCTAAGATGCGCCAACTAAACTATGGATTATTGATCGCAAATACTCCCTCTGTTTTAAAATATAGAGCATTTTATTATATCATTTTGCTCATTATTGCATTTTCCTGTAATAATTCTTTCATTATTGCATTTTCCTGTAAGAATTCTCCATCAAAACAATGACTCCCCTCCCTGTTCAAGCCAACCTGGATTATGCAAATTGCCTTGTCTCTTCCGTATATATAAAACATATTGCAAGAATTTTTCTGGAAGATGCTGAAATTTCATAAATTCCCCGTGACAAACATGTCCCCAGGCAGCGTCAATAATGCTACTAATGTGTCTGAATGAAGCCACAACAATGCTTGTAATATGACATTTTAGTAGAGCCCGCAGGAAAAAAATTCAATCAAATTTCATATCTACCACCATTTTACGACAAAAAGAATTACATTTCAACTTGCCTAGCTACTAGCTACTAGCTAATAGTACAAACAAACAACAACATTGTTAGGTAGGGTAAGAAGTACCACTAACTAATTATTGGTAAATAATACAACAAGGATATGCATAACAATCCAAGCGATATGAAGCAAAGATAGAGTGGGGAGTTAAGATGAGGTGATGAGGACTGACTGTTGATTTCGGAAGAATCGACAGCTAGGGGCATCCCGTCACTGTTGAGACTGCAAGATCGAGGATTCAAACCGTCCGTGCTCGTCATAATGGCCCGGAGGACTGCAGAAACCGTGTGGATGTAAGCTGATCGGTTCTTGGAGAGGAGCCATGTGAGTCCCATGAGCTCACAATCTCTACTCTGCATTTTACTGCTTCTTTCCTCTGATTTACTTGTATTTTTGGTTTTGTCCTTGGTGAGCTGCATGTGTATATTGTACAGTTAGTAAGACACTTCATATTACGGATCCGGTTAGCATGAAGTTATTTTTTTGATAAGTTGGTCAATTGGCCAATAGAATACTGACACACATTCAACCTCGTCTACGTGTCAGTATTCTATTAGTCAATTGACCAACTTACCTCAAAATAAACTTCATACTAACTATTTTCTCATATTACCAAGGGTAAAACTACATGTACCCGAAAAATTCTTCGACGAAAGCAACTTTTTCCTATACAATTGTATAAAAAAATGTTGCATCTGTTGAAATAAAGCAAGTTCAACCTATGTAATTACATGATTGTATAAGAAAAGGCTGCATCCGTGAGATTTTCCTGAAGTGCCTGTACTTTTATTGACAGCACCAATCTTCAACATTTTATTAAAAATTAGAGTGAAGTTAGTTATTGGTGCCTTTCAAAGCATAGGTCTTGGTTCAACATTGCTTAAGAGCCGATGATCTTCTTTAGGCTAACTTGCTTAGCCTGTGTGGAAAAATTGTGGTATGCATGCATCCTATGGTTTACCCAACACACTCGTTTATAAGACTAGCTAATTGCACAAAAACAAGAATAATTCCATTGCTTTCAACAACTGAGTTATGGCTACTAAAATACTTCATCCGTTTCAAATTATAAAATCATTATTGACTAATGAAAGTCAATTTGGTAATTTTTCAAGTTGAAAATTGAGATAATTTATTAAAAATTATGAAATAATAAATCTTACAAAGCGTAATACTTTTTAGATAGTTTACAATATTAAACATTGTGTTGATTAAAATTAAAGAAATTCATGTTAATTTTAAATTTAAAAATATTTTAAGTTTACTTTAAAAAGTATATTATAAAAAATAGATAGAGAAGGATAACTGTTACCAGATAGAGAGTCTTCAAGCACTTTGAACACCCACCAAGCCCGGCAAACCCATTACTATCAGTACTCAAGCAATTCTTCTCCAGCTTCTTCACACTACGATCACCAACCAGTTTACCATTTTTCGGTGAAACCGAAAACGCCGCCGGGCAACTCAACGGGTGCAGCCTAATCCCACAATAACAATACACCACGTCACAGGTCTCGTTTGGTTTCACCAATTCTATCCCTTTATTTCTCAACCCCTTTTGTAAACTATCCACACAAGTCTCCGAATCATCTGGAAGCAGAGGGAGATCATTATACGACGCCGTTTGTGGAACCCTGCCAACCCTGCCCAGCGCGATGCCCGAGTAGGCCGAGTAGAGCCACGCCGCAAGGACCGGGCAGCACCGGCTCCGGTGGAGCTGACCGGACTTGGGTTTTCCGCAGGCGGATTTGACGCCGTGGAAGAGCTCGTCGGGGAGGTCTAAGGGGCAGCCGGCGGCGACGTCGGATTGCTCGGGGAATGCCGGAATGGTGGCCGGCGGGGAGGAGGTGGGTAGAAGTGATTGGATTGGGATCGGGTCTGAGTCGGGTAAAGAGGAGAGGGCGGGTAGGAGAATAAGGAAGTGGAGAGCTGAGAGGGAGAAAAGGTAAAGGGATATTGCCATGGGAGTGAGAGGAAGAAGGTTGTGTATGGGTATGATTATGGAGTTTGGTTTTGCTTTTATTGTAAAGTGAGGGGGAGGCCCAATAAAGGTTAAAGTGAAGTATAGGGGTTAAAAAAGTTTTTGGCTGTTACTTGTTAATTATGCATGTTAAATTAAGGTAAGTGATATTTTTGCAAGAGATCTCTAACGGTGTCGGAGTCATAAATTGTAGACTATGTCGTTTTAACGGATGGACTAAATATAGTTCATCTAATTTTTTGGCAAGGCAAAATAACTATATCAAGGAATTAAAATTGATGGACTATAATTTTTAATATATTTAAATAGGAGAGATGTTGATGAGAAAGAAGGAGAAGAGAGATGGTGAAGAAGGGTGAGGAAGGAGAAGGGAGATGGTGAGGAGGGTTAAGGAAGGAAAAGGGGGATTCTGAAGGAGGAAGAAACAAGCCGCACTAGATGAGAAGGTCTAATAAAAAAAGTAGCAAATAGAAATTAAAAAAATTATATAATAATTTAATATATTTTACCTCTCTCAATCAACTACTTCAACCTTTAACAATTATATAAGTATTTTGTTAATAATAATTTATATTTTTATTATATTTGATTTTTATTTTTTTATTGATAATATTTCTTTAATTTATTTTTTAGATGAAAAATTATGGTCCTCCTATGTATTATATTATTTTTTATTATATTTGAGTTTTTTTTGAATTTATTGATTATTTTAATTTTTTTATATTATAGTCCACGAGATAGTTCATATTATTGTCCATCTGCTGGAAAGATCGAAGACTAAATGACATTCGTGGACTAAATATAGTCCAGCAGATAATCCATCTGCTGGAGATGCTCTAAGATTTGTTAGAATATAGGTGTTTATAATGTTTGTAACAGAGAGGCGTTACGATCGATTGATCGTCTGATCGACACGCACGCGTATGCGAGAGATCATCTCTGGATGCTGCGTGTCAATCTTGTATTGATCAATTAATCAAAATTAACTTCATACTAACCACTCCTATATTTTAGACTTCTAATGCGAACAATACTTTGTGATTGTTTGCTTACACGTGTTTGAAGCATTTTGTAAATTTAAACATTTAAAGCCCATTTGAAAATTTTGTTTGTCTACTTATTACAAAAATAATTAATTAACTTACAAATGCAGCGCTTGAAGCTCAATATGTATTGCGTTTGTGTTCCATACACTCTAAGCAAAAATGCTAATAATCCATTATTTTATTAATAGAAAGTTGAATCTATATATAATTCTTTATTGTACAACGATAAGTGAACATAATATATGGGTTAAAGCTGAACGGGAAATCTTTTTTATGAAAAAATAATTTCTTTAAGTTAGTGTTAATATTTGAAGCTTTTTGTAAGGAAAATAAACTCAATTGCCAAACGAAAGTGCAGTATATCATGATGACAAAGAATAGTCAGACAATATGAGGTGAAGTGGTGAACTACATTTTGCGCCAGACTGATTAACATGAAGTTAATTTTGGTCAATTAAATGTTGACACGCAAGTTAAAGAGTAATCTCTTCCTCTGTATTTAAACACTGTATTGGTCAATTAACTAACTTCTCATGAAGTTAATTTTATGGTAACCCGATTCATTTTGCACAAATCTTTGATATCAGTTTTGGTAACAATGAAGTGACAGCTCATTTGATAAAGATGGTGCATGCAGTGTAGTGTTTTTTAGTATAATCAGCTAGAAATTTATTTGTTTTTTTTTGTTTGGTTGAATGTTTTTTGCTATGTCCAGTTGCGAAACACTGTATATACTCAAAATCCAAGTCTTTTGGATTTGTTTAGAGATATAATTTTTTTAGCTTTTTTGCTAAAAAAATATATATACATTTCTAGTGATAAATTGAATGTTTTTGGCAGCATTTTATGTTTCTTCAATAGTTAGCTTGAGGATTTCATGTGAGAGGCCATTATTTGATGTGCTGATATGATTACATAAACATAAGCAATGTAATTCGGAAATTGTTAAATTTACAATATTTTTTATTATTTTTGCAACAGAAATATCGTTATAGATATATAGCGACGATAAAAATTATCGATATAGAATCTATAACAACACTTTTATTGTAAAAATAATATCTTCTGTCGTAGATTTAAAATTTCAGGTAAGAATCCATTCAAGAGATGTTTGGTGCCTTGATTAGGACATGATACTTGCCATAAGTCAAGTGTAATTATAAATACTGGTATAGTGCCTTTTGGTAGAAAATAACAACTGGACACTTGGCTTGTAAAAATAATTACTGTGAAATTTTCATATATTTATAATTCATAGAATATTGCATCTATCAATCATTTAAGATTTGACTATTAATTAAGACTTCTTATTATTTAATTATTTTTATGATCTTGATTTTCTTCCATAACACAACATTTCCCCGCTCTTCACTCTCAGTTAAACGTTTTTCAGATTTTCCACCCTACTTTTCCTTTATTATTTTTCTTATAATAATTCCCACCGAGAATTTTTTCTTTTTTTTTGCAAACTAGGAAAAGTTATAAAGTGTCCCACACAAATAGTGAATGTGGTAAAGGCCTAAGCCCCCACGCCCACCCCCACCCCCACCCCCACCCCCACCCCCTAGGGAATACTTTAAACAAGGGAACTTCACTTTATAATCTTCATCACATTATATGTTTGCCTTAAGGTAAAGTGACAAAAGTCTTTGACAGCTATCAATGGTGAATCATTTATTCTCTTGCTTTGATCATCACATCATCACAGTGGTTATTGAAAACTAAGGAATGGTTATTGAAAACTAAGGAATAACATATCACAATAGCAATAAAATGTAGAGAGAAAAATATTCTCATTTTCATCAGAAAATTATTACAAAAACAGTAAGTCAAAATCATACACACCAAAACTATTTATACTAAGAACATTGCTTGAAAGATAAACTAACCTCACTACTAACTCTAGTTAATTCTAATCTAACTATAGTATATAAATTAGCTTGTTGTCACTATCAAGTGATCAGCACTATTCCGGTGCTTCTCTGCTCCATCATAAGAACTAAATGTGTTCACACTACTATTATCTGTCCTTTCATTCTTTGTAGTTGTAGTCACAATGCTGAGACATTTTATCATGGAAAGCTTCAGGCCTTTAGTATCATGTGGACTTGGTTGTGAATAATGTGTTGCTGCACATGTTGGTGCAATAATTTGTAGTCATGCAGATCCATAATATTCCCCCCACAAGTTGAAGGTGTGCAAGGATTGCAGAGGTTCAACTTGGAAAGAATATTCCAATGAGAATAGCGAGTCAAAGGTTTGGTGAAAATATCTGCCAATTGAGCCGTTATAGAAATATAGACAGATTGAATGACACCTTCAAGAACCTTATCACGCACAAAGTGACAATCTAGCTCAATATGCTTGGTACGAGCATGTTGAGCGGATTAGATGCAATATTGATAGCAGCACTATTGTCAACATGAATAACTGTAGGCTTAGAAACTAGAACCTGTAAATCACTTAATAATCCATGAAGCCACAATAGTTCACAAGTGGTCATAGCTAAAGCTCGATATTCTCGCTCAAAGAGGAACGAGAGACCACCGCTTTGTTTTTAACTTGCCAAGAAATAAGAGAAGAACCAAGAAGAAAACAATACCCAGTAATTGATCATCTGGATTGCTTACAAGTACCCCAATCACTATCACTATAGCCAATTAATTCAAAGGAGTTTGCAACAGAAAACCATAAACTGTGGCCAATAGTAAACTTAACATATCGAAGAACTCTGAGAAGAGCTTTGAAATGAGGCTCTCGTGGGGCAGAAACAAACTGACTAAGATGGTGAGCAGTAAATGAGAGATCAGGCCTTGTGATGGTTAAATACATAAGTTTGCCTATCAAACGTCTGTATAAAGAAGCATCACTAGCAGATAATAAAAGACCCTCATCAGCTTGGAGGCGTTTGTTAGTATCCATGGGAATACTCAAAGGCTTACTAGCCAAAAGACCAGCATCTGTGACAAGATCCAGAGCATATTTCTTCTGACTAAGAGACATTCCGTTAGAAGTGCGAAATACCTCAATACCTAAATAATAGGATATCAAACCAAGATCCTTTATACTAAATTGAGTGTCTAGAAAAACTTTCAATTGAGTAATATGATCTTCATTGTTTCCACAAACCAAGATGTCATCAACATATACTAGAACAGCAGTAAAAGAATCTGTAGTAGTAATGGTGAGCAATGAATAATCTGCATGTGATTGTGTATATCCCAATTGTAGTAGTCTTTGCGATCGGTTTCTCAAACCATTTTGAGAAGCTCGCTTTAAGTCCATACAAGGATTTGAGCAATTTACAAACAGGTCGAGAAGTTGATGTAGAAGGAAAAGTAGGTGTATAACCTTGTGGTAAGTCCATATAAACTTCTTCATCTAAATCACCATGTAAAAATGCATTGTTAACATCAAGTTGATGCACAGGCCATTGTTTAGCTGTGGCTAATGCCAAAAGAGTTCGAACAGTTACCATTTTTGCGACTGGTGCAAAAGTCTCATGATAATCAACTCCTTCAGATTGAGTAAAACCTTTAGCAACTAATCGAGCCTTGTATCTTTCAATTGTGCCATCTGCATAGTGTTTAATTTTATAAACCCATTTACATCCAATGGATTTCTTCTCAGGAGGTAAAGATTGAACTATCCAAGTTTTATTGTCTTCAAGGGCTTTTAATTCTTTATGCATAGCCTCAATCCATTTGGGATTATGCATAGCTTGATGATAAAACATTGGTTCTGTTTGGGCAGAAATAGATGCCATAAAAGATTGATGATGAGATGGCAACTTATCATAGGTAAGATAATGAGATAATGCATACTTCTCAAGTGCATTAGAAACAGTGATGGTATTCACACTTGGAATTCCAGAAACATGATAATCTTGCATCCACAAGGGAGTAGTTTTCTGTCTCAATGATGTTCTTAGTGGAATAAGTGGGGCATTGTGTTGGTGAGGAGAATCATCATTGTGTTGGTGTGATGCAGAAGATATAGGTGAGATTGAAGAACTGAAAATGGGGGATGAAGAACTGATATAAGGATTGACAGTGGAATGCCAATAAGGATCGTTCAAAGAAGTGGAGATAAGGTTGAAATCTGGATTGAAGTCAGATTTGAAAGGAAAAATGTGTTCATGGAACAAAACATGTCTTGTAACAAATATAGTCTTGTCTTGCAAAGAATACAATTTGTATCCTTTTTGATTATGTGGATAGCCAATGAAAACTGCAGGAATAGCTCTAGGATCTAATTTATCAAGATGATGGACTGAAGCAAAACACAAACATCCAAATACTTTCAGATGGTGATACTCTGGATGCTTGTTAAACAACAACTCATAAGGTGTTTGAAATTGTAAAATAGAAGTTGATAACCTGTTGATAATATAAGTAGCAGTCAATAAGCAATATCCCCAAAAAAATTTAGGAGTAGAACTGTGAAATCGTAAGGCTCTAGAAATTTCAAGTAACTGCCTATGCTTCCTTTCAACCCTTCCATTTTGCTGAGGAGTATGAGTACAAGAACTTTGAAGAGCAATACCAAAACGAGAAAGTAACAGTTTGACTTCTTTCCACATAAATTCTGTACCATTATCAGTTCTCAAAGTTTTAATTGTTGTACCAAAATGATTTTGAGTATACAAAATAAAATCTTGAAGAGTAGAGCAAACATGTTGTTTGGTAGTCAAAAGAAAAGTCCAAGTTGCTCTAGAATAATCATCAACAAGTGTAAGAAAGTACTTGCATCCATTAACAGTAGTGAGCCTATAAGCCCCCCATAGGTCACAGTGCACATGTTCAAATAAACTACCAGCTCTAGAATTGCTAACAGAAAATTGAACTTTTGTTTGTTTGGCTAAAGGACATATCAAACAAGGAGTGTTACATTTGTTAGACAAATTGTCTGATACAAGAGGTATTTTTCCTAGAACTTTATATGAAGTGTGACCTAATCGTTGATGCCAAAGGGAATTATCAGTAGTACCAACAGCAGTGCAAATAGCCTTGCTTTTATTAGAAGGTATGTCTAAGTAATATAAGCCATTCTTGCACTCACCAGTTGCAAGTATGCTCATCTAGCACAGGTCCTGAAACTCACAACCATGTATAGAAAATTTCACAGAACAATTAGTATCATGTGTGAACTTGCTGATAGACAAAAGATTATAATGGAAAGTAAGAATGTATAGGACATTGTGTAAGGATAGCTTAGGATTAATCCAGACTGAACCAGATTGGGTGACTGAGATACATGATCCATTAGGAAGCACCACTTGAATAGGGGTAATAGGCATGATGGAGGTAAACAGAGAAATATCACAACACATATGATCTGTTGCTCCACTGTCAATGATCCACTAAATACCAGGTCTAACTGAATGAGTATGTAATGAAAGAACAATACCTGCTAGATGATCATCAGGTATAGAAAAATCTTTGAATTTTCCTTTGTCAATGATGCTCAGTATATGATCAAACTTTGCTTCAAGCTGCTCAAATCTGCCATCATTCTCAGAAGGACTTTGAATTTCCTCAGACTGAGCTTGCATTGCCTTTGGTCCAGCATAAACATAACTCTTTTGAGAAAAATTACCAGTACCTTGAGTGAAATTACCTTTCTTAGTCATTCCAGATGTGTTACCAGGTCCAGGTAATTGAGTCTTATCTTTATTGTGTAAAGGTTGTCCTTTAGGATAGCCATTAAGTTTGAAACAAGTCTCTCTAATGTGATTCTTGCCATGACAATAACTACATTCCATGCCTTCTTTAGAAACCTGAGGTTTATACTGAGTATTAATAAATCTTTTTCTGTTTTGAAAACCAGTAGTAGAACCAGTTTGAAAACCAGTACTAGAAGCAAAGGCCATGACATTAGAATTTGTATTTCCAGTCTAATAGCCTTGCCTTTGTTTTTCATCTTGTTTAATCAAAGAATATGCATGAGTCACTGTAGGTAAAGGACTCATCGTGAGGATTTGACCCCTTGCAGTTGCAAAACTATCATGTAGTCCCATTAAGAACTGCATTAATTTCCTCCTTTGCTCCTGTTCATCTTGTGCTTTAGATGCACCACATGTACATTTAGAAACTACTTCAAGAGCAGCATGTTCATCCTAAAATCCTTTTAGTTTGTGATAATACATATCAACTGATATATTTTCTTGCCATAAAGTGCTTATGTCCTTTTGAAGTTCATAAATTCGATGTCCATCAATGCTTGAAAATCTTTCATTCAATTCATTCCATACAGAGAAGGCATTTTCAACAAATTTCATACTATCACTGATTTCATCACTTACAGTATTCATTATCCAGCTTATTATCATATCATTCACACGCATCCATTAATTATACAAGATTGAAGTCTCAGTAGGTGTAGGATATGTTCCATCAGTAATTGTCATCTTATTCTTAGCAGATAAAGCAATTTTAATTGATCTTTTCCAAGTAGCAAAATTCTCTGCTCCGTTGAGTTTCTTTGAGATTAAAATCTTACCTGGATGATCATTATTGTGTAGAAATAATGGATGTGAGTTAGACTCAAACGCACGAGAATCATCTATGCTCTGTTTCTGATTCTTCGTGTGTGTTTGTGTTTGATGCAGAAGCCATGATTAACTTCTTCAAGTAATAAAAAAAATATTCGAATAGAATTAGATTGAATCAATCGAATGAGTTGAATTTTTATGATAGAAATCCAAGGATCTTTAAAATGATCTAAAATTGTAGAGTGGATGAGCAAAAACTGATAAAAGAAAAAGGAAAAATAGACGCTCTACACGAGCTGTAGCTTTGATACCATGAAAACTAAGGAATAACATATCACAGTAGCAATGAAATGTGGAGAGAAAAATATTCTCATTTTCATCAGAAATTTATTACAAAAACAGTAAGTCAAAATCATACACACCAAAACTATTTATACTAAGAACATTGCTTGAAAGATAAGCTAACCTCACTACTAACTCTAGTTAATTCTAATCTAACTATAGTATATAAATTAGCTTGCTGTCACTATCAAGTGATCAACACTATTCCGGTGCTTCTCTGCTCCATCATAAGGACTAGATGTGTTCACACTACTATTATCTGTCCTTTCATTCTTTGTAGTTGTAGTCACAATGCTGAGACATTTTATCATGGAAAACTTCAGGCCTTTAGTATCATGTGGACTTGGTTGTGAATAATGTGCTGTTGTACATGTTGGTGCAGTAGCTGTAGCTGCAGTATCCATAATAGTTATCATAAAGTTAACTTTAATCAATTGATTAATATAATATTAATACATAGATAAAAGGTGATTTCTCTCTCTGCATATTAACACTGTATAATTAATCAATTGACCAACTTACCATGAAGTTAACTTTATTATAATCGAATCTTTTGACAGTGACGAAATTAGAATATTTTTAGAGGGGGTTAAAATACATCAGTAAAAAAAAATTATTTATTGACGTTTATAGTGTTTCTTTCAAATTCATTTTGCTCAATTATAATATTTCACAACATCATATTCCAACTCTTGTCAACCTTTGAGTTGTGAGTCTAATGACTTTAAATACATATACACAGGATTCACTCGAAAATCGCAGCATGAGAGTTCGACAAAGGACGAAATCACAGCTGGTTTAGGGAATCGTACTAGCAGGATGGTTTTACAGAGGAATCGAGGGTTTAACAAAACAAATTAAGAAAGGCGTACTCGCTTGATATGGGGGCAATTCTGTCCGAAAATTTCTTTTCCTGTGTCCGCTAGTTGAACTAGCAGATGGCGTAATAGCATTTTGAATCTTAGTCCTTAATTTATATAATGTATGGTGAAGATGTTATTTGTCCATTTTTCATCCATAGCAAATACATGCTATGGATCATTTCTCATATATATATATATATATATATATATATATATATATATATATATTAATTTCTCCCAAACTATGAGACTATTAATCAAACTTTGAAGTTTTTAGTCAACTGATTAGTTACTTTTATAGATAAATTATAAATTGTAATATTATATATTCAAAACCTTATATTGTGATTTTGGTCATCTTTCTTGGAGATAAACTTAGAAGAGCCACTCAAAGCAAGAAAATGAATTAAGTTATTCTCATTTATAAAAAATTGATACCAATGTATGATTAAGTCACTAAGATAAATGAGTGTAATATTAATTAATTAATCATCAAATTTATTTAACATTATTTTATCTTATAGTAATATTGTTAATTTATTATAGGTGGGAGGACATAAGAAAGCAAATAAATTAATACCATCTCATAATAAAGATCAAGTTTAACTAACATTAACATACTTTAGATTTTAGGGTTGGGGAGTCATATGACCCCCTCGCCCCCTAGTTCCGCCCATGTCCTTTGATCATATATTAAATTTCATATTATAATATAACTACACTTTTTAAAGAAATTAAACAAACAAACTTATTCTTATAGCTAGAATATAGTTTGGAGATTGATATTTTTGCGTGTTAAAATAATATTTTTACATTAATTTTTTTTACATGAAGGTGAGACTTATTTACTATTTATGTAAGAGAGATCATGTGAAACTATCAATTTTTTATGTGAAAATATCAGTTCCGTATAGTTTTTATGTAGTGGAAGAGAATATTTTTCAAATAATGAGAATTATTTGAAATTTATAATATCAGTTTATAAATCTTAAATTATAAAATGATCGTGCATCTACTTAAATTATTAAAGACATAAAATCTTGTAATTAGTAGTGTTTTTTTATATAATTTATAATATTTATAATTATATGGACTAAAATATTCAAATGAACATTTTCCGTTTCTTTGAATTATTTTTTCAACATTAGATTATATAAAAATAATAATTTTCATTTACCTAAAAATAGCTATTTATCTCAAGTGTTATGAAATGACTTTTAAAAGATAAAATTACTTTTCACTCAACAAAAAACATAAAAAATTTCTGCTGGCTGCTACTGTTCGCGCCACTAGAAGTAAACAACAGTATGTGGTAACGCAGTCTACGGGACTAAGAATTGCACGCCATCCCGTTTAAAGCTGACGTGCCTTAAAAAGTAAACTTTTTTATTCTCTTTATTATTGTTTTTATTTATTTTGTTTTCCTGACATAAATATTATTTTATTTGCATAATAATACTCCCTCGGTCGTTTTAGAATTGTGCACAAATATTAAGAAATAATTATGTAGTATTAAATATAATATTAAGAATAATGTTAGAGACAAACTATTTTACAAACATTTTACAAACTGCTGATGTGATATACTCCATATCAGTATATTGTGTGGGGTCGAAGACTACATTGAAACAATTTGTAAATCAATATTGTGAAGCCCCCAAAATTAGGTATACATCACCCATCTTGAGTCGCCAAATACATGATACAAAATTCAAATACAACTTAATAATACAAAGAATCGTAAAAAAATACGATAAAACATATGCTGTGAGTTTAAATACAAATATTATCATCTAGACAATATCCACACCCAATTTAATCCTCATTACATTTATTATCACACTATTTAATAGAATAGTGAGGACTACTAATGCTACTATCTGGACCGTCACTCCATTCCCCAACTAGTCCCGACTACGTTCTCATTTCAAAAGAAAATAATGAAAGAAAGGGTGAAATTTCAACTAAATTTCAAAGAAGAAATATTATGACTAAGATAATGCGAGAATAAATTATCATTAGTCTTCAACAATGTTAAACCGATAAAATAGACATCAAGTTTAATCTGCAATGAACAAAGAATCCATTGTAAGAGTCAAGTAGAGAATAAAATCTACTATCTTCTATGTTTTAAAAGGTTTTCATCAATTTTTATCATTTGAGACTCAAACAATAAATAAACCACAATATCGGATCATCCTCGCATACTACTTTGCCAAGGATATTCATTAAATCATCAATGGTCATGACTATACCGAATTACCTCCTGGTCATAATCATACCAAAACTATCCATCAATGCATTCTGCCATCGGAGACTTTTATCACATCATTTATAACATTTCGGTCACGATTACACCGAATGATCCTCGTCATATAATCATACTAAGTCCATCTACATGCGTGAGCCAAAGATGACTTTTAACACAATATAAACATGAGGATGATGATGATGATATAAGAATTCAATAAAACAAATTCAAGAATTATTTTATCCAGAACTAATAACGTCCCAAATTATCAATACGATACTTTTTATAAAGTAAAATTCAAGAATGCTCGTAAGAATATTTTCATGAAAAGATCTTTGGATGAAGCCTTGAAATATCGAAGAATATTCCACTAATTTCATGGAGTATAAAGTCAAAACTTAAACCAACCGAGTATAATAAAGAATGGAATAACAAAAGAAATCACCACGCATGCGATTGCTTGACATGGCGAGTTATTCCAATGTAATAATAAATAACGGAACCAAAGGTCGTGCGTGTACGCACCGATGGGATGTTCCAACAAAATAATAAGGAATGAAATAACAACATAAATCACCATGCATGCGGTACTTCGCATAGACAGGTTATTCCAACAGAATAATAAATAACGGAACCAGGTCAAGTGAAATTCACACCGACAAGATGTTCCAACAAAAATAAATGAATAATAAAGATTTTAACCGGTCCCACAGTAAAAGCCTGCAATGAGGATATTCCAATGAATAATAAAGATGAAACATGTCCCCAGAACGTAAGCATGCATACGTGATATTCCAAATGTAATATTAAAGAATGGAATAATGAAAAATTTCACCAAGTATAGGGTAGAAATTTCACGATACGCAGGTTATTCCAATGAATAATTAAGATGGAATAATGTAAGTTCTCTTCATGAATACAAAAAAATACACACTTACTAGTAAAAAAAAACTTGATATAGAAATGGTAAAGTTGCGATAACACTTTTTCTTCTTTCTCTCTATAGTTTCTCTCTAGCAGGAAATTCAATGAATTCGGTAGAAATAATGAATGAATGAACTTCTATTATAGAAGAATGGAATGCATAGTAACCAATCCATGAAGGGTCCAGATTGATTTACTTTAATCGGACGGTCCATATTTAAAGCAAAATCTTTTAAATAATATATAATATATTCTATTTTATATAAAAAGATTTTTACTATGCAAATACTATCAAGAATTTATATGCAAATACTATGCGAAATTACTATGCAAATACTATGCGTAATAAAATATAATATATTCTATTTATGTAATAACTTTAAAAAAGTATTCTCATTTTATATAAAAAGATTTTACTACGAAAATACTATCGATAATAGAATATAATATATTCTATTTATAGAATAACTTTAATAAAGTATTCTGTTTTATATAAAAAGTTTTTCTGTTTTATTACGTTAATAATACGAATAAAATAAAACTTCATCATCATTATTATTATTCACACCATTAATCGACCAGGTCGTTCCCAAGAAAGAGGGGGCTTTCCAATAAGAATTTCTCCCTATTGGCGCGCAATTAGGTGACCAAACCTCTCCTTGGCAGAATTTCTAGACATCGTTAATAATGCAAATAATAATATTAACAACTTCGTCATCTCAATTATTGATTTAATAACATATAAAATATCGACAATAATTGAATAAAACTGAATGACTTCTCACATAAGCATCAATAATCAATACCGTGTGCTACTATGCAACCACACGTATTAATGTACTTTTACTACCGAGTAGTTCAACAGTATCAACGGTAAAACTTCAGCCGTTATTTTTAATAAAATATTTTTGCGTTTTCTCAATCCAACAATAATTCTGTTGTGGGGCCCACCAATGATTGTACCGTCGTACGAATATTTTCTGTTAAAACGAATATTCTCCGATCAATCGAATATTATATAACAACTTGCGTACTTTGCAAAATTTATAAATACTACCCAACAACTATAACATTATATTATAATATTCAAAAATGATAATTTATAGAAAATTCATTTTTTATTCATAAAATTTGGGGTCTTACAATCTCCACTTCTTATGAAATTTCGCCTTCGAAATTAGGGTACGTACCTGGTATGTCGAAGAGGTAAGGATACCTTGATTTCATTTCAGATTCTAATTCGCAGGTCATTTCCTCAACATCGTGATTTCTCCACAAAATTTTGACTTGAGGTATAACCTTGGAGCGTAGAATATGTTTCTTCTTATTCAAGATTTGAACAGGAACCTCTTCATACGTTAAATATTCCGCTATTTCGTTTGGTTCTAACTCAATAATGTGGTTCGGGTCTTCCACATATTTACGTAACATGGATATATGAAAAACGTTATGAACACGAGAGACATACTTGGCGGAAATGCGAGTCTATAGCCTACGCCTACTACGCTCGAGGAATAAAATGGGCCAATGAATCGAGGATTAAGCTTTCCTCTCTTTCTAAATCTCGTAACTCTTTTCCATGGAAGCAACACGTAACAACACACGATCTCCAATATCGAATTGCACGCTTTCGATGAAGATCGAAGATAACTCTTTTATTTGGTCTTGTGAGGTTTTTATCGTTGCTTTCGGATTATTTGAATATTTTCTGTAGTCATACGTACCAACTCCGATCCCAACAACGTTGCTTCACTCACCTCATCCCAGCATACTGGAGAACGACACTTTCTTCCATACAACGCCTCGAATGGAGCCATATCAATACTTGCTTGATAGCTGTTGTTGTAGGAAAACTCCACCAATGGTAAGAACTTGTCCCAACTTCCCTTGAAGTCAAGAACACAGAATCTTAATAAATCTTCAAGAGTTTGAATAGTCCTCTCTGATTGGTCGTCCGTGTAGGATGATATGCCGAACTAAATCGTAAATCTGTGCCCATAGCTTTTTGTAAACTAACCCAAAATCGTGAAGTGAATCTTGGGTCTCGATCAGAAACTATGGATACTGGCATACCATGCAGTCTTACAATCTCGTTTATGTACATACGAGCAAGACGTTCAAGTGTATAAGTTTCTCGTATAGGTAAGAAATGAGCAGACTTGGTCAATCTTTCAACAATGACCCAAATTGCATCTATGTCTTGAGAAACCCTAGGAAGACCAGTAACGAAATCCATGGTAATGTGCTCCCACTTCCATTCTGGAATTTCAAGTGGTTGCAATGGACCTTTTGGTACTTGATGCTCCGCCTTGACTCGTTGACAAGTTAGACACCTTGAGATAAAACAACGCTTTCTCTCTCTTTATATTGCCCCACCAAAATGTATGTCGAAGATCATGATACATTTTGGTACTCCTAGGATGGATTGCAAACGGTGTGTTGTGCGCCTCCATCATGATTTTATACTTTAACTCAGGGTCGTTAGGAACACAAAGTCTGGAGTTGACTCGCAGTATTCCTTCTTCATCGATTCTTGCTTCTGGCATAGCACCTTCTTGCACTTTCTTCCTCATACGCATCGACTCCAGTCTCAGAGCTTGAAAGCAGCTTTAACTTTATCGATTAAAGTCAGTTCTACTCGTATATTTGCCATCATCACGTGGGTCCCTGGAGTCTTTATCTCTATCTCCATTCTTTGCAAGTCATACAAAATGGGCCTTTGTGTTGACAATATCTCATTCGTACCCGCATAAGATCTTCTACTCAATGCATCAGCTACCACGTTGGCTTTTTCAGGATGGTATGATCATAATCTTTCAATAGTTCAAGCCAACATCGCTGTCGCATGTTGAGTTCCTTTTGAATGAAGAAATATTTGAGGCTTTTATGATCCGTAAAGATCTCCACTTTCTCTCCATACAAGTAATGCCTCCAAATTTTAAGTGCGAAGACAACAGCTGCCAACTCTAGATCATGAGTAGGATAATTCCTCTCATATTCTTTGAGTTGTCGAGAGGCATAGGCTATGACTTTCCCATGTTGTATGAGAACACATCCTAAACCTTTGCTTGAAGCATCACTGTAGATGACAAATCCCTCCGAGCCAGATGGTATTGTCAGAACAGGTGCTGAAATGAGTCTTCTCTTGAGTTCTTGAAAACTCTTCTCACAATCCTCGCTCCAACAGAATTTTGTATCTTTTCAAGTTAGCTGAGTTAATGGAGTAGCGATTCGAGAAAATCTTTCCACGAATCTCCGATAATAACCAAATAAAAAACAAAAGCTACGTCTTGGTCATTGATTTAGGTTGTTCCACTTTGAATTGCTTCAATCTTTGTTCGAATCAATATATATTCCATGACTTGATACTACGTGCCCAAGAAATGCTACTTCCTCGCCGAACTCGCATTTCTTCAACTTGGCATACGACTTATATTCACGAAGCTTTTGGAGTATCGACCTCAAGTGTTGCTCATGATCTTCACGGCTTTTGGAATAAATAAGGATGTCATCAATAAAGACGACCACAAAGTGATCCAAATATTCCTTGAATACTTTGGTTCATCATATTCATGAAGGCGGCGAGGAGCATTAGTCAATCCAAAAGACATGACTAGGAATTCATAATGTCCGCATCGAGTTACGGAAGCCGTTTTTGGAATGTCATCTGCTCTAATCTTTAATTGGTGATATCCTAACGAAGATCAATCTTTGAAAAGAATTTGGTGCCTTGCAACTGGTCAAATAGGTCATCAATACGTGGCAATAGGTACCTATTTTTGATGGTGACATGATTCAACTCCCGATAATCAATATAAAGTCGCATACTCCCATCTTTCTTCTTCACGAATAGAACAGAGCACCCCAAGGAGAAGTACTAAAGATTTAATAAAGCCAATGTCTAACAATTCCTGCATTTGGGTCTTTAACTCCTCAAGTTCAATAAGAGCCATTCGATATGGGGCTTTGAAATGGGTTTTGTCTGGGTTCAAGGTCGTCGATACAAAATTCAATTTCATGTTTTGGGGTAGGCCGTGAAAGTTCTTCGAGGAATACATCGAAATTCATTAACAATAGAAATATCATTTAAAAAGCGGCGTATTTTTGTTTAGATCCGTGACATGAGCTAAGAAAGCTTGACATCCATTTTTCAATAAACGAATAGCTTTATGGCTTGAAATGACAGGGATGGATTTTAATGGTTTGGTTGCTTGAATTCGTATAATAGGTTGGTTAGGAATATGAAAGCTAACAACCTTACGAAAACAATCAATTTTTGCATGATGAGTAGTTAACCAATCAATCCCTAGAATCACATCAAATGCAAGTATTTTCAAAGAAATAAGATCTACAAGTAACGTACGGTTACCGATTTGAATCAAACAAGACTTATAAACCGTGAATATAATGAAGGTTTCTCCCAACGGAGTTTCAACAGATAAGTCAAAGTCTAGTTTTTTCAAGTCAAATTTAAACGTTGAGCGCAAGTAGGAGAAATAAAGGAATGGGTAGAACCGGTATCAAATAAAGTATAAACTTCGCTAGAGTTTATGATTAGCTTACCCGTGATCACCTCGTTCGGATTCCTCGCTTTTTGGGAGGTTACGACAAACGCTCTCCCTTGAACTACCGGTTTCGTCTTGTCCGGGACACCCTTGGATGCTTCCATCCCAACTGGACTTGACTTTGGTGCACGACAAAATCGGGCTAGGTGGCCTTCTTTTCCACAATTGTAACATACTTTGGATGGCATCGTGCAGTTTGGACTTATGTGTCCTTCCCCTCCACATTTGTAACATACGATCGGCGGTCGTTCTCCTTCCTTAACAGTGAATGCTGGTGCTGATGTCTTTCCATCTTTGCTGAACCTTCTCTTCTTGAACTTTTCACTCCTATTGTCTTTGCCATGATTACCACCGAAGTGGTTATCATTTCTGGCATGTTGATTCCCTCCACGTTTGTTATCACCGCCCGATGATCGCTATCATCGGTATTATCGACTTGTCATTTTCTCTCTTGGTTGGGTTGACTCATTATCGCGCTCCAATAACTGAGCCCTATTCACAACATCTGAATACAAACACAGTTTATGAGATATAAGGTATTGACGTATCTCGGGTTTCAAACCTCTTAGAAACATTCGCGTCATTCTCTCCTCATTATCAACCAAGTGGGACGCAAACCGAGATAACTTGGCAAACTTAGCTTCATACTGTGCCACAGTCATATTGTTTTGCTCAAGCTTAATGAACTCTACCTCCTTCATGTGACGAATACTATCAGGAAAGTACTTGTCGATGAACAGCTCTTGGAACTTCTCCCAAGACATCTTCAATCTGGCCGGAGTTGAGTATGCTTTACGATTCCCACCATGTCTGCTTCACGCACGTAATAACATGAAGGTGGCAAAAAGAACCTTTTGCTCCTTGGAGCATCCCAAGACATCAAATATCTTGTTGATCTACTTTATCCACGTCTCCGCCTTAAATGGTTTTGGTTCTCCAAAGAACTCCGGTGGTCCTAGCTTCTTGAACTGCTTAGCGGTGACCGTTCGAGAGCTGTCAGTGTTTCCACCTGCATTTTGGACAGGATCCGCCTTCGCCTGATGTTGCATAAATTCTAAGAAGCTCCTAAACGTACTGTCGTTCGTCATTTGAACAGTGTTATTGTTTACAGGAGGATTATCGCCATCCTGTTGCACATTGTCCTGATTATTGATCTGTGGAAACTCAACGGTCTCCTGTGCTCCATTGCTTATCTCAACATTTTCGGATGCCATTTTCAAATACTTTCACAAAACAAGGGTTAATTAATTTATCAAATATTATCCCTATACTCTGACCGACCAATTAAATGCCAAATAAACTTAGGTAGGTCATACTAGCGAAGGAATTCCCCGTCTCTCCCCTCCTAGTTCTTGTCTCACATCTTAGCCAGGGATCATATCCCTAAGCTTTGATACCAACTGTGACGCCCCCAAAATTAGGTATACATCACCCATCTTGAGTCGCCAAATACATGGTACAAAATTCAAATACAACTTAATAATACATAAGTCGTGTAAAATACGACAAAATATATACTGTGAGTTTAAATACAAATATTGTCATCTAGACAATATCCACACCCAATTTAGTCCTCATTACATTTATTATCACACTATTTAATAGAATAGTGAGGACTACTAATACTACTATCTGGACCGTCACTCCATTCCCCGACTAGTCCCGGCTACGTTCTCATTTCCTGAAGAGAACAATAAAAGAAAGGGTGAGCTCAACTAGCCCAGTAAGAAATATTATGACTAAGATAATGCAGAATAAATTATCATTAGTCTTCAACAATGTTAAACTAATAAAATAGATATCAAGTTTAACTGCAGCGGAACAAGCAATCCATTAGAAGAGTCAAGTAGAAAATAAAATCTACTATCTTCTATGTTTTAAAAGGTTTTCATCAATTTTTATCGCTGAGACTCAGCTTAATAAATAAACCATAATATCAGATCATCCCTGCACCACGATCAAGGATATTAATTAAATCATCAATGGTCATGACTATATCGAATAACCCCTAGTCATAATAATACAAAAATCTATCCATCAATGCATTACAAGCCACTGAGGACTTTTATCACATCATTTATAACATTACAGGTCATGATTACACCGAATGATCCCTGGTCATAATCATACTAAGTCCATCTATGCACGTAAGCCAAAGATGACTTTCAACACAATATAAACATGAGGATGATGACAATGATATAAGAATTCAATAAAACAAATTCAAAAATTATTTTATCCAGGAACTAATAACGTCCAAATTGTCAACATGATACTTCTTTGTAAAGTAAAATTCAAGAATGCTTAGAAGAATATTTCCATAAAAAGATACTGGATGAAGCGCAAATATCAAGAATATTCCACTAATTTCATGGAGTATAGAAGTCAAAACTTAAACCAATTGAGTATAATAAAGAATGGAATAACAAAAGAAATCACCATGCATGCGATGCGGTCAGATAAAGCGGTTATTCCAACAGAATAATAAATAATCGGAACCAGTCGAGGCGTGTCACGCACCGGCGGTGATGTTCCAACAAAATAATAAGGAATGAAATAACAATGAAATCACCATGCATGCGGTACTTGCGTAGGCGAGTTATTCCAACGAGAATAATAAATAACGGAACAATGTCGTGAAATTCACACCAAGCGGATGTTCCAATGAAATAAATGAATAATAAAGATTTTAACCAGTCCGGCATAAAGCATGCATGGATATATTCCAATGAAATAATAAAGATGCGAGAACCGGTCCCACAGAACGCATGCGAACGGGATATTCCAATGAATATTAAAGAATGGAATAATGTAAAATTTCACCAAGTATAGGGTAGCCCACGCATACAAAGTTATTCCAATGAATAATAAAGATGAAATAACAGAAGTTCTCTTCATGAATACAAAAGAAATAACACCCACTTCCGTAAAAGAAACTTGATATAGAAATGGTAAAGTAGCGAACACTTTTCTTCTTTCTCTCTATATAGTTTCTCTCTAGAGTTTCAATGAATTGAGTAAAAATAATGAAGGAATGAGCTTATTTATAGAAGAATGGAATGTATAAGTAACCAATCCATGAACGGTCCAGTTGATTTACTTTAATCGGACGGTCCATATTTAAAGCAAAATCTTTTAAATAAAATATAATATATTCTATTTTATATAAAAAGATTTTACTATCTGCAAACAACTATCAGTGCACTATGCAAACACTATATCTGAAATTATGCGTAATAAAATATAATATATTCTATTTATAGAATAACTTTAATAAAGTATTCTATTTTATATAAAAAGATTTTACTATCAAAATACTATCGTAATAGAATATAATATATTTTATTTATAGAATAACTTTAATAAAGTATTCATTTTATATAAAAAGTTTTTCATTTTATTATGTTAATAATACGAATAAAATAAAACTTCATCATCATTATTATTATTCACACCATTAATCGACCAATTGCGTTTCCTGGGAAAGAGAACTTTCCAATAAGGATTTCTTCCTATTAGCGCTTGATTAGGTGACCAAACCTCTCATTGGCGAACTTCTGACATCATTAATAATGCAAATAATAATATTAACAACTTCGTCATCTCAATTATTGATTTAAGAACATATAAAATATTGACAATAATTGAATAAAACTGAATGACTTCTCACATAAGCATCAATAATTAATCTGGCGTCTTCTTATGCAACCACCACGTATTGTGACATCGCTTTTTACTACCGAAAGTAGTTCAACAATATCAACGGTAAAACTTCCACCGTTATTTTTAGTAAAATATTTTTGTCATTTTCTCAATCCAACAATAATTACATTGTGGGGTCCACGAATGATTGTCTTGCATCGTCAGATATTTTACGTTAAAAGCGAATATTCCCCAGAATCAATCGAATATTATATAACAACTTACGTCTTTTGCAAAATTTATAAATACTACCCATAACTATAACATTATATTATCATATTCAAAATGATAATTTATAGAAAATTCATTTTTATTTATAAAAGTTGGGGTCTTACAAATATGCTGAGGTGGAGTATGCCACATCAGCAGTTTGTAAAATGTTTGTAAAATAGTTTGTGTCTGTAATATTACTCTAATATTAATTGAATATTTTGCCCTTCTATTCGAAAAAAAAGATAATATTATTTATTGGACAAAAATAGTGAGAACTTAAATTATATTAATATTTGGGGTAATATTAGAAACTAAATAATTAATGCTTATTTAAAATTTTTAAACGACATATATTAAGAGATAAAAATACTTTTCTAAAACGATTTATATTAACTGAGGGAGGGAGTAATAAGTAGTTTCATTCCTTTTGTGTGCAGTTTTTAAGGCTATCTATCTTTGTTTTTGAAATGATAGATATATAAGATTATTTACATAGATCATTCACCGCATACAGCGTATATATATATATATATATATATATATATATATATATATATATATTATCGCGCATTAATCGGTTCTTTGTGGAACAATTCCTTTTTAGTGCATTGAATTTTTTTTTTGGCGCATCAAAAAGAAGTTCTTTCATGACCAACCAATTCACGTGGATGAACCACTATATATATATATATATATATATATATATATATATATATATATATGTGTTTATTTTATAGAGAAACGTAGCCCAAGTAAATGCGAAAACTTTAGGTCAGAGATCACAGAGAAAAGCAAGTGGTAATAAAGAGGATGACAAATAAATGGAAATAGCCATTAATTCTCATGGCCTTCAATAAATTTAAGCCTAGTAAAAATGGTTCACCCTCCTTCAATACGCTCATGCATATTGCATGGAATGTGAGAGAAAAAGCTGAGCCCACAAATTGAGAGCTAGGTTACATCAAACCTCAAGGGTGATAACAATTTTTATTTATTTATCTTTTTCATTGTTTTTTCAAAAAAGATAAATTAATTTTACTGTTTAAATTTGGTAAATGAAAAATGCATTTTTTATTTGTTAGTCTCACTCCACTTTAGATTAAAACTTGTTCCATTTTAAACTTTAAAGTGAAATGCAAATGGTAAAAAGTGAAATAAATTTATGATCTTTCTTTAATTCTATTCACCATTATGTGCATTATAAGGAGAAATTACTGCGGTAAGAATATCTCTCGACAGAGAAATTACAATGAAACTATTTTTTTTTTGCCTCTTTTTCATAATCAAATCGAAGCACTGATTCATCAACCTCGTGAAATTGGGGTGGTAAGCTCAAAAAGTTTAAAAATTCTAGGGCGACAAGGAATTAGGGATCGGACTGATGACCAGTAACATATTGCACGTAATATTACCGATAATATTATTATTGTAATATATTAAGTGCAATAATAGTAGTGTTACCTGTTATCGGTCGCTAGACCGATCCTTAATTATCTGTCGTTCCAGAAAAGTTCCAAAAAGTTTTATCTCTCGTCTAAAAGTAAATGCAATTATTGATTTTGACTTTTGAGTATGAGATGGGTCAAAACATACATATTGGGGGAGCTTTTTGATGAATTAAAAGTACTTCTAAATTTAATACGAAAGTGTTTTGGTATTTATTAATCATTCGAAAATACTTTTAAAGAGTAAAAATATGAGCTCAAAAGTACTTTTAACTGATGTAGAAAATTTGTACTTTTTAACCTCAACACTTCTGGCAAAAGCACAAATTACAAAATTATTCTTAAATTATTAAAAAGAAATATAATTTTATGTCACGCATTGTTTATAGGGCTATATGTATATACATAGTTGTGTAGTACACATTTATGTTATGATGACAATTTTTTTGAGCTATGGCTGGTTTAATCGTCGTTATTGCCAAAAAAAACGGTCGTCATAAACAATTATATACTATATATATATATATATATATATATATATATATATATATTTTTCCTTGTCTATAATTATATATGTAACCAAACATTATATTAATTTTCTTATATAAGTACGTACTTTTGTCAATATTTGTATATTTAAACGTGTTTCACTCCACTGCACCACACTAGTACACCGCACAAACCTGTTAAAATGATCACTTAAATAGTTTAAATTCGTGAGGAGTCCTGTTATATATTATGAAATTTTATTGAATTAAAATTACGACATATATTAATACATGAAATTAAATTAAATTATAAAATTAAATCACCATATCAAATATATCATAAAAATATTACTAATTATATTTATTCATATAAATCACAATAAAAAAGTTCACTACATGTGGGGTTTTCAGTGTGGATCTCTCTGCTGGGTAATGCGCCGCAAAATATGGGCTCGCCATAGTTCCTTGAAGTCATAACCGCCTAGTATGAGCTAAAGTAAAAAAAAACACGTTTTGTTTTATTTATTTATTAATTAATTATAATTTATTTATTTTTAATTTTGATTGTGAATCTCTATACTTAGAAAAATGATAAATTCACAATAAAAAATTATATTTTCACATGAAAATCGTTACTATAAATACTATAACCACGGTTTACATCGTTACTATACATCTATTGTAACACTTTTCATATAAAAATATCAAAAAGTATTGTGAAAATATAAATTTCTTATACTTATAGCACATATAATAGATGTTCTTTTTAGGAAGTGCACTTAGATAGTTTGATGTTTTCATGTTGCATTTTAATTGGTGTATCTTCTTTCTCTTGTTTGGGCCATATATATATACTAGCAACAGTCCAGTTCTTCAGGCACTATGGACGGTAAAATTTATTCCAAACTTTGGACGACCGAAATAATTTATTAGGATAGGCGGAAAATTCAAAATCATTTGTATTTTATTATATATATATATATATATATATATATATATATATATATATATATATATATATATATATATCCCCTCTTTCAAGGAACTTTAAACAGTGAATCAAAAACGAATCGGATATAGGAACAGTTTTTTTCGTCGTTATAGCATACAAAGTTTAGGCGACATACATCCCATCCCGTCATGGAAGGTCAAAAAAAGCGTCGCTATATCCCATTTTCTTTTGTTCACTTTTTTAAATTCATTTGTAGAAGGGATCGATGACGTATGTGTGTGTGTATATATATATATATATATATATATATATATATATTAACGAATGAGAATTTTATCTAAAATAAAATCATTGGGTGTGACCTTTGGTTCATATCTTTTCAAAGGGATGTAATCTTTTTAAATGGATGTAACCTTTTCAAAAGGATGTATCTTTTCAAAGAGATGTATCTTTTAAAAGGGATATATATATATATATATATATATATATATATATTATATATATATATATAGGATTTCATTCATGCCAATGAACTTTTTGTGGAGCAACCCCTTTTTGATGCATTTTTTTTTTTATTTTTTTATTTTGCTCCAACCTGAAAATTCAACGAGGCGAAAAAGGGGTTGCTTCACAAAGAACCGGCCAGATTCTTAATGATGGAACCCATATATATATATATACATATTTAATCAAGTCCGGGAGTCCGAACTTGACCAAATCTGGACCTTTTTTTTTAAACAACTAAAAAAATAAAAAAAATTATGGAACTTGAATTTTTACATAATACAGTGTTTTTGGTGTGATTTGGATACATATAACAAAACATATATATCTGCAATTTATCGTATAATCTGCATTTTAGTTGTTTTAAAAAAAAAAAAAAAGGTCCAGATTTTAAACACAATCCCGGAGTCCTGACGAGGATCTGATCTATATATATATATATATATATATATATATATATATATATATATATAACATGATATTATAGTTACATTTAATTTCATTACAAAAATTTGTTTTCTAATTTATAAAAATAAAATAAAATAATATTAATAATATTAAATACAGATTTACGTTATTGTAATTACAAATTTAGTGCTTGTTTTTCTCCTTATATTGTTTCTATGTTATTAAAGTAATTCTGTAAATTGTGTATTTAACAGAATTATGGAATTATCTAATTCAATTGTGCCTAACTCTATTACAACCAATGTTCCTATTAATGTTCCTACCCATGTTACTCATGGTGAAAAACTTGAAAAATTTAGTGGGTTTGATTTTAAATGATGGCAACAGAAAATGTTGTTTTATCTTACTACATTGAATCTTTCAAGATTTTTAAATGAGAATGCCCATGTGGTAGATGATAATGAAACTGATAGGACCACATTGGCTGATGTGGATGCATGGAACCATTCTGATTTTCTTTACAAAAATTATATCATCAATGGATTGGACAATACATTGTATAATGTGTGTAGTATAGTCCAATCAAAACTGCTAAGTTATTATGGGAGTCTTTGGATAAAAAAATATAAAACGAAAGATGTCGGCATGAAGAAATTCGTTGTTGGTAGATTCTTGGATTTTAAAATGGTTGATACAAAGACTGTCATAAATCAAGTCTAAGAGCTTCAATTGATAATCCATGAGATTCATGCTGAAAAATGGTTTTAAGTGAATCTTTTCAAGTGGCCACAGTAATTGGAAAATTACCCCATCTTGGAAAGATATTAAAAACTATTTAAAGCATAAACGTAAAGAAATATGGTTCGAGTACTTGATAGTTAGGTTGAGGATTGAAGAAGATAATCGAATGTCTGAAAAGAAAGTTGGAAAACTTCTAATTACATCCAATGCTAATGTAATAGAAAATGATAACAAAACTAAGAAAAGAAAACACAACAATGAAGACCCAAGTCAAGGAAATGGTCCTTCAAAGAAGTTCAAAGAGAAATGCTATAATTGCAACAAGATATGACATTTTGCAAACGATTATCGCAAACCCAAAAAGCAAGAGAATTTTAAAAGAAAAAATGCCCAAGTGAACATAGCAGAAATAGATGAAATATCTACTAAAGTTTATGACATGTATCTTTCGGCAGTTGTTTCAGAAGCCAATTTGGTGAGAAATCCTAAAGAATGGTGGGTTGATACTGGCGCTATACGCCACATATGCTCGGACAATAAACTGTTTACTACATATCAACCAATAGAAAATGGTGAGCAACTATTCATGGGCAATTCCTCCACTTCTAAAGTTGAAGGAAAAGGAAAGGTCGTGTTAAAGATGATTTCGGGCAAGGAACTCACACTAAATGATGTACTACATGTGCCATACATTCACAATAATATAATCTCTGGATCTGTATTGAGCAAGAAAGGGTTCAAACTAGTGTTTTATGTTGATAAATTTGTGCTTCCTAAAGATGAAATGTATGTAGAAAAAGGCTATATGTGTGATGGGATTTTCAAAATGAACGTCATGACGATTGTACCAAATTTTATTATTAATAATAAAAACACATCTTCTGCTTATATGCTTGAGTCTATAAATGTGTGGTATGGTAGATTGGGACATATGAACTATGGTACTTTAAGTAAATTAATTAATTTAGAATTAATTCTAAAATTTAGTATTGGCAAAAGTTATAAATCCGAAATATGTGTAGAGGCTAAATTAACTAGAACATCTTTTCATTCTGTTGAAAGAAGTTCAGAACCTCTAGATTTAATTCACACTGATATATGTGATTTAAAATTTATGCAAATTAGAGGTGGTGAAAAGTACTTTATTACTTTTGTAGATGATTGCACAAGATATTGTTATGTCTATCTTTTAAGGACAAAAGATGAAGCAATTGAAATGTTTAAATATTATAAGAATAAAGTTGAGAATCAACTTAGAAAAAAAGATTAAGGCTATAAGAAGCGATAGAGGTGGTGAATATGAATCACCATTTATAAATTTTTGTTCAGAAAATGGTATTATTCACCAAACTATCGCTCCTTATTCACCACAATCAAATGGTGTTGCTGAACGCAAGAACCGAATTTTAAAAGAAATTATGAATGTTATGTTAATAAGTTATGGGTTACCTTATAATATGTTGGGGGAAGCATTGATATCTTCTAATTTTATTCTCAACCGTTTGCTTCATAAGAAAACAAACAAGATACCTTATGAATTATGAAAAGGTCAAAAACCTTCTTATAAATATCTTCGAGTGTGGAGGTGTCCTGCGAAAGTAATTGTTCCTGATCCTAAGAGGGTTAAGATAGGTCCTAAAATAATTGATTGCATATTTATAGGTTATGTAAATAACAGTAATGCATATCGGTTTCTTGTGCATAAATCATATATTCCTGATATTCATGTCAATACGTTTATAGAATCAAGGAATGCATCTTTCTTTGAAGATATTTTTCCATATATATAAAAATACACAAGAAACAAGTTCTCGTAAAAGACCTAATAATACTACGACTAGTAATCATCAAACTATAATAGAACAAGAGTTTAATGAACAGAGAGATGAAGATAAACTTAGACGTAGTAAAAGGGTTAAGATCTCCAAGTCTTTTGGTCCTGACTTTCTAAGTTACATGCTAGAAAGTGAACCTTAAAGTGTGAAGGAAGCGTTGTCTACTCCGGAGGCTTCATTTTGGAAAGAAGCAATCAATAGTGAAATTGAATCTATTATGCAAAATTATGCTTGGGAATTGGTGGATCTTCTACCATGAACCAAACTATTAGGATGCAAATGGATATTCAAAAGGAAAATGAAGGCCGTTGGATCCATTGATAAATACAAAGCAAGACTTGTAGTCAAAGGTTATAGGCAAAAGGTGGGACTTCATTATTTTGACACGTATTCGCCAGTTACAAGGATAACATCTATTCGAATGTTAATTGCAATAGCTGGAATACACAATTTAGAAATATATCAAATGGAAGTTAAAATTGTTTTTCTTAATGGTGAATTAGAGGAAGAAATTTATATGGAGCAACCAAAAGGTTTTATTGCCCCTGGAAAGAAAAGAAAGTTTGCAAGCTTGTTAAATCATTATATGGTTTGAAACAAGCACCAAAGCAGAGACATAAAAAATTTAATAATGTTATTATATCAAATAATTTCAAAATAAATGAGTGTGAAAAATGTGTATATGTCAAAAACACTCAAATGGAATATGTAATAGTTAGTTTATACGTGGATGATACGTTAATTATTGGTAGTAATAATGATGTTATTAATGCTACCAAACAAATGTTAATTAACAAGTTTGAAATGAAAGACATGGGCCTAGAAGATGTTATTCTACGAATCAAGATTTCCAAAATATCTAATGCACTTATTGTGTCTCAATCTCATTATATTGACAATATACTTACAAAGTATAATAAATATGAGAAAAGTCCAGAAAGAACACCTGTTGACCCAACAGTTCATCTCACTACTAATCGTGGTGAAAGTATATCTCAATTGGAATATTCTCGTATAATAGGTAGTTTAATGTATTTATCAAACTGCACTCGACCAGACATAGCACACTCAATAAGTAAGCTAAGTCGATATACGAGTAATCTTGAAAAAGTACATTAGAAGGCTTTAGTAAGGGTACTTAGATATCTAAGATACACTTCAACTGACGGATTACATTATACAAGATATCCAATTGTACTTGAAGGATACAGTGATGCAAATTGGATATCTTACTCCCATAATACTAAATCCACAAGTGGATATGTGTTTACTTTGGGAGGTGCAGCTGTATCATGAAAATCCTCTAAGAAAACATGTATTGCAAGAGGAATATGAATTTATTGCTTTAGATAAAGCAGGAGAAGAAGCAGAATGACTTCGTAATTTTTTGGAGGATATTCCAATTTGGCCTAAACTAGTTCCACCAATCATTATTCATTGTGATAGTTAATCAGCGATTGGTAGGGCACAAAATAGTAATTATAACGGTAAGTCAAGACATATACATCGACGACATGAAACTGTTAAACAATTACTCTCAAATGATATAATATCTGTGACGACCCCAAAATAGGTCCATTCAATCCAACCCATTCTGAGTCGCCAAATACATGGTACAGAAACAACTACAACTTTATTATCACAACAATAAAACTGTGAGTTTAAATACAAATATTATCTTCTAGACAATATTTATACTCAAATAAATCCTCATCACATTTATTGATACATTATTTTACAATAATGGTGAGGACTACTAAACAACTCTCTCTAGAACCTTCATTCCATACCCCGACTAGTACTCGCTACATTCTCGCCTCCTGAGAAGAAAAATGGAACAACAAGGAAAAGGGTGAGCTCAACTAGCCCGATAAAGAATGTTATGACTAAGATAATATACAACAAATTATCGTTAGTCTCCAACAGGAAAAATCGATAGAATACAATAGACAACAAGTTTCGGATCAATATTCAGCAATGGAAATAATAATTCATAGAAGAGTTACGTAGAGAATGAAATCTACTATAATCTATGAATTTAACGTCCATCATCAATATTTTATCCCCAGTAACATCAATCAATATTCATCTCAAATCAAATATTCATCTTTGCACTACAGGCCAAGATATTCATCAATCGGTCATGTTCATCTCAACACCTGCTCATCTTTGCACTAAAGGCCAAAGATATTCATCGATCGGTCATGTTCATTTAAACACCGCCATCTTTTGCACTACAAAGGCCAAAGATATTCTTGAAATCATTCATCTTTGCACTACAGGCCAAAGATATTCAATAATATCATCATTTAAGACCGAGGATGATGAAAATATTTTAAAGAACGAATCCAAAGAAATAAATGACAAGGATTAAGGATTAAGGATTAGTACTTTGTTTTATCCATGTCCAACAATACCACAAAAATAATCATAGTGGTGTAAAATTCAAGAATGATCAAAACATGGATCTGATCAAAGCTAGTATCCAAAATAGATATTTTGGACGAAAAGAAAAATTTTCATTTTTAAATTGAATAGTCTTAGAAATGATAAGTGAATAGTCTCAGATCGTGAATAGTCTTGATATCGTGAATAGTAACTCAGGCACCAAAAGATAGAAATTCCACAAAAAACATCTTCACGCTTATGAATAGTACTAAGTGAATAGTAACTCGTGAATAGTAACTCATGAATAGTAACTTCGTGAATAAGAACTCATGAATAGTAACCCAGACATGAAAAAGTTCCAAATTTGATAAAAAGTACCAACCAATATTTCAAAGATAATGATATTGAAGAATTAATATCATTTGAGAAGAAAATAACATCCCTTACCTCAAAGAATCAAGATTTCTTGAAGGAAAGGTCAAAGTGATCTTTGAATGAAACTTGTCTTGAACAAAGAACTCTCAAAGTATCTAAATACTCACAAAATACTTCAATAATATAGAGAGAGAAAGAGAGAAAACTTTGTTTACGGTGTGATTTTCAATTCTAACTTAGCCCTCTATTTATAGGAAAATGTTAGCCCTACCAAGCGGACTTGACACCACTACTGATGGCTTTACTCGCTACTATATTGCCACCCACCACATTTGAAATAAAATTCAGCACATTTCTTCACCAACCACAAGTGGGGCCCACTCAATTCTAGAATTTTCCACCAAAATCAATTATAACCTTGATTTCCGAATCAGACACCTCTTAAAATTCATAACAAATCATTCGTGAATTTTTAACGGTTCAAAATTTGTGGACATATACTCAACTTATGTATGTATAACATACCCAAAAATTACCACAATCCAACGGTCGGATTAAAAATTATAACCCCATCAATATATCTCAAAACCCCTGATTTAATTTTTAATACCTCCAATCCGATAAAATACTGATAAAACACCTCAACATTAATTCCTTCATTAATAACCACATAAATAAATCCATCATTTATATTCATATAAAATAAATATTTCCTTATCATATGAATCAATAATTAATTATTCACAAATAATATTACGAATCACAATTATGACAACCAGTAGTTCCTCAGAAGAGGGGCTTTCAATAAGGATCTCCTCATTACTTGCCAAATTAGGTGACCAAACCTCTCCTTAGATGAACTTTCTAGACATTGCCAATAATGTTATCTAATAATATTATTCAAATAATATGAATTATTGATCCGATAATGGGAAATATCGTGCGATGACAATTATTGAAACAATGAATAATATAAAATACCAACGCAACAATTATTGAATCAATAAAATAAAATATTGAGCGGTAACTCTTTGTGAAAATTATTGAGTAGTGCCTTCTTACGTAAGGATCAATAATTCAACAATACTTTTATGCAATCTGGTAATATACATCAGTGACCACGCCATTCATCGTATTTTAACCAATTTGTATATTCAACAATCTTAACAATAACTACGCCTGCTATTTATTTTAACCAACTTATATTTGTCGTTTTCCTCATCCAATCGCTTTCCGTTATGGGGCCCACACATGGTCACATACTACTTGTTTGTTCTGAATATTCCCCAAAAGATATTTGAATATTCCACGACCAAACGAATATTCCCCAACAACAATGAATATTTTATAACCACTTGCTTATTTTGAAATATTTATGTATTTAACCCTTAACTATCCACATTAATCAAATCAACCCTTACTATTTCAAAATAATAAATAAAGGAAATTCCTTTTTATTTAAAAAATTTGAGTCTTACAACCTCCCTCCTTATGAAATTTCGTCCTCGAAATTGTCAATGCGTACTGGTGTTTTCAAAAGATGAGGATACCTCGCTTTCATTTCCATTTCCAATTCCCGTGTCATTTCTATATAGCATGATTCCTCCACAAAACTTTAACTTGTGGTATGATCTTTCTTGGCGTAGAACATGCTCCTTCCTATCCAAAATCTTGACAGTACCTCCTCATACGTTAAGTCTTCTTGCTATCTCGTCCGGTTCTAACTCAATGACGTAGTTCGTCGTCCACATATTTACGTAACATCGATACGTGAAAAACGCGTTATGAACATCGTCATACTTGGCGGTAAAAGCGAGTCTATAGGCCACGGCCTCCTATTCGATCGAGAATTTCAACCGGATTAATAAATCGAAGGTTTGAGCTTTCCTCGACTCACCGATTCTCGCTTTTGAAATAACAACTTCTTGCACCTCCTTCTTCAAATTCATCATCCGGTGTGTAGCTTGAATCGCTTTAACTTTATCGATTAAAGTCGATTATACTCAGATATCATCACGTGCATCGTATATCATCACGTGGGTACCTAGAGTTTTCATCTCCATCTCTATTATTTGTATATTATAATGAAATGAGTCTTTGACAATATCGTACTCGTACTTGATAATCGATCTTCTACTCAACACGTCAAACTACCACGTTCGCTTTTCGAGATGGCATGGTCGTAACACGTGTCTTTGAAATGAGTCTCCTCTTGAGTTCTTCAAGCTCTTCCCACATTCTTTGCTCCATTCGAATTTTGTATCTCTATGAGTCATTTCGTTAATGGAATAGCGATTCGAGAATATCCTTCAACGAATCTCCGATAATAACCAACTAAGCCTGAAAGCTACGTATTTCTATTACCGACTTTAGGTTGTTCTCAATCGTGACTCATATCACAACCTTGGATAAAGACGTCACAATGACACCTATCGGTTTCTTATTGCACGCGAATATGACGTCCCCTACAGAGAGTCTCGCTTGGGTGAATTCCACAAAGGAAGTCACAAGATAAAGGCTCGGTACCAAATTCTATAGTTGAATTTTAACTCCTCAAGTTCAATAGAGCCATTCGATATGAGATTTTAGAAATGAGTTTTGTACCGGGTTCAAAGTCGATACAAAATTTAATATCGATCTTTGGGAGTAAGCCAAGAAATTCTTCGAAAATACGTCGGGAAAAATCAATAACAACAAGAATATTATTCAAATCGACGTGTCTTTATTCAAATCCATAACATGGACTAAGAAAATTTGACATCCGTAATAAACGAATGACTTCATGGCTTGATATGAAAATGTTTGACTACAATGGTTTGATCGCTGAGTTGAATAACAAGTTGCTTAGGAATATGAAAACTAACAACCTTACAAAAGCAATCAATTTGGCATGATGAGTAGTTAACCAATCAATCCCTAAAATCACATCAAAAGAAAATATCTCAATAGAAATAAGGTTAACGGTAATGTGATAGTGCCAACTGAATCAAGCAAGATTTTTTAGACAACGGATGTAATGAAAGTTTCTCTAACTGAGTCTCCATAAATAGGTCAAAGTCTAATTTCTCCGTAGTCAAGTTCAAACGTTGAGCGCAAGCAAGAGAGATAAAAGAATGGGTAGAACCCAGATTAGTAAGGTATAAACATCGCAAGAATTTATAATTAACTAACCCGGTGCTAACTTCGTTCGGGTTCCTCGTATTTTTGAATGGTCACGACAAAACGCTCTTCCGTGAATCGTTGACTTTGACTTTTACTCGACATCCTTTTGAGTCACCGTCCCCTCATTGCACTAGGTTTCGATATCGTACATAATCTCGAGCGATATGTCCTTCTTTTCCACAATTATAGCATACCTTAAACTGTTGTGGGCGGTTTGGTGATATGTCCTCTTTCCCGCATTTGTAACATACTGACGACCGATGGTCTTTCTCTCTCCTTGAACCGATTTGCCCATCATGGCGACGCGTCTTCACATGGTCGTTGTTGAATCTCCTCTTTTAAAATCTCCTCCCAACTCGCTTCTTCTATTTTCATGGCCACGATTACCACCAGTAGTGGTTACTGCCTTTGTCCGTATTCTTCTTTCTCCACCGGTTATCGTTATTCCGATGATCGCTATCTTTGGTATGATCCACGGTTATGGTCCCTCGGTTGAACGTGCTCGTTATCTCGCTTCTAACAACCGAGCCACATTGACAACATCTCGAATAGAGAGAAAATTTATGAGAAATGAGATAGTGACGTATGTCGGGTTTCAAACCTCTAAGAAACATCCGCGTCATACGTTCCTCATTCTCCACCAAATGAGGTGAAAACCTGGATAACTCCGCGAACTTAGCCTCGTCTTTGGGACATCGTCATGTTATTCGCTTTCTAGTCTAATAAACTCCACTTCCTTCATATAGCCGAATACTTTCGGGAAGTACTTGTCATTGAACTGCTTCAAACGTCTCCCTACGACATCTTTTGAGTGCAAATTGATGGAGTACGCTTCACGATTCCCACCAATGAATCTGCCTCGCCACGGAACATAAAGGTGGCGAATGGAACCTTCTGTTCCTCGCGTCATCCCAAGACATCGAATATCTTGGTAATTTGCTTGACCCATGTTTCCGCCATAATCGGATCGGCTTTCCCTTAAATTCGGTGGTCCCAACTCTTTGAATCGCTTGGGCATTGTGACCACCCGTGAATTACTATCATTTCCTCCTATATTTTGAACACGAGTCTCCTCGTGCGATTTTTGCATGAAACTGCAAAAAACTTCTAAACATCCCCTCGTTCCTCATCTCGCTCGGTGGTGTTGTTCACAGGAGGAACATTGCCACCTGTTGCCGCTTCTCCTCGTTGGTGAGTACTGAGCATCTCCACGGTCTCATTTACTCCAATCGTTAATATTCTCGATCGACATTCTCAAATCATCATAAAATAAGGGTTAATTAAGAAATCAATATATCACATAATATCCCTATATCTTGACCAACTAACAAATAAGCTTAGGTAGGACACACTAGCGAAGAATTTACTCGCTCTCCCTCCTAGTTCTATTCCCCGATCTCCGCCAGAGATCATATCCTAAGCTCGATACCAACCGCGACGCCCAAAATAGGTCCATTCAATCCAACCCATTCGAGTCGCCAAATACATGGTACGTAAACAACTACAACTTTTTATTATCACAACAATAAAATCGTGTGAGTTTAAATACAAATATTATCTTTAGATAATATTTATACTCAAATAAATCCTCATCACATTTATTGATACATTATTTTACAATAATGGTGAGGACTACTAAACAACTCTCTCTAGAACCTTCATTCCATACCCCCAAACTAGTACTCGCTACATTCTCGCCTCCCGAGAAGAAAAATGGAACAACAAGGAAAAGGGTGAGCTCAACTAGCCCAAGAAAGAATGTTATGACTAAGATAATATACAACAAATTATCGTTAGTCTCCAACAGAGAAAAATCGATAGAATACAATAGACAACAAGTTTCGGATCAATATTCTGGCGGAAATAATAATTCATGAAGAGTTACGTAGAGAATGAAATCTACTATAATCTATGAATTTAACAAATCCATCATCAATATTTTATCCTCAGTAACATCAATCAATATTCATCTCAAATCAAATATTCATCTTTGCACTACAGCCAAAGATATTCATCAATCGGTCATGTTCATCTCAACACTGCTCATCTTTGCACTAAAGGCCAAAGATATTCATCATCGGTCATGTTCATTTAAACACCGCTTCATCTTTGCACTACTGGGCCAAAGATATTCTTCAAATCATTCATCTTTGCACTACAGCCAAAGATATTCAATAATATCATCATTTAAGATCGAGGATGATGAAAAATATTTTTAAAGAACGAATCCAATGAAATAAATGACAAGGATTAAGGATTAAGGATTCGTACTTTGTTTTATCCATGTCCAACAATACCACAAAAATAATCATAGTGGTGTAAAATTCAAGAATGATCAAAACATGGATACAATCAAAGCTAGTATCCAAAATAGATATTTTGGACGAAAAGAAAAATTTTCATTTTTCTAAATTGAATAGTCTTAGTGATTCGTGAATAGTGCTTGATATCGTGAATAGTCTTAGTATCGTGAATAGTAACTCAAACACCAAAAGATAGAAATTCCACAAAAAACATCTTCACGCTTCATGAATAGTACTTTCGTGAATAAGAACTCGTGAATAAGAATCTCATGAATAGTAACTCGTGAATAAGAACTCATGAATAGTAACCCCGACATGAAAAAGTTCCAAATTTGATAAAAAGTACCAACCAATATTTCAAAGATAATGATATTGAAGAATTAATATCATTTGAGAAGAAAATAACATCCCTTACCTCAAAGAATCGAGATTTTGGGAAGGAAAGGCTCAAGTGATCTTTGAATGAAACTTATCTTGAATAAAGAACTCTCAAAGTATCTAAATACTCACAAAATACGCTCAATAATATAGAGAGAAAGAGAGAAAACTTTGTTTACGTGTGTGATTTTCAATTCTAACTTAGCCCTCTATTTATAGGAAAATGTTAGCCCGTACCGAAGGCGACTTGACTGCTTACCGATGGCTTTACCGCTACTATTGCCACCCACCACATTTGAAATAAAATTCAGACATTTCTTCACCAACCACAAGTGGGGCCCACTCAATTCTAGAATTTTCCACCAAAATCAATTATAACCTTGATTTCCTAATCGGACACCTCTTAAAATTCATAACAAATCATTCGTGAATTTTAACGGTTCAAAATTTGTGGACATATACTCAACTTATGTATGTATAACATACCCAAAAATTACCACAATCCAACGGTCGGATTAAAAATTATAACCCCGCAATATATCTCAAAACCCGATTTAATTTTTAATACCTCCAATCCGATAAAATACCGATAAAACACCTCAACATTAATTCCTTCATTAATAACCACATAAATAAATCCATCATTTATATTCATATAAAATAAATATTTCCTTATCATATGAATCAATAATTAATTATTCACAAATAATATTACGTAATCACAATTATATGATGACCAAAGCCGTTCCTGGAAAAGAGGGGCTTTCAATAAGGATCTCTCTCTTCTTGGCGCCGCAATTAGGTGACCAAACCTCTCCTTAGAGATGAACTTTCTAGACATTGCCAATAATGTTATCTAATAATATTATTCAAATAATATGAATTATTGATCCGATAATGGGAAATCTTGCGTTGACAATTATTGAAACAAAGAATAATATAAAATACCAACGCAACAATTATTGAATAAATAAAATAAAATATTGAACAATAACTCACATGAAAATTATTGAGTAGTGCCTTCACGTAAGGATCAATAATTCAACAATCTTTTTGTAATACCGCAATCTGGTGTACTCTTTATGCAACCACGCCAGACATCGTATTTTAAACCCAACGGGTATTCCAACGGTCTTAATTGGTAACAACTACGCCTGCTATTTTTAACCAACTTATATTTGTCGTTTTCCTCATCCAATCGCTTTCACATTATGGGGCCCACACATGGTCATTTGTATTGTCGCATTTAATATTCCCCGACAGCATTTAATATTCCACGACCAAACGAATATTCCCCGACAACAATGAATATTTTATAACCACTTGCTTATTTTGAAATATTTGCGTATTTAACCCTTAACTATCCACATTAATCAAATCAACCCTTACTATTTCAAAATAATAAATAAAGGAAATTCCTTTTTATTTAAAAAATTTCGGGGTCTTACAATATCTATTGACGATGTGAAGTCAAAGGATAATATTGCGGATCCACTAACGAAAGGTATACCTGGAGAGCAAGTGAGAAGTTCATTAAGGGGAATGGGTTTAAAGCCTGTAAAATCCTAAAGAGCCGCCATAATGGAAACCCAACCTAAATGATTAGAGATCCCATGAAATAAGTTTAAAGGGATAACCTAATTATGTGTGATCTAGTAAGAACTGAGAATATAAATACTTCTTTCCATTCCTATAATGATACAGTGCACAAACTGCCGAGTGAAACAGGATAAACTTTGTTTTTAATAATTTCTATAGCTTGAATATAAAAAGGTCAAGTGGGGTATTAGCATGACACTATTTATAGAAATTACCTATGCGAGTGAGTAGGAGGCCACTTCTATGAGAATAACGAATGCTAAATTCTCTAGCACACTCATGAAACCAGGAGGTGTTCAAGGCCAAAATGGACACAATAATGAGAACCAATAAAATAAATTAAAAAATACTGTGTGAATTCTATTATCTCAGTTTACATTAAAAGATTGAACAGTTCAAGACATCACGTTCACTGATTGACGAGTAAATCTGATAGTCTTTCACTAGGAAAGGTTCAAGGCCACAAGCTACCTTCACCACCCAAATTTCATTCATGTGGGGATTGTTGGATATATATATATATATATATATATATATATATATATATATATATATATATAATATATATCATTAAAATCACCTGTGACATTTGGTTCATAACTTTTCAAAGGGATGCAATCTTTTCAAATGGATGTATCTTTTCAAAGGGATGTTTGGAAACCTATAAATAGGTTCCAAATCTACCTAAAACTATCACTTCAACTTAAATGCTTCTCAATTTCTTAAAACTAAATTCATTCTTCATTCATTAAAAGTCATAGAGAGTATTCAAAATTTTGTTAGTTCGTGGAACTCTTCCATTGAACTGCTTCTTGTTAGAGTTGAAGACCATTTTATCCTGGGAACTAGACGTCTAGTGTTCCATCCGTAAGCACCGAATGCGGGGACGAAATCTGCTTTAAGGAGAGACTATCTAAAAGTTGACTTTCCATAGCATTATATACTAATTAAATAAACAGAAGTAGAAGATAAAACAATTTAATAATAATGACTTACTAGATGCAATTGACTAACTTTTAAAACCAAGTCAACTGTTAGACAGTCTCTCCTTGAAGCAGATTTTGTCCCCGCTATTGGTGTTTACGTATGGAACACTGGACGTCTACTTCCCAGGATAAGATGGTCTTCAACTCTCATAAGAAGCACTTCAATAGAAGAGTTTCACGAACTAACAAAAATTTGAATACTCTCTATGATTTTTAATGAATGAAGAATAATTTTAGTTTTAAGAACTTAAGAAGGATTTAAGTTGAAGTAATAGTTTTGGGTAGATTTGGAACCTACTTATAGGTTTCTAAACACCCCTTTGAAGATATACATCCATTTAAAAATGTACATCCTTTTGAAAAGATACATCCTTTTGAAAAGGTTACATCCCTTTGAAAAGATATGAACCAAAGGTCAATATATATATATATATATATATATATATATATATCAAACATATATATCTTTTTTTGCTAATTTCCGCACACACACCCTAGAATAACTCACATACTAAAGAATCAAATTTCTGACGTCATGGAACCATAAGGCAAGAGTTATCGCTGGATCAAAAACCATACGACGTAATTATAGTGTTTTTCGTTATTTCTGATCATTTGAATATGTGCGTTAAATTTTTTTTTTAATAATTTAAGTCATGTCTTGTTGGTTCGTTTCATATTCGCCGTAAGAGTTCATGATCGATATCAACCAAGAAAGTCAAATTTTGTAAAATAAAAATAGGAGGATGGGAATAGTGAAAGTGTTATCTCCAAATCTAAGGTTAGGGGGTGTTTGATAAAAAACTGAATGAATCTGAATTTGAATATGAATGAGCTGAATTTGACTAAAAAAATTTGTTTAATAATTGACATGTTTGAAACATCTGAGTAACAGTCTTTTACTATTTTACCCCTCCAAAATATAAGATCGTTATTAAATTTATGAAAGTCAATTTTAGGTGTGACGTGTAAGACCCCAACTTATTATTAATGAAATTTAATTTTCTCTATTTATTATTTTGAAATAGTAAGGGTTGATTTGATTAATGTGGATAGTTATGGGTAAAATACTTAAATATTTCAAAATAAGCAAGTGGTTATAAAATATTCATTGTTGTCGGGGAATATTCGTTTGGTCGTGGAATATTCAAATCTTTGGGGAATATTAAATGCGACTGAAGCAGCCCAATGTGTGGGCCCTATAACGAGAAAAGCGATTGGATGAAGAAAAACGAGAAATATAAGTTGTTTAAAAATAATCAGCGTGGTTATTCTGCAGTTATCTTGTTAAAATACTCGGTGGTTAAAACACAAGAAGACACCAGATTGCGCCAATTATTGATTCTTACGTGAAAGGCACTACTCAATAATGGTTACGATAATTACTATTCAAAGATTTTATTTTATTGATTTAATAATTAACGTCTTTGATATTTTATATTCTTGTTGTTTCAATAATTGTCATTACAACTTATTTTTCATTATCGAAGCAATAATTTATATTATCCTAATAATATTATTAGATAACATTATTGGCAATGTCTAAAAAGTTCTCGCTCTAAGGAGAGGTTTGGTCACCTAATTGCTTGCGCCAAGAAGGAGAAATTCTTATTGAAAGCCCTCTCTTCCGGGAACCTGCTCGGTTGTCAATATTGTGATTCTGTAATATTATTTGTGAATAATTAATTATTGATTCATATGATGAGGAAAATATTGATTTTTATGTGGATATAGATGGAGAAAATTTTAATGTGAAAATTGTTGAAAATTGAAATTTTATCTTTTTCGATAAAATAATTCATTTAAATATATTATTATATTTTAATAATATAATAATGGTGATATTTTACAACGAATGTGGGATATATGAGTATACGAGGAGGAAGAGTATTTTTGTTGCAATAAATGTTTAAAACATGTTTAAACATGTCGGTGGACCCTTTTCTTGATCGAATTTGATTATAAACGTAAAATCGCTTTGTTTGTGGATTTGGTCAATTTACATTTGGAATTTAAAAAACTTTCTTCGCAAAGTTGTAGAGAATTGAATTTCCTATAAAAATTAGCGAGATTAGGATTTTCTGATAAAAGGCCTATTTATTATGAATTATTGAAGTTCCGAAGCTCAGAAATAATTGATTTTGGAAGTTTTAATTATTTTGTAAAGAAAACGTTTTTAGATGTGTGAGCCTCATTTTACATGTGTTAGGTTACTTGATTTCAGATTCTCAAAGGTTGGCGTGAGACAAATTTTTATAAATATATTATTATATTAAATTTTACCGCTTTGGTGTTCTAAGCGTTTTCCTATAAATAGGGTGCTTAGGTTAGAATTGAAAATCACACCGAAACCCAAGTTTTCTATCTCTATATTATCGAAGCGTATTCTTGTGAGTATTTTGAGTATACTTTGAGTATTGCTATACTCAGTGCAAGTTCAAGTTATAGCCTATATCCGTGTTTCAACTAAATCTTGTCTTTCGAGGTAAGGGATATTATTTTTTTTCGTAATGATATTATTTCTTGAATATCATTATCCCGAAATATTGATCTAAAATTTTTATCAAATTTGGAACTTTTGGTGTCGGAGTTACTATTCACATATCAAGATTATTCATCAAAAATAAAAATTTTCCTTTTAAATCTAAATATCTATTCGGATACTAGCTTTGATTGTATCCATGTTTTGATCATTCTTGAATTTTACACCACTATGATTATTTTTGAGGTATTTTTGGACATGGATAAAACAAAGTACGAATCCTTAATCTCTTAATCCTTGTCATTTTGTTTCCTTTGGATTCGTTTCTTTAAAAATATTTTCATCATCCTCGATCTTAAATGATGATATTATTGAATATCTTTGGCTTGTTGTGCAAAGATGAATGATTTCGATGAATATCTTTGGTAAGTACAAAGATGAATAGATGTTTAGATGAACATGACCAATCGATGAATATCTTTGGCTTTGTAGTGCAAAGATGAATATTTGATTCAGATGTATATTGATTGATGTTACAGGATAAAAGATGAGCGACCTAACTTTTAAATTCATACATAGAAGATAGTAGTTTGCATTCTCTACTTAACTCTTCTAATGAATTATTATTTCATTGCGAATATTGATTTAAAACTTGTTATCTATTGTATTCTATTAGTTTTTTCTGTTGAAGACTAATGATAATTTGTTGTATATTATCTTAGTTATAATATTCTTTTTGGGCTAGTTGAGCTCACCCTTTTTCTTTTGTTCCATTTTTTCTTCTCGGGGCGAGAATATAAGCGATGCAATTAGAGGTATGGAATGAAGGTTCTAGAGAGTTGTTTAGTAGTCCTCACCATTTTTGTAAAATAATGTATCAATAAATGTGATGAGGATTTATTTGAGTATAGATATTGTCTGAAGATAATATTTGTATTCAAACTCACAGCTTTTACCGTTGTAATAATAAAGTTGTAGTTGTCTACATACCATGATTGACAACTGAGAATGGGTGATGTATACCTATTTTGGGGCGCACATGACCCCCAAAATAGGTATACAACACCCATTCCGAAATCGCCAAATACATGGTATGTAAAGCAACTACAGCTTAATAATACAAATGTCGTGTAAAATACGACAACACATACTGTGAGTTTAAATACAAATATTGTCTTCTAGACAATATCAACACTCAAATAAGTCCTCATTACAATTATTCATACACTATTTTACAGAAATAGTGAGGACTGCTAAAACATCTTTCTAGAACCATCACTCCATACCCCGACTCGATCCTGCTATGTTCTCACCTCCTGAGAAGAAAAATGGAACAAAAAGAAAGAGTGTGAGCTCAACTAGCCCAGTAAAGAATATTATGACTAAGATAATATACAATAAATTATCATTAGTCTTCAACAGGGAAAAATATGATAGAATATAATAGACAACAAGTTTTAGATCAACAAATGCAGCGAAAACATCAATCCATTAGAAGAGTCACGTAGAGAATGAATTCTACTATCTTCTAAGATTTAAAAGTCCATCATCAATATTTTATCCCTGTAACATCAATCAATATACATTTTTAATCAAATATTTATCTTTTCACTACAGGCCAAAGATATTCATTTATATCACTAGTCGGTCATGTTCATCTCAACACCTGTTCATCTTTGCACTACGAGCCAAAAGATATTCATCAGTAAATCATTCATCTTTGCATTACAAGCCAAAAATATTCAGTAATATCATCATTTAAGACTAAGGATGATGAAAAAATATGTTAAAGAAAACGAATCCAGTGAGACAGAACGACAAATATTAGGGATTCGTATAACAGTTTATCCAAGATCAATAATACTTCATAATAACCAATTGTGATGCCGAATTCAAAAAAAACGATCAAAACATGGATACATTCAAAGATAGTAGCCAAAATAGACATCTTGGATAAAAAGAAAAATTTTCATTTTTCTATGAATAGTCTTAGATTCGTGAATAAAGTGTCGATATCGTGAATAAGACCAGAGTATCGTGAATAAGAACTCCAGACACAAAAAGTTCCAAATTTGATTAAAAAGTTCACCAATATTTCGGTATAATGATATTGAAGAAAATAATATCATTTAAGAAGAAAATAACATCCCTTACCTCAAAATAATGGTACTTCTGATCGGAATATCGGAATATCGGATATAAAGCCAAAGAAAACTTGTACCGAACAACAACTCTCAAAATATCAAAATACTCACAAAAATACGCTCGATAATCTAGAGAGAAAGAAAACTTGTTTCTGGTGTGATTTTCAATTTTAACCTAAGCGTCTATTTATAGGAAAATGCTAGAACGCCAAAGGAGACTAAAATAATAAAAAAATATTATTTCATTACTCATCATCCACGCACACCTTGTTGACAAATCTAGGCTGCCATTCTTGAAAAATCCCAGCAGCCCACATGTTAAAACAAAAGTGGGTCCCACCCATAATTTAATAAAAATTATTTTATTTTTCGAAACTTCAGTAATTCATAGAAAATAGCCCGTTTATCAAAAAAATACGATTTTTATGTCCATTCCACATGAAATCGAATTCTCTAAAACTTTGTAGCTTTTGAGTTTTTCTAAATTCCAAACAGAAAATATCTGAAATCCACAAACGGACGATTTTCAACATCGTTTCAACACCTTTTAAAATTCATAACAAATCATACGTTAATTTTCAACGGTTCAAAATTTGTGGACATATACTCAACTCATATATATAAACATATCCAAAAATCACAACGATCCAACGGTCGGATTAAAATTATAACTCACTTAATAAAGCTTTAAGGACATCGATTTGAGTTTTAATACCTCCAATCCAAAAAATCTTGATAAAACACCTCAACATTAATTCCTTCATTTATAACCACATAAATAAATCCATCATTTATATCCACATCAAATAAATATTTTTTATCATATAAATCAATAATTAATTATTCATAAATAATATTACGAGAATCGCATTATGATGAATAAAGTAGTTCTCGGGAAAGAGGGGCTTTGACATGATTTTTCTCATCTTGCGCGTAATTAGGTGACCAAACCTCTCTTTGATTTTTAACTTTCTAGACATTGCCAATAATGCTATCTAATAATATTATTCAAATAATATGAATTATTGATCCGATAATGAGAAATCTTGGCGGTGACAATTATTGAAACAACAATAATATAAAATATCAACGCAACAATTATTGAATCAATAAAATAAAATATTGAATAAAGAATCATCGTAACAATTATTGAGTAGTGCATTCTTACGTTTAATCAATAATTCAACAATCTTGTCAGCAATATCGTAATGCTATCTCTTGTACCACCACAGCGTACATCGTATTTTAACCACCGGGTATTCCAACAAAGTGTTAATTCAGAATAACTACGCCAAATTATTTATAAAAACTCAAACTTGTTGTTTTCTTCATCCGACAGCTTATTCCGTTATGGGCCCACAATTGATCACATACCGGTAAATGCGGATATTCCCGACAAAAAGAATATTCCACGACCAAACGAATATTCCCAAGCGAAATGAATATTTTACAACCACTTGCTTATTTTATAAAATTTGCACATTTCACCCATAACCAAAACATTATATCAAATTAACTCCTTATTATTTCAAGATAATGAATAGAAAAATTAAATTTTATTTATAAAAAAGTCAGGGTCTTGCATAAAAAAATCCATTCACCACTACCTACTTAGCGAATCACCACCTTATGAAGCTTATTCTACTGACACTATTAAGAGCTATTCAGATTTTTAATTTTACAAAACAAACAAACTTAATGACATTTCTTATTCGGTCAACAGCATTCAGTCTTGTTCAGAAGCTATCAAACACGCCCCCTTAGTCTCTAGCCAAGGTAGCCTTGGAAAGGGACTCAAGATTTTCTTAATATGACGTCTGCCAGGTGAAAATCATCGCGTGTTATCAAATTACTAATAATGCTCGTGCCTGAAGGCACGGCGTAACAAAAAATTAGATTAAAATTCAAAAAATATTATATCTTTGCAACCTAAAATAACTTATAATCAGACATAACAATCATCATAATTCACCATACCACTACAATAATTAATACATACTCAATCCTCAATGTGACGCCCCCAAAATAGGAATACATCACCTATTCTGAGTCGTCAAATACATGGTACAGAATAAAAATACAATCTTAATTATACAACAAGAGAGTTGTGAGTTTAAATACAAATATTGTCTTCTAGACAATATCCACTCTCAGAATAAGTCCTCATTACATTTATTGTCACACTATTTAACAAAATAGTGAGGACTATTAGCTAATACTATCATCCGGACCATCACTCCGTTCCCCGACTCGTCCCAGCTACGTTCTCATTTCCTGAAGAGAACAGTGAAAGAAAGGGTGAGCTCAACTAGCCCAGTAAGAAATATTATGACTAAGATAATGCATAATAAATTATCATTCGTCTTCAACAATGTTAAACTGATAATATACAATAGACATCAAGATTAACTGCAGCGGAATATACAATCCATTAAAAGAGTCAAGTAGAGAATAAAATCTACTATCTTTTATGATTTAAAAATATTTTTCATCACTTTTATCGCTGAGACTCAGCTTATTAAATAATCCACATCATCCTTGCATTACGGCCAAGGATATTCATCAGGGTCACGACCACAAATTATCCATGCACTACGGGCCAAGGATATTCATATATTCATCAATGGTCATGATCATGCCAATAATCGTCCATCAATGCACTTTCACGGCCAATGAGGAATTTTATCACATCATTTGTAACATTACTATCATGATTACACCGAATAATCCACAATCATAATCATACCAAGTCCATCTATACACTACTGAGCCACGATGACTTTCAAAAAAATATAAACATGAGGATGATGACAATGATATAAGAATTGAATAAAACAAGTTCACGAATTAATTTATTCAATGAACTAATAACGTCCAAATTGTCAACATGATCTTTGCTTTGTAAAGTAAAATTCAAGAATGCTCGTAAGAATATTTCCATGAAAATCTTTGGATGAAGCGCAAATATCAAGGATATTCCACTAATTTTATGGTGTATAGAAGTCAAAATTTTAACCAACCGAGTATAATAACGAATGGAATAATAAAAGAAATTACCGTAAGATTGCGGTGCCGTATAAAGTTATTCCAATGAATAATAATAACGAAACTAGGTCGTGTGAAATTTACATAATCGGATGTTCCAACCGAGAATAATAAGTGCGAATAATAAATAATGGAACCCGAGTCCCACAGAAAACGCATTGCAGTGGATATTCCGGCGAGTAATAATAAAGACGGACTAATAATAAATAATGGAACCGAATCCTGTAAAACACACATGAATGTGGATATTCCAACGTAATAATAAAGATGAATAATAGAAGAATGCCACCAAGTATAGGGTGATCCAGATATACAAAGTTATTCCAATGTAACAATAAAGAAATGGAATAACGAAATTCTCTTCTTGAATACAAAAAAAAATAACACCCATTACCGTAAAAAGAACCTGGATATTAGAGTAGTGAAGTAACAAAAAAAACTCTTCTTCTTTCTCTATAATTTCTTTCTTTCTGTAGTTTCATTGAATTAAGTAAGAAATAATGAAGGAATGAGCTTCTATTTATAGGAGAATGGAAGGTCTCTGTGTGCAAGGAAAAATTATTTATGCAATCAATGTGCAAATCGGATGAAATTATTTTTCAATCAACAATCAAACTAACAAAATTGAAATATAATATATATATATATATATATATATATATATATATATATATATATATATATACACATGTTTCCAAATTATATATATCAATATTATATATACACCACTTAATTTTTCTCCCCCATAACCAACATTAATTCCCCACCCACCCAAAAATCAATTTCACTACACTCTTACACATCACTATCACACTACCACTTTTCCACCATTTTTCACTCACACACCCATTATCACTTTCACATATCATTTTCTCCCACCATACACTCAATACATACATATACTTCCATACGTATACTCTTCCATTTCTAAAATTATTTTTCCAACACAAATGGGCCCCACATGTGGGCCCCACCTTTATAAATTTTTTCTACCGAATATTTTGAAAAATGGGTAAATAGGGGTCCATAAAATAAGTAAATCTTTAAAAAAATCACCTTAATAATTTTAACAACATTTATCACCTTTATTATAATTCACAATATTAATCGACAATGTGTCGTTCTGTGAAAGAGGGCTTTCAATAAGAATTTCTCCCTATTGGTAGCCTTGATTAGGTGACCAAACCTCTCCTCGATGTAACTTCTACATCATCGTTAATATTGCAATTTATAATATTAATAACTCAGGTCATTTCAATTATTGATTTAATAATATATAAAATATCGACAATAATTGAATCAAATAACGTGAGATACTATGCAACAATTACTATAACAATAATTGAACAAAACTGAGTGACTTCTCACGTAAGCATTAATAATCAATACCGTGTGCTACTATGCAACTACGTGTATTACTGTACTTTTACTATCGAGTAGTTCAACAGTATTAACGGTAAAACTTCTATCGTTATTTTCATAAAAATATTTTTATCGTTTTCTCAATCCGACAATAATTCCGTTGTGGGGTCCACCAATGATTGTGCCGTCGTACAAATATTCCCTGACACAAAGAATATTTCCTGACCAATCGAATATAATATTGCATACCTTGTAAAATTTATAAATATTACCCACAACTATAACATTATATCAAATCCACATCATAATATTAAAAAAAATATTTTAAAAAAATTAAATATTTATTCATAAAATCTGGGGTCTCACAGTCAACGCATCCAATAATTCACATATAAGTGATCAAAGTAAGGGCGAAGAAGACAAAAGTCAACTGATATTCAAATCGAGAATAAGGTACATTCCAATTATTCATTTCAATATCTATTCGAGATGTACTCGATGACAAAATAATAATAATAATTCCGTTAGGCATACAAATCCAATTCAAACAAATTAAACCCTATTGGATGTATATGTCATTTTGAGTATCGATTTGTATCTTAATATATGTCATTTTAGATGTTTTTTTCTCTTTAATTATTTACTATTTTATATAATTTAAAAAAATTAACTATAATTTTTACAAAATTACTCTTCATGAAAAAATATTACAGTTCAGAGGAAGTATGAGATAAGTATGATAATTATGAGAATTTAAAGGTATTATAGATAATTAATATTATATTTAATGATATACAATTATTTTCTTAATTTTTGTGCACAACTCTAAAACGACATATATTAAATTACAATGTAGTATCAATTTATCATGGGCAAAAGCATAAATTGTAATTAAGGGTCTTCATATTCCAAAATTTGAAACAAGTTTGCAATATAATTCATGTACTCGAGATCAGTAACATACATTCCAATCATTTATTTTAAACGAGATGGATCCGAATCAATCGGATAATCACACAAATGCACTTAATTCGAACATATTAAATCCCATTGCATTTATGAAGGCCAGAGATTTGAAAGGGAACTTTTCAAAATATCTTGACATGAGAAGAAATGATTGCATTATAGTTCATGTACTTTGATTTATATATATATATATATAATTTGAAAATTATTTAATCAATAGTATTTAATGTGGCCAATTGAGAAAGATCGATCCAGAAATTTATATTTCCACAACATTTTTTATATTTTCACATGAAAAGTGTCGTTATAGATGAATAGCGATGGTGAAAACCGTCGCTACAGGATCTATAGCGACACTTTTTATGTAAAAATACCATTTTTTGCTGTGAATTTATCACTTTTCTTTCATTTATATTCCCACAATTATATAACCATTATAGAGCTCTATATACAAGCTAGTTCTAGGCCTTGAAATGTAACTCATAAGGAGAAGAGCAAAGCATGCCTATTGATTAGCAGGTAAAATTAATCTTCGATATAAGAAATTGTGGTGGTGGTGCTGTTGGTACTAACTACAGTAGTATGTCAGCAGAGGGAGATATAACTACAAAAAAGACAAAGAATGAAAGAGGAAAACATCACAATTTTGTCCCATTCTTTTATTTTTCTGTTGGGAAAAATATGAAGATGAAGAATGACAAACATAGAGCTAGAAAATTTAATTGTGTTCATATTTTTGGTTAAACATTTTATTTCTCCTCATGGATCATACGTGGAAGTGTGCATGTAACGATCTGATCCAAATCGAGTTCATGATAAAATTCAATTATCAGCTAACTCATCTTAACTTACTCCAAACTCAACTACAAGTTAATTAATGATACTTAAAAATTAAGTACATGCATGATCGAGTTGATACCTTATAAATATACTAATCTGACCCATAAAATTTGATATTTCGATGTAAGACTGAGATATATTATTATATCACAACAACAATATATATGGCTTGTTTTTCAACATCCATATCACCATTTATTTTCTTCGTTTTTGGGAAAAAATAATTTCAAATTTTGGGGACAAACTCGATATCGGGCTAATTAATTAAGGGACAATTTTATATTTCAGTCTACGTGATTTGAGAAATATATATGGCTAATTAATGGAGAAAATATCAAAATAGAAGAGCTAGATGAATCTTTCACTTAATCATATACATAAACAAAAAGTTATACCAAGTAATTAATTAAGACTTAAGAGTAGAAATCAAATACATGGCTTGCATGTTATTTCCACGTACAGAACCTCCCAAAAGAAGAAGAGTTCAAGCTTTAATGCCATATTGCCATATAATGTCATAAATTTGTCCTTTTATTAACTACACCGCTTATCTCAGCTAATTATAACCTCTTCTACCAACTCCATTTTTTTACCATGTTCTATATCCATTTTTAGCCCAAGGAATTCAGATAAGGTTGGTTTTCCTCTATGCATGCATGCCTCTATAAAAAGCCCCGGCCTTATCTCTCAATTCTTTCATTCTTCGTCCTATAATTTCCTCATTAATTTTCTCTTTCTAGATAGTCCATTCATTCAGATCAGCATGTCACTCAGTGTCGATCCGCTCGTCGTAGGCCGGGTTATCGGCGATGTGGTGGACATGTTTGTCCCTTCAGTCACCATGACTGTGTTTTTTGAGTCCCAGCAACTCACAAATGGCTGCAGCATTAAGCCCTCACTTGCTTTTAATCCACCAAGAATCACTCTCACGGGCCATCCCCAACAACTCTATACTCTGGTTTTGTTAATTATTCCCCTTATATATCATTTCTCTTCATTTGTGTTATGTTAAGAATATGGTTGCGGATTTTGTTTTAAGCAATGTTACGGTGCCTGAACTGCCCGAAAATACTTTAAAGTGTTGTATGTGTGTTAATTATACGATCAATATTTTAAAGTATTTCGGCAATTCAGGCTTAAAGTGCCCAAAAATACTTCAAAGTGTTGAACAATTCAATTCAATGTTTTAAAGTATGTCACGAAAATTCAAGTCGAACTGTTCGAATGCTTTGTCGTTGACCCAGCGCGATAATTCTTGCCTTACGATTTTCATGAGGTTAAGGGTTCGATTCTTTTAATTCTTAAATGTGTGGGTGTGTGTGGAAATTAACAAAAAAGAAAAAGAAAAAAAGAATTAAAATACTTTGATCAAGTGTTGTACGTATGTTGTATAGTTCACAATACTTTAAATTATTTCACTTTTTTATTTTTCATTTTATTTTTTCATTTTAAATTTGTGTGTTTTGGGGTTAGGTAATGACGGACCCTGATGCACCAAGTCCGAGCGAGCCATACCTGCGGGAGTGGGTTCACTGGTTAGTCTCCCTTACAAGGATAATTTTACCTTTTTCCTTCATCAGTTAGATTGATTATATTTCTCTCTACATTTTCAGGATAGTTACAGATGTTCCTGGATGCACCACTGTTGCTCAAGGTAAAAAGTAGCGGTCAATTTAAGTTCTCCCACCACCACCACCACACACACACACACATATAGTCCTTATCGGTGACAATGGGTTTCTTGTGAATCTTATTCTAATTAATGTAATCTCATCTTTGTTGATCGCAACATTGGATGGTACGGATTAAAATGAATTTTTCCCCTACCGCTACAGGCTGTAGCGACAGTAATATAGCTTGTAGCGACTCGAGAAATTACTCATTTACCCCTCATTCGTCCATGTGACACTGCCTAATGCTACAACTTGTAGCGACAATGAAATTAATTGATAGATTAGAGTGGTGCAGTGGTAGCTTAAGGGTCCCATATATCCCAGGATCAAAATATGGTTGTGACATAAAACTTTTGCTTCATGTGCTATATTTTTTGTGTATTAAATAAATTCTACTACAATCTATATATATAAACATTTCTCATTACAAAAAAAGTTTTTTCGTTAATTTTATTCTAAATAAAAGAATATATATATATATATATATATATCTTTTAAATTTTAATATTTATCAAACTAAATAAAATATTAAACAAATCTCAATATTAAATTAAATATATATAAAGTAACTATGAATATCTATATAAATAAATAGTGTAACTATGAATATTTGTTTATAAATATTTATATGAATATTTAGAGTTACTTTATATATATTTATTTTAATATTGAGATTTGTTTAATATTTTATTTAGTTTGACAAGAAATTAAAAAAGAATATATATATATATATATATATATATATATATATATGGTAGAATAAAATTAAAATTAAAAAATATTTTTTGTAAAGGAAACGTTTATAAGACTTTTGTAACGAGAAACGTTTATATATATAGATGGTAGTATAATTTATCTAATACACAAAAAATATAGAAGCAAAAAGTTTATGTCACAGCCATTTTTTGATCGTGGGATGTACGAGAAACTAGGCCCTTGAGCTACTATTGTGCCACTCTAATTTAGCAATTAACTTTATTGCCACTATAAGTTGTAGCGACAGGCAGTGTCACATGGACAAATGAGGGGTAAATGAGTAATTTCTTGAGCCGCTACAAGTCATATTATTGTCGTTACAGCCTGTAGCGATAGGAGAAAAATTTATTTTAATTCGTGCCATCCAATATCGCGCTATGCAATATCGCGAACAAAGATGTCTATTTATTTGTGGTCGTGCCATCAATATCGGAATAACCGTCAGCAGATTGCCATAGATGGGGACCCATATATATAGGGGATTGATTCATAACTAACGTTATAAGGATAAAATTATTCATATAATAGATCTCAGTCGTCCATCGAATCGGTAATGAGAAATTTTCATCCGCAATTTAATATGGTGAAACCCTCATCCATCTCCAAAATTAAATTGTGGACGCTATATATGTCAGGTGTTAGTATCATTAATATGATATCATTTTGCTCATATCACTTGTCTCAGAACTAAACTGCGGACGCTGAGTGTATTCTCAATTAATCTTTTTAAGGTAAATCATCGTTCGTACTTTAGTTCTATAAACGGGTAAAACATATATTTTTACCGTTTGCAGTTTAATTAGTTATGCGAATTTGGCCTAACTACAAAAAATTTGATTTAAATCTATCAATTCTTCTATTTCTCTTGCATATTCTTATCTGGAATGATGAGAAACATGTATGGCTAAATATAAGATTTAGTCATAAAATGTTTCTCATCATTCCATATAAGATGAATTAGGCATCACAAAAATATGCAAAAAGAAATAGAAAATTTGAAAACCTTAAATTGAACTCTTATAGTTCAATATCGCTAGTGTGAATATTAGAAAAAAAATTTCAAAAGTGCAAATATGTAAAAGTTTAGTTCTACGAAAAATGTGATAAGATAAAAAAAGTTAGATTTAAAGTTATCAATCTTTTATTCAGTCGTTTAGCCATGCATGTTTCTCATTATCCCATATCACATGAATCGGTAAGAACATAAATATGCAAGAAGAAATGAAAATTTTGATAACTTTAAATCGAACTCTTTTAGTTCAAAATCGCCACTGCCAAAATGAGATGAGATCCAAAAGTCATGCTATGAAGAACGTAAATAGACAAAAGTACTTCATCATTTTATAAAAAGCTCATTATCCGCAGTTTAGTTCTGTGAACAGTGATTTACCTTAAAACGCCACCGTTTGAAGATTAATTGAGAATATACTTAGCGTTTGCACTTTACTTATATGGACAGGTGATATAAGCAAAATGTTACCGTGTCAATGATATTAACACCTAGCATACATAGCGTCCGCAGTTTAATTTTGTGGATGGATGAGGGATATTTTGGACAATTTTCTCATCCGCAGAATTAAATTGCGCGAGTTCCCATATTAAATTGTGGATGAGACTTCCTCCTTACCTTTCGATGGACGAGATGAGATCTGTTGTAAGGATAACGTTAGCTATGCATCAGTCATATATATATATATATATATATATATATATATATATATATATATAATATAATCAATGAAAAATGAAAAACGTTAGTTCTGAGCCTTTATTTAAATTAATCAAGTTATCCAACCGTCCAAAATTAGATTGAATGGTTGAGATGAGAGCCCAACCGCTAGAGGGAGTAGCGGCCATCAATAATTTAAACAATTTTCTATGATGATTGCTACTCCCTCTAGCGGCCAACATAGAAAATTAATTAAATTAAGGGCTTTTTAGGGTTTTGGTGTGACGCCCCCAAAATAGGTATACAACACCCATTTTGAGTCGTCAAATACATGGTACAGAAAGCAAATTACAATTTCAATAATACAAATGTCGTGTAAAATACGACAACACATACTGCGAGTTTAAATACAAATATTGTCTTCTAGACAATATCAACACTCAAATAAGTCCTCATTACAATTATTTATACACTATTTTACAGAAATAGTGAGGACTGCTAAAACATCTTTCTAGAACCATCACTCCATACCCCGACTCGATCCTGCTATGTTCTCACCTCCTGAGAAGAAAAATGGAACAAAAAGAAAAAGGGTGAGTTCAACCAGCCCAGTAAAAAATATTATGACTAAGATAATATACAAAAAATTATCATTAGTCTTCAACAGGGAAAAATATGATAGAATATAATAGACAACAAGTTTTAGATCAATAAATGCAGCGGAAACAACAATCCATTAGAAGAGTCACGTAGAAAATAAATTCTACTATCTTCTAAGATTTAAAAGTCCATCATCAATATTTTATCCTCAGAATATCAATCAATATACATCTTTAATCAAATATTCATCTTTGCACTACAGGCCAAAGATATTCATTTATATCACCAGTCGGTCATGTTCATCTCAACACCTGTTCATCTTTGCACTACGGGCCAAAGATATTCATCAGTTAATCATTCATCTTTGCACTACAGGCCAAAGATATTCACTAATATCATCATTTAAGACTGGGGATGATGAAAAATATTTTAAAGAAAAAACGAATCCAAAGGAGATGTAAGGACAAAATTAGGGATTCAGATAAAAGTTTATCCAAGATCAATAATACTTCATAATAACCAATTGTGAATCAGAATTCAAAATTATAAAGATCAAAACATGGATACAATCAAAGATAGTAACCATAATAGACATCTTGGACAAAAAGGAAAAAATTTATTTTTTTAGTGATTCGTGATAAAATGTCGTGATACGTATAAAGGTGAATAATGTAAATAAGAACCCCACACAAAAAGTTCCAAATTTGATTAAAAAGTTCAACCAATATTTCTAAGATAATGATATTGAAAAAAATAATATCATTTAAGAAGAAAATAACATCCCTTACCTCAAAATAACTGCATTTTCTCGACGAATTTCTGATATAAAATCGATAAAAAACTTGCATCGAATAAAGAACTCTCAAAGTATCAAAATACTCACAAAAAAATACGCTTCGATAATATAGAGAGAAAGAAAACTTGTTTCTGGTGTGATTTTCAATTCTAACCTAAGCGCCTATTTATAGGAAAATGTTAGAACGCCATAGGAGACTAAAATAATAAAATATTATTTTCTTTTTCTTCTTCCACGCCAACCTTCACTAACCAAGCCACCAACAGCCATCTAGGAAGAAAATTCAGCAGCCCATATGTTTATAACATAGGAGGGCCCCACCCATAATTTAATAAAAATTATTTTATTTTCTGAAACTTCAATAATTCATAGAAAATAGCCCGTTTATTAGAAAAATACGAATTTTATGTCCATTCTGTCTGAAATCGAATTCTCTACAACTTTGTAGCTTTGAGTTTTTTCAAATTTCAAACAGAAAATATCCGAAATCCACAAACGGGTGATTTTTAATACCTCCATTCCGACAAAATACTGATAAAACACCTCAGCATTAATTCATTTATTTATAACCACATAAATAAATCCATCATTTATATCCACATCAAATAAATATTTTCTTATCATATAAATCAATAATTAATTATTCACAAATAATATTACAGAATCACAATTATGACAACCAAAGCCGCTCCTCAGAAAGAGGGGCTTTCCAATAAGGATTTCTCCTTCATCGCGCCGCAATTAGGTGACCAAACCTCTCCTCGACAGAACTTTCTAGACATTGCCAATAATGCTATCTAATAATATTATTCAAATAATATGAATTATCGATCCGATAATGGAAATATCGCTGCGAAGGACAATTATCAAACAACAATAATATAAACTATCAACGCAAAGAATTATTGAATCAATAAAATAAAATATCGAATAAAGAATTACTATAACAATTATTGAAGTAGTGCCTTCACGTATTTAATCAATAATTCAACAATACTTGCGTAATACCGTATGCTATCGTACCACCACACATTACATCAGATTTTTAACCACCGTGTAACCCAACAAAGGTTAATTCAGAATAACTACGCCGTTATTTATAAAACTCAAAATTTATCGCTTTCCTTCATCCAACCGCTTTTTCATATGGGGCCCATAATTGATCGCGCTACTATCGCATTTAATATTCTCGACAAAAAAGAATATTTCACGACCAAACAAATATTCCCGACAAAAAATGAATATTTTATAACCACTTGCTTATTTTGTAAAATTTGCACATTTCACCCATAACCAAAGCATTATATCAAATTAACCCTTATTAATTTAGAATAATGAATAGAGGAAAATTTAATTTTATTTATAATAATTTGGGGTCTTACAACCTCCCCTCCTTATAAAATTTTGTCCTCGAAATTGACGTACGTACCTGGTATTTCGAATAGGTGAGGGTACCTCGCTTTCATTTCTGATTCCAACTCCCAGGTTATTTCCTCAATAGCATGGTTCCTCCACAAAACCTTAACTTGTGGTATAACCTTGGTGCGTAGGATATGCTCTTTCCTATCCATGATCTTAACAGGTACCTCCTCATACGTTAAATCTTTGGCTATCTCGTCTGGTTCTAACGTAATAATGTGGTTCGAGTCTTTCACATATTTACGAAGCATAGATATGTGGAAAACATTGTGAACACGAGGCATACTTGGAGGTAACGCGAGTCTATAGGCCACATTTCCTATTCGGTCAAGAATCTCAAATGGACCAACAAACCTTGGATTGATCTTTCCTCTCTTTCTAAATATTGTAACTCCCTTCCATGGAGCAATACGTAATAATACATGATCCCCAATATTAAATTTCACGTCCTTTCGATGAAGATCAACATAACTCTTTTGTCAATTTTGAGAGGTTTGAATACGTTGTCGAATCATTTGGATCTTTTCTGTAGTCATGCGTACTAATTCTGGTCCCAACAACGTTGCTTCTCCCACCTCGCCCCAAAGATACCGAGAACGACACTTTCGGCCCATACAACGCCTCAAATGGAGCCATGCCTATACTTGCTTGATAACTCGTTGTTGTAGGAGAATTCCATCAGTGGCAAGTAATTATCCCAACTTCCTTTGAAATCTAAAACATAGAGTCTTAATAGATCTTCAAGGGTTTGAATAGTTCTTTCTGATCTCCGTCCGCTTGAGGATGATATGTCTTGAATCAATCGAAATCCGTGCTCATAGCTTTCTGCAAGCTAACCTATAATCTTAAAGTGAATCTTGGGTCACGATCCGAAACTATGGATATTGGCATGCCATGCAATTGCACAATCTCATTCACGTACATACGAGCAAGACGTTCAAGGGAATAAGTCTCACGTATCGGCAAGAAATGAGAAGACTTAGTTAATCTATCAACAATAACCCAAATCGCATCTATGTCTTGAGAAACTTTGGGAAGACCTGTAACGAAATCCATGGTAATGTGTTCCCACTTCCATTCCGGAATCTCAAGTGGTTGCAATGGACCTTTTGGCACTTGATGCTCCGCCTTTACTCGTTGACAAGTTAAACACCTCGAGATAAACTTCGTGATCTCTCTCTTCATATTGTTCCACCAAAATGTGTGTCGAATATCATGATACATATTGGTACTCCCAAGATGGATTGCAAACGGGGTTTTGTGTGCCTCCATCATGATTCTATGCTTTAAGTCAGAATCATTAGGAACGCAAAGTCTAGAGTTGACTCGAAGTATTCCTTCTTCATCGATTCTTGCTTCATGAATAGCTCCTTCTTGCACTTTCTTCTTCATACGACGATCACCCCTGTGTGTCCGTAGCTTGAGCAAATTTTTAACTTTATCGATTAAAGTCGGTTCTACTCGTATATTCACCATCATCACGTGGGTCCCTGGAGTCTTTAATTCTATCTCCATCCTTTGTAAGTCATACAAAATGGGCCTTTGTGTTGACAATATCGCACTCGTACTCGCATATGATCTTCTACTCAATGCGTCAGCTACTACGTTCGCTTTTCCAGGATGATATTGAATAGTGTGATCGTAATCTTCAATGTACTCAAGCCAACGTCGCTGCCGCATGTTGAGTTCTTTTTTGGGTGAAGAAATATTTGAGGCTTTTATGGTCCGTATAAATCTCCACTTTCTCCCCATACGTAGTGTTCCAGATTTTCAACGCTGAAACGATCACGCTAACTCTAGATCATGAGTAGGATAATTCCTCTCATATTCTTTGAGTTATCGGGAGGCATAAAGCTATGACTTTCCCATGTTCCATGAGAACACATCCTAACCCTTTGCCTCAAGCATCATCAGATAAACAAATCCATCCGTACCAGATGGTATTGCTGTAACAGTGCCGAAATGAGTCTCCTCTTAGCTCTTGGAAACTCTTCTCGCATTCTTCGCTTCCATACAAATTTTGTATCTTTTCGAGTCAACCGAAGTTAATGGAGTAGCGATTCGAGAAAATCCTTCCACGAATCTCCAATAATAACCAAATGGCCCGTAAAGTCACAGACTTTATCCACACCGACTTTTGCTTCTCCCACTTTGTATTGCTTCAATCTTCACCGTCAATGGATACTCCATGTTTTGACACCACGCGCCCAAGGAATGCTACTTCCTCAAGCCGTAACTCGCATTTCTTCACTTGGCATAAAGCTTGTTTTCACGAAAGCCTTTCAAGTATCAACTTCAAATGGTGCTCATGATGATCTTCACGACTTTTGGAATAGATGAGGATGTCATCAATAAAGACAACAACGAATCGATCCAAATATTCCTTGAATACACTGTTCATCATATCCATGAAAGCAAAGTAGGAGCATTAGTCAATCCAAAAGACATGACTAAGAATTCATAATGCCCGCATCGAGTTCTCAAGGCAATTTTGAATATCCTCGCTTTTAATCTTCACCGATGATATCCGAATCGAAGATCGATCTTTGAAAAGAATTGTATTCTTCTTTCAAATCGGGTCAAACAAGTCATCAATTCGAGGTAGCGGATACCTATTCTTGATGGTGACATGGTTTAATTCTCTGTAGTAGTCAATACAAAGTCGCATACTCCCGTTTTCTTCTTTACTTAATAAAACAGAGAGCACCCCAAGGAGATGTACTAGGACAAATGAAACCGATGTCTAATAACTCTTTAGTTGGACTTTTAACTCCCCGAAGTTCAATAGAGCCATTCGATATGGGGTTTTAGAAATGGGTTTTGTACCCGGTTCAAGGTCAATAAAGAATTCAACATCACGTTCTGGGGGTAGACCAGAAAGTTCTTCAGGAAATACATCAGAAAATTCTCTAACAATGTAAATATTATCCAAATCTGACTTATCTTTATTCAAATCCATAACATGGGCTAAGAAAGCTTGACATCCGCTTTTCAATAAACGAATAGCTTTGTGGCTTTGATATGACAAATGATCGATTTTAGTGGTTTAGTTGTTTGAATTCGTATAACAAAGTTGGTTAGGAATATGAAAACTAACAACTTTACAAAAAAATAATCAATTTTGGCATGATGAGTGGTTAACCAATCAATTCCTAAAATCACATCAAAAAAAGTATCTTTAAAGAGATAAGATCAACAGTAATGTGATAGTGCCAACTTGGATCATGCAAGATTTATAAACTATAGATGTAACGGGTTTCACCCAACAAAGTTTCAATGAGATAAGTCAAAGTCCAATTTCTCCGAGTCAAGTTTAAACGCTGAGCACAAGCAGAGAGAGATAAAAGAATGGGTGGAACCCAGATTCTAGTAAGGTATAAACTTAGCAAGAGTTCAAGATTAGCTTACCCGTGATCACCCTCGCTCGGGTTCCTCACGCTTTGGCCACAACGACAAACGCCTTTCAGAACCGCCGATTTTGACTTATCCGGAAATAACCATTAGAGTCACCATCCCCATTGAACTTGGTTTCACTATAAGTACAATCTCGAGCGATATGTCCTTCCTTTCCACAATTATAACATACCTTGGATTGTTGTGGGCGCTTTGAATGATATGTCCTCTTCCCGTGCATTTGTAACATCTAACCGGCGGTCGTTTCTCCTCCTCTAGAATTTGTTGTTGGTGCCGGTGGTCTTTCATCGATGTCTTCCCGTCATTGTTGAATCTCCTCTTTCTGAAATTTCCACTTGACTCACCTCTCCTATTATCATGGCCACGATTACCACCCGAGTGGTTACCACCTTTGTCCGTATTTTTCCCTCCTCGCTGGTTATCATCGTTCTTATATATGACACACACACCGTGATGACCTCGTCAGGTCCCTCATTGAGTATACTCATTATCTCTCTCTAATAATTGAACCTCATTGACAACATATGAATACAGAGAAAATTTATGATGAGATAAGGTATTTACTGAATCTCGGTTTTTAGACCTCTCGTAAACATCCGCGTCATATACTCCTCATTCTCTACCAAATGAGGTGCAAACTCGATAACTCCGCTAAACTTCGCCAGCGATCGAGACACCGCCATGTTGTTTTGTTCCAAATTTAATAAACTCTACCTCCTTCATATGATTTAATACTTTCAGAAAGTACTTGTCATTGAAAAGTTTCAAAATCTTTCCCAAGAAATGTTGAAAGGCAAATGGTCGGGTACGCTTCACAGATTCCCATTAGTAATCCGCTTCACCACGGAATATAAAGGTGGCGAATGGAACCTTTTGTTCCTCCGTGAATCCTAAGACATCGAATATCTTGGAGATTTGCTTGACCCATGTTTCCGCCTTAATCGGATCGGCTTTCCCGTAAATCTGGTGGTCCCAACTCCTTGAATCGCTTGGTTGTGATGCATCGCGCGCTGCCATCATTTCCACCGTATTTTGTACACGAAGTCTCCTCGTCTCGATTTTTTGCATTAACGCAAAAAACTCCTAAACATTCCATCATTCATCGCTTGCTCTAGTAGTGTTTTTTACAGGAGGAATATTGCCTTCCTCATGCTTCGCTCTCCTGGTTTGTGACTAAAGGTTGTTCCACACGCCTCATACACTCCATTGTTAATGTTCTCAAAGCCCATTCTTAAATACTCACTATAAAACAAGGGTTAATTAAACAAATTAACATATCACATAATATCCCTATATTACGACCGACCAACAAAATAAGCTTAGATAGGATACACTAGCGAAGGATTTTCTCATCTCTCCTCCTAGTTCTATTCCCCATCTCCGCCAGAGACCATATCCCTAAGCTTTGATACTTAATCGCGACGCCCCCAAAATAGGTATACAACACCCATTCTCGAGTCGCCAAATATATGGTACAAAAAGCAAACTACAATTTCAATAATACAAATGTCGTAAAAATACGACAACACATATTGTGAGTTTAAATACAAATATATCTTCTGACAATATCAACACTCAAATAAGTCCTCATTATAATTATTCATACACTATTTTACGTAAATAGTGAGGACTGCTAAAACATCTTTCTAGAACCATCACTCCATACCCCGACTCGATCCTCGCTATGTTCTCACCTCCCGAGAAGAAAAATGAAACAAAAAGGAAAAGGTGAGCTCAACTAGCCCAAGAAAAGAATATTATGACTAAGATAATATACAACAAATTATCATTAGTCTTCAACAGGAAAAATATGATAGAATATAATAGATAACAAGTTTTAGATCAACAAATGCAAATGAAAACAACAATCCATTAGAAGAGTCACGTAGAAAATGAATTCTACTATCTTCTAAGATTTAAAAGTCCATCATCAATATTTTATCCTCAGAATATCAATCAATATACATCTTTAATCAAATATTCATCTTTGCACTACAAAAGCCAAAGATATTCATTTATATCACCAAATCAATGTCATATGTTCATCTCAACACTGCTCATCTTTGCACTACTACGGCAAAGATATTCATCGCTTAATCATTCATCTTTGCACTACAAAAGCCAAAGATATTCAAAGAATATCATCATTTAAGACCGAGGATGATGAAAATATTTTAAAGAAAACGAATCCAAATGAGATGTAAGGACAAAAATTAGGGATTCAGTATAATAGTTTATCCAAGATCAATAATACTTCATAATAACCAATTGTGAAGCGTAATTCAAAAAAATAAAAGATCAAAACATGGATACAATCAAAGATAGTAATCATAATAAACATCTTGGACAAAAAGGAAAATTTTTATTTTTCGTGAATAGGTCAGATTCGTGAATAAAGGTCAATATATGTGAATAAAGGTCAGATACGTGAATAGTAACCCCGACACAAAAAGTTCCAAATTTGATTAAAAAGTTCAACCAATATTTCTAAGATAATGATATTGAAGAAAATAATATCATTTAAGAAGAAAATAACATCCTTACCTCAAAATAACTAGTATTTCCGACTTAATTTCTGATATAAGTTCATGAAACTTGCACCGAATAACAACTCTCAAAGTATCAAAATACTCACAAAAATACGCCGATAATATAGAGAGAAAGAAAACTTGTTTCGTGTGATTTTCAATTCTAACCTAAGCGCCTATTTATAGGAAAATGCTTTAAATACCATAGAGACTAAAATAATAAAATATTATTTTCTTTTTCTTCTTCCACGCCAACCTTCACCAACCAAGCAACCAGCAGCCATCTAGGAAGAAAATTCAGTAGCCCACATGTTTTTAACATAAGTGGGTCCCACCCATAATTTAATAAAATTTATTTTATTTTCTGAAACTTCAATAATTCATAGAAAATAGCCCGTTTATCAGAAAAATACGAATTTTATGTCCATTCTGCCTGAAATCGTATTCTCTACAACTTTGTAGCTTTGAATTTTTCCAAATTCCAAACAAAAAATATCCGAAATCCATAAACAGGTGATTTTTGATACTTCCATTCCGACAAAATAATGATAAAACACCTCAGCATTAATTCTTTCATTTATAACCACATAAATAAATCCATCATTTATATCCACATCAAATAAATATTTTCTTATCATATAAATCAATAATTAATTATTCACAAATAATATTACGTAATCACAATTATGACAACCAGCCGCTCTCGGAGAAGAGAGGGGCTTTCCAATAAGGATTTCTCCTTATCAAGCGCCGCAATTAGGTGACCAAACCTCTCCTTGATGTAACTTTCTAGACATTGCCAATAATGCTATCTAATAATATTATTCAAATAATATGAATTATTGATCCGATAATGGAAATATCGCAAAAAGGACAATTATTGAAACAACAATAATATAAACTATCAACGCAAAGAATTATTGAATCAATAAAATAAAATATTGAATAATAACTCATCAGAAAATTATTGAGTAGTGCCTTTCACGCATTTAATCAATAATTCAACAATATCGTGCAATACCGCAATTACTCTTATGCAACCACATGCCAGACATCAGATTTTAAACCACCGATAACCCAACAAAGGTTAATTAAGAATAACTACGCTGCTATTATTTATAAAACTCAAACTTTGTCGCTTTTCCTTCATCCAACCGCTTTTCCATTATGGGGCCCATAATTGATCAAGGCTGTTGCATTTGATATTCCCGAAAAAAAATATTCCACGACCAAACGAATATTCCCTCGACAAAAAAGAATATTTTATAACCACTTGCTTATTTTGTAAAATTTGCACATTTCACCCATAACCAAAACATTATATCAAATTAACCCTTATTAATTTAGAATAATGAATAGAGAAAAATTTAATTTTATTTATAATAAGTTGGGGTCTTACATTTGGCCTAGCCGTAGTAGGAGGAGTAGAGGCCAAATCGACTAGAATCGGGTTGGTACCATGCACCAACTCCCTCAGATATCTAACCGCCAGAGAGAGAGTAGCAACCAAACTTTTTCATTAAGTCCCGCCGCTTACTCCTCTAGCGGCCAACATACATGCACAATCTCCCTATATGCTACAAAGTCATGGTCACTACTCCCTCTAGCGGCCAACATACAGGGAGTTGGCACCAAATCCATTAGCTTGGTACCAACCCATACCTGTTAAACAACAAAATCACCAACATGCAAACATTTTTAATAACAAATTAACCAAGTAACACACATATAGTCAATACCAAAATCACCCAATTCAATATCAACTGAGTCAATCTGATCATTATTACTCCTCCCACGGCCAAAGCCAAAATCCTAAAAAGCCCTTAATTTAATTATATTTCACTGATGGCCGCTAGAGGGAGTAGCGGCCAACATAGAAAATTAATTAAATTATTGCTGACCGCTACTCCCTCTAGTGGTTGGGCCCTCATCTCAGCCATTCGATCTAATTTTGGACGGCTAGATAACAGTTAGCTGAAATAGTGCCCAGAACAAACGTTTTCCTTAGATCATTCCCATATATATATATATATATATATATATATATATATATATATATATATCATAATGATCCATATTATATTTCTATGGATAAACAATGGGTCAACACCATCTCTATCGTTCATTACAAGGATCAATGGCTCATATTAGAATTGAAATTACGATATCCGCTACGTACTATTAACAGTGGAGGATGAGTTAATATAGAAAACAATGGTTGAGATTAAGGGGGTGTTTGATAAAAATTGAATGAATCAATCTAAATGAAATTTGAATCAATCAATATAAAAAAGATGTTTAATAATTGACATGTCTGAAACATCTGAATGACAAAACTTTATTATTTTACCCTTATGAAAAAAATTCAAAATTGTTGTAAATTTATTTAATATTACTTAATATAATAATTAATATTTTTTTTATTTTTTTTTTTTTTTACTTCATTGCATTCAAATTTTCAATTTTCAAAAATTACGACTTAGCCATTCAAATTTCGTCCATCTTACTTGATTCACCATTATCGATCAAAAGACAAACGACCGACCAATTCAAATTTATTCAGATTCAAATTCCATTCGCTCTAAACAAACAAATTTCTAAAATTAAAAATTTCATGTCCGCTACTATTAGTAACGGATGACGAGTTACATCGAGTTATATCTGTTATTATTATATGGTAGCTGATATAATTCATCGTCCGTTATTAATAATAACGGATGTCGTAATTTCAGTTCTAATCTAAGCCATTTATACTTGTAAATAGACGATAGAGAGTGTATATATTCTATAATTAATCAAAAAATATACCTTTTATCTTTCTCAATGTGCTTGCATGCATGCAAATCAGATCAATATATCTTATATATGTTTCTTGGCCATCCTGTGGCATTACTCTGAGTGTTTGATACTATATATATATATATATATTTATCAAATAATGTTTGGCGTTTGGTACTTTAATTGGTTCTGATATAGTCCTAATTAAACCATTATTTTGAAAATTAAACCTTTTTCTCATGTGTGATCAACTCAATTTAATCAAGTATTAATCCTAATTAAATTAATTCTTGTTCTTCATTTGCTCTAAAAAGAGTCACATGATCTTAATTATGTTCATACACTGCAAAATTTTATCTCATTCAAAAGAAAACGTTAAAACAAAATAATGTATACATTAATTCCATATTCATGGATGATCATGACATGACCTGGTTGGGCCTTTTGCTAACAAGTATAATCTCCAAATATTGTAATGCATTTGCTTGTTTGATCTTTATTAATTAGTGTTTTAGACACGTACTTGTCACTCGTCAAGATTTGCATTCCCTAGCTAGCAAGTCATGCCATTACTCAGCTCTTAACAACAAAACAAAAAGTTAAAACATAATATATATGCAGAAATAGGCTAACCGGAAAGAATGCATTGATATGGACTGTAATTGATTTTAGAGTACGTTGTTCTTTTTCATGAGTAAGCAGAGATGTTTGAACATTAGACTTAGGAGTAAGTCAGCACGATTTGATTGCTTTCTCTTGAAAAATAAAATGTGATTTTCCCATGATTCTAAAACAAAAAATAAAAAATTCAATTAACTACACTACAAGAATGAGTTGATCAATATTACTCCCTCCGTCCCAAATTAATTGCTCAGTTTTGATTTTTTTTTTTAAGTCAAATTGACTATTTTTAGAACTAATAATTAAGCATATATAAATATATTTCTAAAATTATAAAAATTGGGGTTAGTAATAAATTGTATATATTTTCTTTTGATTATAATTTCTTCACCTATATTTTAGAAAAAATAGTAAAAAGATTAGTTTTAAAAATGGTCAATTTGACTTTAAAAAGTCAAAATTGAGCAATTAATTTGGGACGGAGGGAGTATTAGACAACTAATTGAACTTTTTAATAATAAGTTTTTCATAAATTTGCAATCAAATAAGTAAGGGTTTTAGTTGGTTACCGGAAAACAAATTTAATATGCAATTGGAATTGGAATTAACATATACAATATTATGATCACTCATTAAACTTTAAAAAATTAAAATATCAAGTTTCATAAAATAAATAAAGAATAAAAAAATTAAATAAGGGTTTTAGTTGGTTACCTGAATACAAATGTATCATTCAATTGGAATAACACATACAATATTATGCTCTAATTATGCAAGTTAAAATTAAAATATCAAGTTTCATAAAATAAATAAAGAATAAAAAAAATTAAATAAGAGTTTTAGTTGGTTACCTGAATACAAATGTATCATTCAATTGAAATAACACATACAATATTATGCTCTAATTATACAAACTTGCAATTATAATGAATTTAATAATAAAATTATTTTGCAAACAAAAGTACTTCATGAACAACTTAATAAAAGAATAAATAGAACTTATAATTATAATGAATTTAATAATAAAATTATTTTACAATCAAAAGCACTTCATGAATAATTTAATAAATGAACAAATGGGACTTATAAAATTTTTAAACCTTCCGGAGGGGGAAGGGGGGAGGGGTCCAGTCTATACATAGTTTCGTCCCTAAGCTTAATCGTAGACGCTGTTTCTTTTACCGTATAAAGTCACAAATTTGAGTCTCTCCGACCAAAAGTTAGAGGATGTCGGTTTTAATGAGTGTGCTACATGAAAAGGATAAGTTTTCACTAGATTCCCCTCTTGGTTCCACTCTCATGCTCCCCGTATAGGCCCTTAGAATTAAATTGTAATAGAATAGAGTTCTCAAAAAAAAAAAAATCTCATAATTGCTAGATATGCAATACTCTCCATTCGTCATCATTGACTTTTTGCACATATTAAGAATAATGATAAAATGATAAAATTATTTATATTTAAATTTTTATTTAATTGCATAGTTTTTATGCAAGACTAGTGATACTTTCATAAATATCATAAAAAATATAACAATTAATACTAAGAGTATTATAGACAAATTATTATAAAAATATATTATTTAAGTTAAGTAGACATTTAATTTAAGACTACATAAAATAATAATAAAGACTTATTTTGCGACGAATGAAGTAATATTTATCCATTTATATGAAGGTCAAATTTTAATGGGTGATTTTGAAACGGGAGCGGATAGTATGAAATTAATTTTTGTCAATTAATCAATACATTATTGACACGCATGATCAGGAGGTGATCTTTCTCTTTGCGTGTCAATAATATATTAGTCAATCGACCAACTTATCATAAAATTAACTCATAATAATCAGATATTTTGAAACATGCATGCATATTAAATTATTAATGATTGGTATTGGATTTTAATGCGGCTAGATGGCTACATTTATTAAGCCACGTAGTTCTAGTTTTTCATTTAATTATGCTGATTGAAGATATCTTTTCTTTAGAACATTAAGGTCTTTTTCTTCGCATGTGAGTAGAATTATAGATCTTCATAAGGTTGTATTGAGTATTTGCATATCTAAATGTTTATAATTTTTTCATCTCCCTATAAACATACCTAGCTAGGCTTATATACTAATGTCATTCTTTAACTTTAATTCAAGATTAGTTTGTTGTTTTTTGCATGTATTCCAAGAGAATACTACCATCACTTTGTTCTAAAATATAAAACTATTTATTTATAAAAATAGATCTTATGTACTTTAAATAATAAAGTTTTTTTTGTTAAGCATAGTAAAAAAATGCATTCTAAATTCACAATTATTTGTGGGGTTGTATTATTGAAATTTAAATCTATTGTCTCGCATTTCAATGTCTGTACTGTTGTCCTAACCTCATGTATAGCTATGTAATATTTAGCTATTTACACCTCATTACCTAAAAGAATGAGCAAAATATAATTTGCATACATATTAAGAAAAATAAAAATAGAAAAAATAAATTAAAAATATTTTAAATTTAATTTTAGTGACCCCACAATATTATATAAAATAATAAGTATTTTAATTTTTATATACTAATAAATTTTATTTATTAACATATTTACCTTTTACTTTATATACTTTTTCATACCTTTGAGTATTTTGTACATTTTTTTTAGAGTATAAAAAACTTTGTAATAAGTCCGTTATTGGGCATCATTTTTTTTTTATTTTTTTTACTTTGGACAAATGGAGTTTTTTAAAACAATTTTAGGTGTAATTTAGATACATTTATAAATCGTTAATAATAAGTATACTTAAAACACTATATTTATAAAATTTTAGTTAAAATAAATACTATATATTTTTTCACAAAAACAAAATAAAATAAAATAAAAATGTCCAATATTCGCCCAATAAATATATCCATGTAGAAGGACTCAATCGTTAATGATTACATACAATAATTAATACATAACATATGTAAGACCCCAACTTATTATTAATAAAATTTATTTTTTTATTTATTATTTTGAAATAGTTTGATTTGATTAATGTGGATAGTTATGGGTAAAATACGCAAATATTTCAAAATAAGCAAGTGGTTATAAAATATTCATTGTTGTCGAGGGAATATTCGTTTGGTGCGTGGAATGTTACAGTCTTGTCGGGGAATATTAAATGCAGCATTTTATTAACTAAAAGCGATTGGATGAAGAAAACGATATAAGTTGTTTAAAATAACGGCGTAGTTGTTATCGTTAATCTTTGTTAAAATACTTTCTTGGTTAAAACACACGAGCACACGCAGATTGCACAATTATTGATTCTTATGTAAGAAGGCACTTTCAATAATGGTTACATATAATTCTTATTTCAGTATTTTATTTTATTGATTTAATAATTCTTTGCGTTGATATTTTATATTCATTGTTGTTTGATAATTGTCATTACATGTTTTTTCATTATCGAAGCAATAATAAATATTATTTGAATAATATTATTAGAGAACATTATTGGCAATGTCTAGAAAGTTACATCAGGAGAGGTTTGTCACCCCTAATCATTACCAAAGAAGAGGAGAAATTCTTATTGAAAGCCCTCTTTCTGAACCCTACTCGGTTGTTAATATTGTGATTTTGTAATATTATTTGTGAATAATTAATTATTGATTCATATGATGAGAAAAATATTGATTTTATGTGGATATAGATGGAGAAAATTTTTAATGTGACAATTGTTGAAAATTGAAATTTTATCTTTTTACGATAAAATAATTCATTTAAATATATTATTATATTTTAATAATATAATAATGGTGATATTTTTACAACGAATGTGGGATATATGAGTATACGAGGAGGAAGAGTATTTTGTTGTAATAAATGTTTAAAACATATTAAACATGTCGGTGGACCCCATTTATTATTCGAAATTTGATTATATACCAAAATCGTCTGTTTGGATTTCTATTTGGAATTTAAAAACTTTTTCCTGCAAAGTTGTAGAGAATTGAATTTCCTATTAAAAATCGTGAGTTTCAATTTTTCGACAAAAGAGCTATTTATTGTGAATTATTGAAGTTTTGAAACTAAAATAATTAATAAGATAAAATATTTAAAATGACAAAACGTTTTTTGTCATTATTGTGGGTCTTACATGTGTTATGGCTGAATTCAGATCTCTAAATGTGGGCGTAGAATAAAAATTAATAAATTAATATTTTAATAAATTTTACTAACTTTTTAGTGTTACAAGCGTTTTCACTATAAATAAAGGTTAGAATTGAAAATCACACCGAAAGAAGTTTTCTCTCTATATTATCGGCGTATTCTTGTGATATTTTGAGTATTATTTATCTGGTGCGTAGAAGGGATATTATTTTTTCGTAATGATATTATTTCTTCAATATCATTATGTTAAAATATTGATCTGAAGTTTTTATCAAATTTGGAACTTTTGGTGTCGGGAGTATTCACATGATAAAAATTTACGTCCAAAATATCATACATTGTATTCATGTTTTGATCATTCTTGAATTTTACACCACTATAATTATTTTTGAGGTATAATAAATCCCTAATCCTTAATCCTCACATCATTTTGCTTCATAAATTTTTCATCATCCTCACCTTAAATGATGATATATGATTTCGATAAATTCTTCGCTCGATCAGTTAAATGATGATTTATTGAACACGCATTAATTGATGAATATCTTCTGATATTTGATTCCGATGATATATATCGATTGATGATAAATAAAAGATAGACTTACTAACTTAACTTTAAATTCATACATAGTATATAAGAATTGATGACTTAACAGATTGAAATATTTTCTCCATTGAAGACTAACGATAATTTGTTGTATATTATCTTAGTATAATATTCTTTTAATCGGCTAATTGATAAAAATTGATGTTACGGGAATGAAAGTTCAGATATTTAGAAGTTCAATATAATCAAAACAATAAATTTAGACACAATAAAATAATATAATCAAAACAATAAATTTAGCGTATGCATTGTATTTATTCGGCTGAAAAGTTATTCAACCGCATGAAATGAATATGTATAGGCAAAGTGGCAGTTCCCTACGTCGGCCCTCGTCCGCCACTTGGGATCCACCGCTTCATACTGGCGCTCTTCCAGCAGAAATCCCCGCTGGGATTCCTGCAGGAGCCGGCGACTCGTTGTAACTTCAACACAAGGGCTTTTGCTCGGCAATTTGACCTTGGAATCCCTGTCGCTGTGGTTTATTTCAATGCTCAGAAGGAACCTCGTAATAAGAAGCGCTGAAGCAACCCATCCAGGAGGAGGAGAATAACAATAAAGGAATGCATGCATGCAGTTTGTTTCTTGGTAATAATAAGTTAGGGACTGTGTAGATGTGTAGATGTTGGGTGTTAATTTGAACTTTTATGGTAGGGTTTGTATTCCTAATAAATGGTTCATTTTCAAGAGTTGGTTGTTGAAATATGTTTGTTTTTCTTTTCGGTTCTTTTTCTAGGTTTTGTTGGTTTTGAATATACTCAAATGGGGAGAGTCTGATCCATTTGGTAGTTAGCTGATTATCCAAAGAAACTGACTGAATCAATTGGCTGTTTAAAATTTAAACATTACTTTGACTGCTATTGGATATAAACAAGGAAGTGGTTTAACCACGCAGTTAATATAAACACACTTTCTGAAGTAACGTATCATTACAACATCAGTACTCCTAAAAAGGGAAAAAACAGAGATACACACTATCAGTATAAAGAGTTCCAAAAACTGAGTAAATTCATAGTTGCTTCGGACGGTGGATATATAGAACTCCGTTATTGTTTCATAGAAATCATAGGAGTGACTCCGTTGGATTTGGGTTTGGGTTTGGGTTTGGGTTCGGGACACAGAGCTGGTGGATTGAATGATTTTACCGCACCAAAGGCACACACGCTTCCAGAGCCGGCCCTGGGCAAGGGCCATCGGGGCTACCGCCTGGGGCCCATGATTGAGGGTCCCAATTTTTTATAAATTTATGTATTTATATGTATAAAAAATAAAATAATAAAAAGATTAGAGATATTATCGTTGAAAATGATATCTTTAAAAATATTAAATATAATAAGATAATTGATGATTTTGCATCTAAAAGTGCAATAAAAAAAAGATTTTTAAATAATGTTTTGTGGTTTAGATTTCATTGGTCAAAACTAAAGAAATACTTACTGTAGTTGGTAGTTTTTACTGATTATACCATTGAATTTTTAATTTTTAAAATTACACCACTAAACTAATTATTATTTTAAAATTGTGTCATTCCGTTAAAAAAAATAAACGGACGTTAATTTTTTATCTACAAAACTAATTAATTACCTACTGTAGTTGGCACATTTTACTGATTACACCATTAAACTTTTAATTTTTAAATTACCCCATCAAACTAATTAAAAATAAATATTTTAAATATTTTTAAAATAATTATTATTTGAAGTAAAAATATTAGAAACTTTTTTTTTTTCATAAAATGAGTAGAGATTCAAAAATATAGATTCAAAAAATTAAAGTGATTTTAAATTAAATTAATGTATACTTAATTTTTTATGAATGACCCATTCTTAATATTAAAATTTTTAAAAAAAAACTAAAAATATAAATAAAAATAAAAAAATAATAAAAGATAAATAAAAAACTGATTCAATTTTTTCAAAAGAAATTATTAATTTTATAAATAAATATTATTTTCAAGAAAAAATTGGAAAATTCTTCATATTTTTAAAAATTGAGTAAAATTTTATAAAATGTAGATTCAAAAAATAAACTTTATTTTCAAAAGAAAAAAGATTTTTTTTTAAATCAACATGGTTTCATAAAATTTTAATTTTTTAAATCTATATTTTATGAAACTTTACTCATTTTATGGAAAAATTAAAGTTTCTAATATTTTTTATCGAAAATAATAATTATTTTTAAAAATATTTAAAATAATCTTTTTTTTAATTAGTTTAATGGGGTAATCTGAAAATTAAAAGTTCCAAGGTGTAATCAGTAAAACTTGCCAACTATAGTGGGTAATTCATTAGTTTTGTAGATAAAAAATTAACGTACGTTTATTTTTTTTAACGGAATAACCCAATTTCAAAATAATAATTAGTTTGGTGGGGTAATTTGAAAAATTAAAAGTTCAATTGTGTAATTAGTAAAACTTGCCAACTACAATGGGTATTTCATTAGTTTTACCGATTTCATTGATATTTTTATTTTGTACGTACATGTGATGATTCTTTGCTTCAATGACATTTTAAAATGTTTTTCCTTATTTTTTGTGAATTCTTATAATTTTAATAAAATTAATTAGTTGATAATTTATTTATTTATTTATTTAATTTATATAAAGGGGCACACTTAAAAAAATTTGCCCTGAGCCTTAAAAAACTCAGGACCGACTCTACACGCTTCAAAAGGTACGTATGTGGTTTTTGGTTACCGTTTATGTGTAAATCAACGATAGCATGCATGTTTGTAATCCTTCAGTTTGAGAAATGAAGTACCTAAAGAAGTTGTTTGATTTCGAATTTATGTATTTGTCGCAAGTATACGCGATCAACAAATAATAATACGATAAATAAGTGTCGATCCCATGAGGAATGCATTAATAATCACCAATTACTAATTTTATATCAATTCAATTTTATTTAAACAATTCATTAAGTAGTGTGAAACTATTAAATTGAAATTAAACTAAATGATTGAACAAAGATTTATATCACATTTTAAAGACAAGATTACAATTTCTTCAAATGCTTCGTCTAAATCGTTTACTATCTCTTTGATTAATTAATCATAGCAATTAAGTCTAACTAAGCAATTAAAATTATTCATAAAATCCTTTCGATAATTAAATAAATTTGTAAAATCTCAATAAAGATTTAATTTTCTCAAAATATTTTTTTTAATATTATGGTGTGAATTTGAGATAATGTTATAGTTGTGAGTAGTATTTATAAATTTTGCAAAGTATGCAAGTTATTATATAATATTCGATTGGTTGGGAATATTCGCTTTAACAGGAAATATTCGTATTTACTAAGACAATCATTAATTGGACCCCACAACGGAATTATTATCGGAATGAGAAAATGACAAAAATATATTTATTAAAATAACTACGGAAGTTTTACCGTTAAAACTTTTGAACTACCCTAGTAAAAAATTACGATGTCTGGCGTGGTTGCGTAATAGTACACTCAGTATTGATTATTGATGCTTACGTGAGAAGTCACTCAATTTTGTTCAATTATTTTTACAATGAATTCTTTGCATAATATCTCTCACGTTATTGGATTCAATTATTGTCGATTGTTATATATATATATATATATATATATATATATATATATATATATATATGAGTTTTGTTTTATTAGTATTATTAATGTAATAAAAGCAAAAAACTTTTATATAAAATGTAATACTTTTATAAAGTTATTCATTTTATTAGGCTAATAGTAAATTTTTTTTATATAAAATGAATACTTTTATAAAGTTATTTGTTTTATTAGACAATAATTAGAATATATTATATTTTATTATGCGTAGTGTTTTAGTCACTCACATATTTTTATTAGATTATAATATAAAATATATTTTATTATTATTAGATTATAACCAATATATTTATATTTTATTGTAAAACCAATCTCCGTTAAAAAGTAAATCAATCTGGACCGCTTAATGGATTGGTTACTATTCATCCATTCTTCTATAAATAGAAGCTCATTCCTTCATTATTTCTTACGAATTCACTGAAACTCTAGAGAGAGAAACTGTAGAGAGAATTCTTCTTCTATAATCTTAAGCGTATTTATTTAGCGTTTAAGAAAACTTTGAGCGTAGTGCAAGTTTCTTCAAGTATATCATCGCCCTACCGTCGGAGTACTCTTCTTTATAAGGTAAGGGGTATTATTATTATTTTTATATTCATGAAGAGAACTTCAATTATTCCATTCTTTATTATTCTGTTGGAATAACCTGTATACGCGGTCTACCCTATACTTGGTGAAATTCTTCTGTTATTCCATTCTTTATTATTACATTGGAATATCCCGTCATGCGCGTTTACGCCTTTACCTAGTTCCGTTATTTATTATTCTGTTGGAATAACCTATCTATGTGAAGTGCCGCATGCATGGTGATTTTTGTTGTTATTCCATTCTTTATTATTCTGTTGGAATATCTTTCTGCATGCGTTTTACTGTGGGACTGGTTTATTATTTATTATTCTCATTGGAATAACTTGTCTGTCTGAAATGCGCATGCATGGTGATTTCTATTGTTATTCCATTCTTTATTATTCATTAGAATATCCTCGTCTGCATGCGTTTTCTGTGGGAACACGGTTCCGTTATTTATTATTATGTTGGAATAACTTGTCTATATCGAAATACCGCATGCTTGGTGATTTCGTTGTTATTCCATTCTTTATTATTTTGTTGAATATCACCGCCGATGCGTATTACGCTGACCGTTCCGTTATTTATTATTACTCGTTAGAATAACTGCCTATCATGGCAATCTTAGCATGCATGGTAATTTCTTTTGTTATTCCATTCTTTATTATACTCAGTTGGTTAACGTTTTGACTTTTATACTCCATGAAATTAGTGGAATATCCTTGATATTTGCACTTCATCCAGTATCTTTTCACGGAAATATTCTTCTGAGCATTCTTGAATTTTACTCTACAAAGAAGTATCATGTTGACAATTTGGACGTTATTAGTTCCTGGATAATTTAATTCTTGAACTTGTTTTATTGAATTCTTATATCATTGTCATCATTCTCATGTTTATATTTTGTTGAAAGTCATCTGTGGCCTATAGTTCATAGATGGACTTGGTATGATTATGACCAGGGATTATTCGGTATAATCATGACCGTAATGTTACAAATGATGTGGAAAAAATCCTCATTGGCTCGTAGTGCATTGATAGACAGTTTTTGGTATGATTATGGCTATGGATTCTCTTCGGCCAAGGGAGCAAAGATGAATTGTTTTATGGCATGATCAGGACTGTTGATGAAAACACAATTATCTTTGGCTCGTAGTGCATGGATAATTCGTGGTCGTGATACTAAATAATATCATTGGCTTGTAGTCCAGGGATGAATTGATGATGTGGATTATTTATTAAGCTGAGTCCCAGCGATAAAAGTGATGAAAAAAAATGTTTTAAATCATAAAAGATAGTAGATTTTATTCTCTACTTGACTCTTTTAATGGATTGCTTATTCCGCTGCAGTTAAACTTGATGTTTGTTATATTTTATCAGTTTAACATTGTTGAAGACTAATGATAATTTATTCTACATTATCTTAGTCATAATATTTCTTCTTGGGCTAGTTGAGCTTACCCTTTCTTTCATTGTTCTCTTGAGAAATGAGAACGTAGTCGGACTAGTCGGGGAATGGAGTGACGATCCAGGATGATAATATTAGTAGTCCTCACTATTCTGTTAAATAGTGTGACAATAAATGTATTGAGGACTCCTTTGAGTGTGGATACTGTTTAGATGACAATATTCTTATTAAAACTCTCAGTTATGTTTTGTCGTATTTTTACACGACGTTTGTATAATTAAATTGTATTTGTATTTTGTACCATGTATCTGGCGACTCAAGATGGGTGATGTATACCTATTTTTGGGGGCGTCACAAAATTTATCTTTTGTAATAACACCACTATATTCCTATGTGAAGTAATTAAAAATAGATTCAATAATCTCAGATTCTCATAAAAGTTATATGAGGCATATATGTATATTTCTATCCTATACACAAATCATTTTATTCAATCCTAAAAAGAATAATCAAGACATGTTATCGTATTTTAGATTAAAACCCTAGAATCTATCATCCAATTTTACCTAGGTTATCAAATTAATTGTTGGTCAAACAATTATATCTTGACGCACAAAATATGATAAACTACTTACATATAATCAATAATAATCAAAACGAGAGCAATTCAATTTAAACTAATAATTATATACCATTGTAATCTTAAAAGATAGTTCATATCATAGAAAGAAAACATTGTCATTAATTCAAATAGCATCCTCAAATTACAAAAATAAAAGGAAAAGAATAGAGAAATAAAATTGTGTAACAACCTTTAGTCCACACGCTCAGCCTTCCATTACTGTTCTTCTTTCCATGCTCTCCATATTGATCTTTGGAAATCTAATAATTAATCTCTGCTTGATGGTATGATATGTGTTTTTCTTGTTGAAATCAACCTATTTGTAGACTTATAAAATGATCCCCTAAGCTTGGTAGACTTTGCATCACATTAGAACTTTATATGAGAAGTTCCTAACTTAATTATGAAAACAATCCCAGCCAAGCCAAGAAAATTAGCAGCCTACGTGCCCTAAATGCCTAAGCGCCCAGAAGCAGCTTCTAGGCACTGAGCCCATGAAGTACTAGCATGCCATTGCGCTTTTCTTCTCACCTTTAGGCGCCACGCCCCCAAAATAGGTATACATCACCCATTCCGAGTTGTCAATACATGGCATGTAAACAACTACAACTTTATTATTACAACAAGAAATCTGTGAGTTTAAATACAAATATTATCTTCTGCATAATATTTATACTCAAATAAATCCTCATCACATTTATCGATACATTATTTTACAAAATGGTGAGGACTACTAAACAATCCTTTCTAAAACCTTCATTCCATACCCCGACTTGCATTTCGCTATATTCTCGCCTCCCCGAGAAGAATGGAACAAAAGGAAAAGGGTGAGCTCAACTAGCTCAAGAAGAATATTACGACTAAGATAATATACAACAAATTATCGTTAGTCTTCAACAGTGGAAAAATTTAATGTAATACAATAGACAACAAGTTTCGATCAATATTCGCAATGAAATAATAATTCATAAGAGTTACGTAGAGAATGAAATCTACTATAATCTATGAATTTAATAAATTCATCATCAATATTTTATCCCCTCAGAACATCAATCAATATTCATCTCAAATCAAATATTCATCTTTGCACTACAAAAGCAAAGATATTCATCAATCGGTCATGTTCATCTCAACACTGCTCATCTCTAAAGGCCAAAGATATCATCAATCATGTTCATCTCAACACTGCTCATCTTTGCACTAAAGGCCAAAGATATTCATCACCAAATGTTCATTTAAACACTATCTTTGCACTCACTGCCAAAGATATTCATCAATCCATTCATGTTCATTTAAACACTGCTCATCTTTGCACTACAGCCAAAGATATTCTTCAGAATCATTCATCTTTGCACTACAAAGCCAAAGATATTCAATAATATCATCATTTAAGACCGAGGATGATGAAAATATTTTTAAAGAACGAATCCAAAGAAACAAAATGACAAGGATTAAGGATTAATGATTCGTATTTTGTTTTATCCATGTCCAACAATACCTTCAAAAATAATCATAGTGGTGTAAAATTCAAGAATGATCAAAACATGGATACAATCAAAGCTAGTATCCGTAATAGATATTTTGGACGAAAAGAAGAAATTTTATTTTTCGATGAATAGTGCCAGATACGTGAATAGTGCCAGATACGTGAATAAAGGCCGATATAATGCGAATAGTAACTCTCGACACCAAAAGATAGAAATTCCACAAAAAAACATTTTCACGCTTCATGAATAAGACTCGTGAATAAGAACTCGTGAATAGTAACTCATGAATAGTAACTCGTGAATAAGAACTCATGAATAGTAACCCCGACATGAAAAAGTTCCAAATTTGATAAAACTTCAGATCAATATTTCAAAGATAATGATATCAAGAAATAATATCATTACGAAAAAAATAATATCCCTTACCTCAAAGAATCAAGATTTCTAAGGAAAGGCTCAAGTGATGTCAATGAAACTTGTAGACTCGAACAAAGAACTCTCAAAGTATCTAAATACTCACAAAATACGCCAATAATATAGAGAGAGAAGAGAGAAAAACTTTGTTTCGTGTGATTTTCAATTCTAACTTAGCCTCTATTTATAGAAAATGTTAGCCCACCAAGGCATTTCGACCACACCGATGGCTTTACTCGCTACTATTGCCACCCACCACATTTGAAATAAAATTCAGCACATTTCTTCACCAACCACAAGTGGGGCCCACTCAATTCTAGAATTTTCCACCAAAATCAATTATAACCCTAATTTCCTAATCAATACACCTCTTAAAATTCATAACAAATCATTCGTGACATTTTTAATTCGGCTCAAAATTTGTGGACATATACTCAACTTATATATGTATAACATATCCAAAATTACTATTAATCCAACTATTTGATTAAAAATTATAACCCCCGCAATATATCTCAAAAACCCCGATTTAATTTTTAATACCTCCAATCTGTAAAATACCGATAAAACACCTCAACAATAATTTCTTCATTTATAACCACATAAATAAATCCATCATTTATATCCACATAAAATAAATATTTCTTTATCATATGAATCAATAATTAATTATTCACAAATAATATTACGTAATCACAATTATGACAACCAGCCGCTCCTCAGAAAGAGGGGGCTTTCCGATAAGGATTTCTCCTCATCGCGCCGCAATTAGGTGACCAAACCTCTCCTCGATGTAACTTTCTAGACATTGCCAATAATGCTATCTAATAATATTATTCAAATAATATGAATTATTGATCCGATAATGGAGATAATGCAAAGGACAATTATCGAACAAATAATAATATAAAATATCAACGCAAAGAATTATCAATCAATAAAATAAAATATCAATAAGAATTCACTCGTGAAAAATTATTGAGTAGTGGCTTCTCACGTAAGGATCAATAATTCAACAATACTGGTAATACCGGTAGCATCACCGTAACAACCACGCCAGACATCGTATTTTAACCACCGTATTCCAATGCCTTAATTCTGAATAACTACGCCAAGTTATTTTTAACCAACTTATATTTGTCGCTTTTCTTCATCCAATCGCTTTCACATGGGGCCCACACATATGGTCATTACTGTCAGCATTTAATATTCCCCGACAAATTTAATATTCCACGACCAAACGAATATTCCCCGACAAAAATGAATATTTTATAACCACTTGCTTATTTTGAAATATTTATGATTTAACCCTTAACTATCCACATTAATCAAATCAACCCTTACTATTTCAAAATAATAAATAAAGGAAATTCCTTTTATTTAAAAATTTCTGGGTCTTACAACCTCCCTCCTTATGAAATTTCATCCCTCGAAATCGACGACGACTGTGTTTCAAAAGGTGAGGATACCTCGCTTTCATTTCCGCTTCCAATTCCTGTGTCATTTCCTATAGCATGATTCCTCCACAAAACTTTAACTTGTGGTATGACCTTTCATACAGTAGGATATGCTCCTTCCTATCCAAGATCTTGACAGTACCTCCTCATACGTTAAGTCTTCTATTATCTCGTCCTGGCTTCTAACTCAATAACGTGGTTCGGGTCTTTCACATATTTACGGCGCACGATATGTGAAACACATTATGAACACGAGACATACTTTGAGGTAACGCAAGTCTATAGGCTACATTTCCTACTCGGTCAAGAATTTGAAATGGACCAATAAATCGTGGATCGAGCTTTCCTCTCTCCCAAATCTTGTAACTCCCTTCCATGGAGCAACTCGCAACAATACACGATCCCCTACATTAAATTCCACGCCCTTTCGATGAAGATCCGCATAACTCTTTTGTCGATCTTGTGCCGCTTGTATACGCTTGTCAATCATTTGGATCTTTTCTTTAGTCATATCGATTAACTCTCGGTCCCAACAATGTTGCTTCACCCACCTCATCCCAACATATCGAGAAACGACATTTTCGGCCCATATAATGCTTCAATGGAGCCACACCTATACTTTCCTCGATAACTCATTGTTGTAGGAGAATTCCACCAATGGTAAATACTTATCCCAACTACCTTTGAAGTCTAGGACACGTAGTCTTAATAAATCTTCAAGAGTTTGAATAGTCCTCTCCGATTGTCCGTCTGCTTGGGGATGGTATGCCAACTAAATCGCAAATCCGCGCTCATAGCTTTTTGCAAGCTAACCCAAAATCTTGAAGTGAATCTTGGGTCACGATCCAAACTATGGATACAGTATGCCACCATGCAACCTCACAATCTCATTTACGTATATACTAGCAAGACGCTCAAGGAATAAGTCTCCGTGATCGGCAAGAAATGAGCGCACTTGGTTAATCTATCAACAATAACCCAAATAGCATTGATGCCTTTGAGAAACCGTAGGAAGACCCAGTAATTAAATCCATGGTAATGTGTTCCCACTTCCATTCCTAATCTCAAGTGGTTGCAACGACCCTTAGGTACTAGATGCCCGCCTTTTACACGCTGGCAAGTTAAACACATCGAGATAAACTTTGCAATCTCTCTTCATATTATTCCACCAAAATGTATGTCAAGATCACGATACATTTTAGTACTTCCAGATGGATTGCAAATGGTATCAGTGTGCCTCCATCATAATCTTGTACTTCAAATCGTAGTCGTTAGAACACAAAGTCTAGAGTGGACTCAAGTATTCCTTCTTCATCAATTCTCGCCCTAATAGCTCCTTCTTGTACTTTCTTCTTCATACGATCGCCCTGCCCTGGTGGCTCGAGCAACCTTAACTTTTTCTATTAAAGTTGGCTCTATGCGTATACTTGACATCATCGCACTCTGCTCCGCGATATGATCTTCTACTCAATGCGCCACCACCACGCTCGCTTTACCGTGATGGTATCAATAGTGTGGTCGTAGTCTTTCAATAGCTCGAGCCAACGTCACCGCCGCCGATGTTGAGTTCTTTTTGAGTGAAGAAATATTTAAGGCTTTTTATGATCCGAATATATCTCCACTTTCTCCCATATAGATAGTGCCTCCATATCTTTAAGCGCGAAAACGATCACCGCTAACTCTAGATCACGAGTAGGATAATTCCTCTCATACTCTTTAAGTTGTCGCGAGGCATAGGCTATGACTTTCCCACGCTTGCATGAGAACACATCCTAACCCTTTGCCTCAAGCATCGTCAGAGATAACAAATCCATCCGAACCAGATGGTATTGTTAGAACAAAATAAAATAAGTCTCCTCTTAAGCTCTTGGAAACTTTTCTCGCATTCTTCGCCTCAAACGAATTTCAGATCCTTCGAAAGTTAGCCGAAGATGGAGTAGCGATTCGAGAAAACCCTTCCACTTAATCTCCGATAATAACCAAATAAGCCCAAAAAGCTACGACTTCACCACCGACTTTTGCTGTTCTAACTTTGATTGCTTCAATCTTCACGGATCAACAGATACTCCATGTTTTGACACCATATGCCCAAGAAATGCTACTTCCTCGCCGTAACTCGCATTTCTTCAATTTGGCATATAGTTGGTTTTCACGGCCTTTGAGTACCAAATTTTCAAATGGTGCTCATGATCTTCACGACTTTTGAATATATATAAGGATGTCATCAATAAAGACAACAACGAATCGATCCAAATATTCCTTGAATACTTGGTTCATCATATCCATGAAAGTCATAGAGCATTAGTTAGTCCGAAAGACATGACTAAGAATTCATAATGCCCATACCGAGTTCTCAAGGCGCCTTTTGAATATCCTCGCCTAATCTTCAAATTGATGATATCCGTAACGAAGATCGATTTTTGAAAAGAATTGTGCCCTCAGCAAATCGGTCAAACAAGTCATCAATACGAGGTAGAGGATACCTATTCTCGATGGTGACATGGTTCAATTCCCCGATAGTCAATACAGTCGCATACTCCCGCTTTTCTTTTTTACAAATAAAACAGAGCACCCCAAGGAGATGTACTAGACGAATGAAACCGATGTCCAACAATTCTCGTAGTTGGACCTTTAACTCCTCAAGTTCAATAGAGCCATTCGATATGGGGTTTTAGAAATGGGCTTTGTACCAAAGTTCAAGATCAATAAAGAATTCAACTTCACGCTCGGGGTAGACCGAAGTTCTTCAGAAATACGCCAGAAAGTCAATAACAACAGAATATTATTCAAATTTGACGTGTCTTTATTCAAATCCATAACATGGGCTAAGAAAGCTTGACATCCGCTTTTTCAATAAACGAATAGCTTTATGATTAGATATGATAAAGTGATTGATTTTAATGGTTTAGTTGCTTGAATTGCATAAATAAAGTCAAGTTAGAATATGAAAACTAACAACCTTACGAAAAACAATCAATTTTGGCATGATGAGTAGTTAACCAATCAATCCCTAAAATCACATCAAAAGCAAGTATCTTTAAAGAGATAAGGTCAATGTAAGGTGATGGTGCCAACTTGAATCAAACAAGATTTATAAACAAAGGATGTGATGAAAGTTTCTCCTAACGGAGTTTCCACAGATAGATCAAAGTCTAATTTCTCCGAGTCAAGTTTAAACGCTGAGCACATGCAGAGAGATAAAAATGAATGGGTAGCACCAGATCAAGTAAGGTATAAACTTCGCAAGAATTTATAAATAGCTTACCCGTGATCACCTCGTTTGGGTTCCTCGCATTATGACCACCACAACAAACGCCTTCCCTAATCGCTGACTTTGACTTTTCTCGATATGTTTTTTGAGTCACCGCTCTCACGAACTAGGTTTCGCTCTGCATAATCTCGAAAGCGATATGTCCTTCCTTTCCACAACTATAGCATACCTTGAATCATTGTGGCGCTTGACCGATATGTCCCTCTTTTCCGCATTTGTAGAGATATACGACCGGTGGTCGCTTCTCTCCCTTAGAACCAGCTTGTCACCAGACTGCCGCCTTCACATAGTCGCTGTTAAATCTCCTTTTTAAAATCTCCTCCCGACTCGCTTCTTCGCTTTTCACGACCATGATTACCACCAGAGTGGTTACCATTTCATCCGCCTGCTTTCTTTTCTCCGCAGTTATCATTATTCTCGCTGATCGCTATCTCTCGGTACGATCCTCGTTATGGTCCTCAACACCGTATTTCAAGTATCTCGCCTAATAATTGAGCCCTGCTTACAACATCCTCGAATAAAGAGAAAGTTTATGAGAAATGAGATACCGACGACGCCGGTTTTCAAACCTCTAAGAAACATCCGCCATACACGCTCTCATTCTCCACCAAATGAGGTGCAAACTCGATAACTCGCAAACTTTGCCTCGCATCGAGACACCGCCATGTTGTTTTGCTCTAATCTGATGAACTCCACTTCCTTCATACGACGAACACTTTCGTGAAAGTATTTGTCATTAAATAGTCTCTCAAACGCCTCCCAAGACATGCCGAAAAGGCTTCGATGGGTACGCTTCACGCATTCCCACCAAAGAGTCCGCCGCCACTTTAAAACATAAAGGTGGCGAATGGAACCTTCGTTCTCCTCCGCGCATCCCAAGACATCGAATATCTTGGTAATTTGTTTGACCCATGTTTCCGCCATGATCGGATCCGCTTTCCTTAAATTCGTGGTCCCAACTTTTTGAATCGCTTGCATCGTGACAACCCGTGAATTGCTATCATTTCCTCCTCAGATTTTGAACACGAGTCTCCTCGTCTCGATTTTGCATGAACCGCAAAAAGCTTCTAAACATCCCCTCGCTCATCATCTCGCTTCAGGTGTTGTTCACAGAGGAACATTGCCACTGTCAGACGCTCTCCTCGCTGGTAAAAGACAGCATCTCCACTGGGCCTCATTTACTCCATCATTAATATTCTCACGACATTCTCAAATACCGCCATAAAACAAGGGTTAATTAAGGAAATCAATATATCACATAATATCCCTATATATCGACTAACTAACAAATAAGCTTAGTAGGACACACTAGCGAAGGATTTACTCTGCCTCCCTCCTAGTTCTATTCCCCGATCTCCGCCAGAGATCATATCCCTAAGCTCGATACCAACCGCGACGCCCCCAAAATAGGTATACATCACCCATTCCGAAATCAATACACGGTATGTAAACAACTACAACTTTATTATTACAACAAGAAATCGTGAGTTTAAATACAAATATTATCTTCTAGACAATATTTATACTCAAATAAATCCTCATCACATTTATCGATACATTATTTTACAAAAATGGTGAGGACTACTAAACAATCCTTTCTAAAACCTTCATTCCATACCCCGACTGCACTCGCTTATATTCTCGCCTCCCGAGAAGAATGGAACAAAAGGAAAAGGGTGAGCTCAACTAGCTCAAGAAGAATATTATGACTAAGATAATATACAACAAATTATCGTTAGTCTTCAACAGGAAAAATCGATAGAATACAATAGACAACAAGTTTCGATCAATATTCGCAGCTGAAATAATAATTCATTCATAAAGAGTTACGAGAGAATGAAATCTACTATAATCTATGAATTTAATAAATTCATCATCAATATTTTATCCCCTCAGAACATCAATCAATATTCATCTCAAATCAAATATTCATCTTTGCACTACAGCCAAAGATATTCATCATCCATTATGTTCATCTCAACACTGCTCATCTTTGCACTAAAGGCCAAAGATATTCATCGCTCATGTTCATCTCAACACTGCTCATCTTTTGCACTAAAGGCCAAAGATATTCATCACTCGGTCATGTTCATTTAAACACTGCTCATCTTTGCACTACAGCCAAAGATATTCATCAATCATCATGTTCATTTAAACACTGCTCATCTTTGCACTACAAAAAAAGATATTCTTCAGAAATCATTCATCTTTGCACTACAGTGCCAAAGATATTCAATAATATCATCATTTAAGACCGAGGATGATGAAAATATTTTTAAAGAACGAATCCAAAGAAACAAAATGACAAGGATTAAGGATTAATGATTCGACTTTGTTTTATCCATGTCCAACAATACTTCAAAAAATAATCATAGTGGTGTAAAATTCAAGAATGATCAAAACATGGATACAATCAAAGCTAGTATCCGTATTAGATATTTTGGACGAAAAGAAGAAATTTTATTTTTCGATGAATAGTGCCAGATATCGTGAATAAAGGTCAGATACGTGAATAAAGCCGAGATATCGTGAATAAGAACTCCGACACCAAAAAGATAGAAATTCCACAAAAAACATTTTCACGCTTCATGAATAGTACTCGTGAATAAGAATCGTGAATAGTAACTCATGAATAGTAACTCATGAATAGTAACTCATGAATAGTAACCCCGACATGAAAAAAAGTTCCAAATTTGATAAAAACTTCAGATCAATATTTCAAAGATAATGATATCAAGAAATAATATCATTACGAAAAAAATAATATCCCTTACCTCAAAGAATCAAGATTTCTAAGGAAAGGCTCAAGTGATGTCGAATGAAACTTGTACTTTAACAAGAACTCTCAAAGTATCTAAATACTCACAAAATACGCCAATAATATAGAGAGAGAAGAGAAAAAACTTGTTTCGTGTGATTTTCAATTCTAACTTAGCCCTCTATTTATAGAAAAATGTTAGCCCCACCAAGCGCATTTGACCTCGCACCGATGGCTTTACTCGCTACTATTGCCACCCACCACATTTGAAATAAAATTCAGCACATTTCTTCACCAACCACAAGTGGGGCCCACTCAATTCTAGAATTTTCCACCAAAATCAATTATAACCCTAATTTCCTAATCGACACCTCTTAAAATTCATAACAAATCATTCGCATTTTTTTAACGGCTCAAAATTTGTGGACATATACTCAACTTATATATGTATAACATATCCAAAAATTACCACAATCCAACTATTGGATTAAAAATTATAATCCCCGCAATATATCTCTCAAAACCCCGATTTAATTTTTAATACCTCCAAACTGGTAAAATACCGATAAAACACCTCAACAATAATTTCTTCATTTATAACCACATAAATAAATCCATCATTTATATCCACATAAAATAAATATTTCTTTATCATATGAATCAATAATTAATTATTCACAAATAATATTACGTAATCACAATTATGACAACCAGCCGCTCCTCCTGAAAGAGGGGCTTTTCCGATAAGGATTTCTCCTTATCGGCGCCAAAATTAGGTGACCAAACCTCTCCTCGATGTAACTTTCTAGACATTGCCAATAATGCTATCTAATAATATTATTCAAATAATATGAATTATTGATCCGATAATGGAGATAATGTGCAAGGACAATTATCGAACAACAATAATATAAAAAATATCAACGCAAAGAATTATCAATCAATAAAATAAAATATCGAATAAGAATTCACCGTGAAAATTATTGAGTAGTGCCTTCTTCACGTAAGGATCAATAATTCAACAATATCAGGTAATACCGTGTGCTATCATAACCACGCCAGACATCAGATTTTAACCACCGGGTATTCCAACACCTTAAATCTAAGAATAACTACGCCGCTATTTTTAACCAACTTATATTTGTCGCTTTCTTCATCCAATCGCTTTCAGTTATGGGGCCCACACATGGTCAAGCTACGTCGCATTTAATATTCCCCGACAAAGATTTAATATTCCACGACCAAACGAATATTCCCCGACAAAATGAATATTTTATAACCACTTGCTTATTTTGAAATATTTATGATTTAACCCTTAACTATCCACATTAATCAAATCAACCCTTACTATTTCAAAATAATAAATAAAGGAAATTCCTTTTATTTAAAAATTTTGGGTCTTACACTAGCTTCAATTTCCATTCCACTAGCTTTTTCTACACGAGCACAAGAAAAAGCGCATAAAAACCTGAATAGAAAATACTCAAGGACTCACAATTTCATTAAGTCAAAAGTACTCAATTCAGACATATACAAAACACACTCATCAAAAAACCCCTAAACTCATTCTCGTTCGCATCATGTGTTTATGGATGAGTGTGTTTTACACTCCTTCTCAACCCACCACATGATCCATTATGTCAACTCGGGAAAGTTAAAAAAAAAACTCAAATAATCCTAAATATCAAATAATCCAAGATTCCCCGAAACTTATATTAATGCCCACATTCGCTGCAATTAAGAACAGATTCAATAATCTCATATTCTCATAAAATTTAAATGTGGCATATGGTAAATTCCTATCTTATACACAAATCATGTTATTCAAACCTATAAAGAATAATCAAGACAAATGTTATCATATTTAGATCAAAACCCTAGAATCTATCTTCCAATTTCATCTAGGTTATTAAATTTATTGTTGGTCAAATAAATATATATATATATATATATTTGACGCTCAAAATATGATAAATTAACAACTTGCATATAATCAATAATAATCAAAACGAGAGCAATTCAATTTAAACTAATCATTGGGTTCCATTGTAATCTTAAAAGAAAATTTAGTTCATATCATAGAAAGAAAAAATCGTCATTAATTCAAATAGCATTCTCGAATTATAAAAATAAAAGGAAAAGAGTAGAGAAATAAAGTTGTGTAACAACCTTCAGTCCCCACACTCAGCCTTCAATTCATGTTCTTCTTTTCGTGCTCTCCTTCTTGATCTTTAGAAATCTGATAATTAATCTATGCTTGATGATATGATATGTGTTTTTCTTGTTGAAATCAGCCTATTTGTGAACTTATAAAACGATCTCCTAAGCTTGGTAGAGTTTGTTAAATAATTATATCGGAACGTGCTATTATATAAAATAAAATCAATTAATCAATTAGGTACTTACATGAATTGAGAGAAGCCATCTTGTATGTATCACGCTTCCACTGCGCTTAAAGGTGAAAGTCTTCAATTATCTCTCTCAATCTTAGGATGAATGTACAGACGTGTATAAAAATTTTTAGACGACAATTGGGACCAAACCCTAACTGTTTTATTTATAGAATAGCTCAGGGTCAAAATTGTCCATCAAGATTATGAAACCCTAGGACCCATTATGCCAATTACTATCAGTAATATTATTTATAGGCCACATAATTAATTACCAAACTCATAAATAAAATGATTAAATTAATACAATATGTAAACCCAATAATTACATAAATAATAGAGGTCACATAAGGAAATAAAATATTCTAACATTTTTCCACTTGGCTGAAATACTATTTATATACAAAATATAAGGCTTACTGTGACACTCCCAAAATAGGTATACACAACCCATTTTGAGTCGCCAAATACATGGTACAAAATTTAAATACAACTTCACTTATACAATACGACAAAAACGTAGCTGAGAGTTTTAACACAAATATTGTCTCGTAGACAATATCCAAACTCAAATGAAGTCCTCATTACATTTATTATCACACAATTTCATAGAATAGTGAGGACTACTATAACCACCATCTTGGACCATCACTCCATTCTCCGACTAGTCTCAGCTATATTCTCATTTCCTGAAGAGAACAATGAAAGAAAAGGGTGAGCTCAATTAGCCCAGTAAAGAATATTATAACTAAGATAATGTAGAATAAATTATCGTTAACCTTCAACAGTTTAAAACTAATAGAATACAATAGACAACAAGTTTAACTACAGTGGAACAAGCAATCCATTAGAAGTGTCAAGTAGAGCATGATATCTACTATCTTCTATGATTTAAAAGTTCATCATCAGTATTTTATCGCTATAACACAACTCAATAAATAATCCATATCACCAAATTATCCATGCACTACGGGCCAAGGATATTCGTTAGTGTCACATCTACGAATTATCCATGCACTACGGGCCAAGGATATTCGTTATTATCACCAATGGTCATGATCATGCCAACAACTTTTCATCAATGTACTACGGGCCAATGATACTGATACATAATTTCTGGTCATAATCATACCAATCAACAGTCCATCTATGCACTACGGGCCAAAGATGACTTTCATCACAATATAAGCATGAGGATGATGACAATGATATAAACATCAATCAAACGAAATCAAAGATAAATATTAAAGATTTTTAATTTATCCATAGTTTAAAAATGTCCAAATTGTCAACATGATAACTGCTTTGTGGAGTAAAATTCAAGAATATTATTCATGTATCAAAAATAATTTGGACAGAAAAGAAATCAATTTTTTTCGTGAATAGTACCCCAGGGGAATAGTACCCGAGTGAATAGTACTTCGTGAAAAGTACCCTAGCATGAAAAGATAAAAAAAATTAACAAGAATGTTCAGAAGAATATTTCCGTGAAAAGATACTAGATGAAGCACAAATTTTAAAGATATTCTACTAATTTCAAGGAGTATAGAAGTAATAGCTATCAACATGAATGTAAAATTAGGAATACGAAACAAAATAATATTACTTACATACTATAGAGTATGGAAGAAAATATTATTTCTTACGAATATTGAACAAAAATAATATCTCTTTCTTTAAAAGAAAAGTATTTCTGACTGGTATGGCGGAGATATTCTACACTCAAAGCTTCCTTAAACTCAAAAGAAATACGCTCAATATTATAGAAGAATAATTATCTGATTCTGGTGTGATTTTTATTTCTAAATTAAGCATCATATTTATAGGAGAATGGTAGGAAACTATTTAAGAAAATCATGGGTGAACATTAAGGAAATTCACGGGCGCGAATTCACTGGCGCAATCTAAAAAATTTTGATTTTACTATTCAGCACTATGCACACAATATGAAGTGCTATGCAATAAAATAAAATATAATATATTTTATTTTATATAAAAGTTTTCTATTTTATTACTATTATAATATATATATATATATATATATATATATATATTCACACACACGTACACAAACACGTACACACACATACTTTATACTTTATATATTCGAGAAAATTCTTCCACGAATCTCCGATAATAACCAACTAAACCTACATACTTAGGTTACCGACTTAGGTTGCTCCCAGCTTTGTATTGCTTCAATCTTTGCCGGGTCAACAGATATTCCATGATTTGATATCACGTGCCTAAGGAATGCTACTTTCTCAAGCCAGAACTCTCATTTCTTCAACTTGCCATATAGCTTATTTTCACGAAGCTTTTGGAGTATCAGCCTTAAGTGTTGCTCATGATCTTCACGGCTTTTAGAGTAAATGAGGATGTCATCAATAAAAATAACCACAAAATGATCCAAATATTCCTTGAATACTCGGTTCATCATATCCATGAAGGCAGCAGGAGCATTAGTCAATCCAAAAGACATGACTAAGAATTCGTAATGCCCGTATCGAGTTTTGAAAGCAGTCTTTGGAATGTCATCAGTTTTAATCTATAACAGATGATATCCGGAACGAAGATCGATCTTTAAAAAGAATTTAGCACCTTTCAACTGGTCAAACAGATCATCAATGCGAGGCAACGGGTACCTATTTTTGATGGTGACATGTTTCAACTCCAGATAGTCAATGCAAAGTCGTATACTTCCATCTTTCTTCTTTACGAATAGAACAGGAGTACCCCAAGGAGACGTACTAAGACCAATGAAACCGATGTCTAACAGTTCCTGCAGTTGGGTTTTTTACTCCTGAAATTCAATAGGAGCCATTTGGTATGGGGTTTTAGAAATGAGTTTTGTACCAGGTTTAAGGTCAAAACAAAATTTGATTTCACGCTCTGGGGTAGGCTAGGAAGTTCTTCAGGGAATACGTCAGGAAATTTATTAACAATAGAAATATCATTCAAATCTGACGTATTTTTGTTTAAATCCATGACATGGGCTAAGAAATCTTGACTGTAACGCCCCCAAAATAGGTCCATTCCATCCAACCCATTCTGAGTCGCCAAATACATGGTACAGAAATAACTACAACTTTATTATTACAACATATAAACTGTGAGTTTAAATACAGATATTGCCATTTAGACAATATCCACACGCAAATAAATCCCCATCATAATTATTGATACATTATTTTATAAAAATGGTGAGGACTACTAAACAACTCTCTCTAGAACCTTCATTCCATACCCCGACTAGTACTCGCTACATTCTCGCCTCCTGAGAAGAAAAATGGAACAAAAAGGAAAAGGGTGAGCTCAACTAGCCCAAGAAAGAATATTATGACTAAGATAATATACAACAAATTATCGTTAGTCTCCAACAGGAAAAATCTAATAGAATACAATAGACAACCAGCTTTTAAATCAACAATCGCAATGAAACAACAATTCATTAGAAGAGTTAAGTAGAGAATGCAAACTACTATCTTCTATATATGAATTTAAAAGTTCATCGTCGATATTTTATCCTCGTAACATCAATCAATATATATCGGAATCAAATATTCATCTTTGCACTACAGTGCCAAAGATATTCATCGATTAGTCATGTTCATCTAAACACTGCTCATCTTTGCACTACGGGCCAAAGATATTAATCAATCGATCATGTTCATCTCAATACTGCTCATCTTTGCACTACGGCCAAAGATATTCATCAAGAAATCATTCATCTTTGCACTACAGTGCCAAAGATATTCAAAGAATATCATCATTTAGGACCGAGGATGATGAAAAATATTTTAAAGAAAACGAATTCAAAGGAAACAAAAGAACAAATATTAAGGATTCGTATTTTAAACAATCCAAGTTCAAAAATACTTCATAAGTAATCGAGTGGAGTAAAATTCAAGAATGATCAAAACATGGATACAATCAAAGCTAGTATCTATAATAGATATTTTGGACAAAAGAAGAAATTTCATTTTTAATGAATAAAGACCAGTATTCGTGAATAAGTCAGATATCGTGAATAAAGGTCGATATCGTGAATAGTAACTCCGACACCAAAAGATAAAAATTTCACAAAAAAACATCATCATGCTTCATGAATAGTACTCGTGAATAGTAACTCATGAATAGTAACCCCGACATGAAAAAGTTCCAAATTTGATAAAAAGTTCCAACCAATATTTTAGCATAATGATATTGAAGAAATAATATCATTTTCGAATAAAATAACATCTCTTACCTCGAAAGACAGTACTTCTAGTTGAAACACCGGATATAGGCTATGACTTGAACTTGCACCGTATAGCAATCCTCAAAAATACTCACAAGAATACGCTCGATAATATAGAGAGAAAACTTCGCCTTACGGTGTGATTTTCAATTCTAACCTAAGCACCCTATTTATAGGAAAATGCTTAGAACACCAAAGTAGAAAATTTATTAAAATATTAATATATATATATATATAATCTTTACGCACACCTTTGAATATTCCACGACCAAACGAATATTCCCCGACAATAATGAATATTTTATAACCACTTGCTTATTCGAAATATTTGCGTATTTTACCCATAACTATCCACATTAATCAAATCAACCCTTACTATTTCAAAATAATAAATAGAGGAAAATAAATTTCATTTATTAATAATTTGGGGTCTTACAACCTCCCCTCCTTATGAAATTTCGTCCTCGAAATTGACATACGTACTTGGTGTTTCGAAAAGATGAGAATACCTCATTTTCATTTCCGTTTCCAACTCCCAGGTCATTTCCTCAATAGCATGGTTTCTCCACAAAACTTTAACTTGTGGTATAACCTCGGTACATAAAACATGTTCTTTCCTATCCAAGATCTTGACAGTACCTCCTCGTCATCGTTAAGTCTTCTACTATCTCGTCCGGTTCTAACTCAATGACGTGGTTCGGTCGTCCACATATTTACGTAACATCGATACGTTATGAACACGCGTCATACTTGGCGGTAAAAACGATTCTATAGGCCACGCCCTATTCGATTGAGAATTTCAAATGGATTAATAAATCGAAGGTTTGAGCTTTCCTCACCTCACCGATTCTCGGCTTTGAAATAACAACTTCTTGCACCTCCTTCTTCAAATTCATCATCTCCGGCGTGTAGCTTGAATGCCTTTAACTTTATCGATTAAAGTTGATTATACTCAGATATCATCACGCGGGTACCTAGAGTTTTCATCTCCATCTCTATTATTTGTAAATTATACGAAATGAGTCTTTGACAATATCGTACTTGTACTTGTATACGATCTTCTACTCAACATGTCAGCTACCACGTTCGCTTTTCCAGGATGGCATTGTCAGAACATGTGCTAAAATGAGTCTCCTCTTGAGTTCGTCGAAGCTCTTCCCACATTCCTTGCTCCATTAGAATTTTGTATCTCTACGAGTCAGCTGCGTTAATGGAATAGCGATTCGAGAATATCCTTCAACGAATCTCCGATAATAACCAACTAAGCCTAGAAAGCAACGTATTTCGATTACTGACTTAGGTTGTTCTCAATCGTGACTCATATCCCAACCTTGATAAGACGTTACATCGACACCTATCGCTTTTACTATCGCATTTAATATGGTGTCCCCTACGGAGAGTCTCGCTTGATTGCATTCCACAAAGGAAGTCACCGGATAAAGGCTCAGTACCAAATTTATAGTTGAATTTTAACTCCTCGAAGTTCAATAGGAGCCATTCGATATGAGATTTTAGAAATGAGTTTTGTACCGGGTTCAAAGTCGATACAAAATTTAATATCAGTCTTTGGGAGTAAACTAAGAAATTCTTCAGGAAATACGTCAGGAAAAATCAATAACAACAAGAATATTATTCAAATCTGACGTGTCTTTATTCAAATCCATAACATGGACTAAGAAAACTTGACATCCGTAATAAATGAATGACTTCATAGCTTGATATGAAAATGTTTGACTATAATGGTTTGATTGCTTGAATTCGAATAACAGGTTGCTTAGGAATATGAAAACTAACAACCTTACGAAGGTAATCAATTTCGGCATGATGAGTAGTTAACCTTAAAATCACATCAAAAGCAAATATCTCTATAGAAATAAGGTTAACAGGTAATGTGATAGTGTCAACCTGAATCAAGCAAGATTTCTAAACAACGGATGTAATGAAAGTTTCTCCTAATGGAGTCTTCATAAATAGGTCAAAGTCTAATTTCTCCGTAGTCAAGTTCAAACGTTGAGCGCAAGCAAGAGAGATAAAAGAATGGGTAGAATCGGTATCTAGTAAGGTATAAACTTCGCAAGAATTTATAATTAACTAACCCGTGCTAACTTCGTTCGGGTTTCTCGCATTTTGACCGGTCACGACAAACGCTCTTCCAGGAACCGTTGACTTTGACCTTTCTGGGACAACCTTTTGAGTCACCATTCCCGCTGGACTGAGTTTCGATATCGTACAATCTTGAGCGATATGTCCTTCTTTTCCACAATTATAGCATACCTTAAACTGTTGTGGGCAGTTTGGGCTGATATGTCCCTCTTTCCCGCATTTTTGTAACATACGACCGGTGGTCTTTCTCCTCCTTGGAACCAGATTGTTATCGGCGCCGACGCTTTCACATGGTCGTTGTTGAATCTACTCTTTTAAAATCTTCTCCCACTCGCTTTCTTCTATTTTATGGCCACGATTACCACCAGAGTGGTTACCGCTTTTGTCCGTATTCTTCTTTCTCCGTGGTTATCTTTATTCGATGATCGCTATCTTGATATGATCCTCGTTATGGTCCCTCGGTTGAACGTATTTCGTTATCTCGCTTTCACAACTGAGCCTTGTTGACAACATCTGAATAGAGAGAAAATTTATGAGAAATGAGATCTTGACGTATGTCGGGTTTCAAACCTCTCGAAACATCCGCGTCATACGTTCCTCATTCTCCACCAAATGAGGTGCAAACTCGATAACTCATGAACTTCGCCAGACTTTGGGACACCATCATGTTATTTCGCTCCCGGTCTAATAAACTCCACTTCCTTCATATGACGAATACTTTCGTGGAAGTACTTGTCATTGAACTGCTTCAAACGCTCTCCACGACATACGCCGAGTACGGTTTGGATGGGTACGCTTCACGCATTCCCACCAAGAGTCCGCCGCCACGTAAACATAAAGGTGGCGAATGGAACCTTCTGTTCTCCGTGCATCCCAAAGACATCGAATATCTTGGTAATTTGTTTGACCCATGTTTCCGCCATGATCGGATCGACTTTCCTTAAATTCGGTGGTCCCAACTGTTTTGAACCGCTTGGCCGTGACAACCCGTGAATTGCTATCATTTCCTCCTCAGATTTTGAACACGAGTCTCCCTCGTCTGATTTTTCATGAATCGCAAAAAAAAGCTTCTAAACATCCCTCGCTTCATCATCTCGCTTTCGGTGGTGTTGTTCACAGAGGAACATTGCCCGACTGTGCTGCGATTACGCTCGTTGTTGGTGAGTACAGCGCCTCCACTGTCCTCATTTCCGTTGTTAATATTCTCGATCGACATTCTCAAATTCTCGCCATAAAATAAGGGTTAATTAAGGAAATCAATATATCACATAATATCCCTATATATCTTGACCAACTAACAAATAAGCTTAGGTAGGACACACTAGCGAAGGATTTATTCGCCTCTCCCTCCTAGTTCTATTCCCCGATCTCCGCCAGAGATCATATCCCTAAGCTCGATACCAATCATGACACCCCAAAATAGGTCCATTCCATCCAACCTATTCTCGAGTCGCCAAATACATGGTATGTAAATAACTACAACTTTATTATTACAACATATAAACTGTGAGTTTAAATACGATATTGCCATCTGTATAATATCCACACGCAAATAAATCCCCATCATAATTATTGATACATTATTTTATAAAAATGGTGAGGACTACTAAACAACTCTCTCTAGAACCTTCATTCCATACCCGACTAGTACTCGCTACATTCTCGCCTCCCGAGAAGAAAAAATGGAACAAAAAGGAAAAGGTGAGCTCAACTAGCCCAAAGAAAGAATATTATGACTAAGATAATATACAACAAATTATCGTTAGTCTCCAACAGGAAAAATCTAATAGAATACAATAGACAACCAGGTTTAAATCAACAATCTGCAATGAAAACAACAATTCATTAGAAGAGTTAAGTAGAGAATGCAAACTACTATCTTCTATATATGAATTTAAAAGTTTATCGTCGATATTTTATCCTGTAACATCAATCAATATATATCCGAATCAAATATTCATCTTTGCACTACGTGCCAAAGATATTCATCACCGGTCATGTTCATCTAAACACTGCTCATCTTTGCACTACGCCAAAGATATTAATCGATCGATCGTGTTCATCTCAACACTGCTCATCTTTGCACTACGCGCCAAAGATATTCATCAAGAAATCATTCATCTTTGCACTACAAAAGCCAAAGATATTCAAAAGAATATCATCATTTAGGATGAGGATGATGAAAAATATTTTAAAGAAAACGAATCCAAAGAAACAAAAGAACAAATATTAAGGATTCAGATTTTAAACAATCCAAGTTCAAAAATACTTCATAAGTAATCGAGTGGAGTAAAATTCAAGAATGATCAAAACACGGATACAATCAAAGCTAGTATCCATAATAGATATTTTGGACAAAAGAAGAAATTTCATTTTTCTATGAATAGTGCCGTATTAGTGAATAGTCTTGTATCCGTGAATAGTTTCAGATATCGTGAATAGTAACTCAGACACCAAAAGATAAAAATTTCACAAAAAATATCATCATTAGCTTCATAAATAGTACTCGTGAATAAGAACTCGTGAATAAGAACTCATGAATAGTAATCCCGACATGAAAAAGTTCCAAATTTGATAAAAAGTTCCAACCAATATTTCAAAGATAATGATATTGAAGAAATAATATCATTTTCGAATAAAATAACATCCCTTACCTCGAAAAGACAAAGATTTAGTTGAAACACCTGGATATAGGCTATGACTTGAACTTTGCAACGTATAGAAATACTCAAAGTATACTCAAAATACTCACAAGAATACGCTCGATAATATAGAGAGAGAAAACTTGAGTTTCGGTGTGATTTTCAATTCTAACCTAAGCACCCTATTTATGTAAAAATGCTTTAACACCAAAAGTAGAAAATTTATTAAAATATTAATATATATATATATATATATATATATATATATATAATCTTTACGCACACCTTTGAATCTAAAATTCAGCAATTGAACACATGCCTTACACATGCAAAAAACGTTTTTTGTAAAAAAAATATTTAAAACTTCAAAAATTAATTATTTTGGAGCTTCAGAACTTCAATAATTCATAATAAATAGCCCTTTTATCAGAAAATTCGAATCTCGCGAGTTTTTATAGGAAATTCAATTCTCTACAACTTTACAGAAGAAAGTTATTTCAAATTCCAAACAAAAATTGACCGAAATCCATAAACGGGCGATTTTACAGGCTATAATCAAATTTCGGTCAATAATTGTGTCCACCAACACACAAAATATGTGTTAAACATTTAATGCCACAAAAATACTTTTCCTCATCATATACTCATATATCCCACATTCATTATAAAAATATCACCGTTAATATATTATTAAAATAATATATTTAAATGAATTATTTTATCGTAAAAAGATAAAATATTAATTTTCAACAATTGTCACATTAAAATTTTCTCCATCTATATCCACATAAAATCAATATTTTCCTCATCGGATAAATCAATAATTAATTATTAACAAATAATATTACAGAATCACAAATCTCTTGTGAAGCCGCTCCTCAGAGAAGAGGGCTTTCCAATAAGAATTTCTCCTTCTTGGCAAGAATTAGGTGACCAAATCTCTCCTTAGATGTAACTTTCTAGACATTGCCAATAATGTTATCTAATAATATTATTCAGATAATATGAATTATTACTTCGATAATGGAAAATACGTGTAATGATAATTTATTGAAACAACAAGTAATATAAAATATCAATGCAATAATTATTGAATCAATAAAATAAAATATCGAAGCAGAATTATCGTAATAATTATTGAGTAGTGCCTTCTTACGTAAGAATCAATAATTGGTGCAATACCGTGTGCTTCTTGTCAACAACGCAGATTAGTGTGTTTTAACCACCGTGTATTTCAACAAGATTAATTCAGAATAACTACGCCAAGTTATTTATAAACAACTTATATTTGTCATTTTCTTCATCCAATCGCTTTCCGTTATGGGGCCCATAAAAGATCAAAGGCTATTGTATTTAATATTCCCCAACAATCTGAATATTCCACGATCAAACGAATATTCCCCGACAATAATGAATATTTTATAACCACTTGCTTATTCGAAATATTTGCGTATTTTACCCATAACTATCCACATTAATCAAATCAACCCTTACTATTTCAAAATAATAAATAGAGGAAAATAAATTTCATTTATTAATAATTTGGGGTCTTACATTGACATTCATTTATCAATAAACGAATGGCTTTATGGCTTGATATGACAGTGATTGAATTTAATGGTTTGGTTGCTTGAATTCGCATAATAGGTTGGTTATGAATATGAAAACTAACAACCTTACGAAAATAATCAATTTTAGCATGATGAGTAGTTAACTAATCAATCCCTAAAATCACATCAAATGCAAGTATTTTCAAAGAGATGAGATCGACGGGTAATGTGAGTCTGCCGATTTGAATCAAACAAGATTTATTAACAGTGGATGTAATGAAGGTTTCTCCCAACGAAGTTTCAATTGATGACTCAAAGTTTAATTTTTCTGGAGTCAAATTAAACGTTGAGCGCAGGTAGGTGAAATAAAAGAATGAGTAGAACTAGTATCAAATAAGGTATAGACTTCGCAAGATTTTATGATTAGCTTACCCATGATAACTTCATTCGGGTTCCTCATTTTTTGGGAGGTCACAACAAACGCTCTCACTTGAACTATCAGCTTTGACTTGTCTGGGACGGCCTTTGGTGCCTCCATCCCAGCTGGATTTGACTTCACTACATGACAAAATCGGGCTAGGTGACATTCTCTTCCGTAATTTAAACATGCTTTGGGTTGCTACGTACAGTTTGGACTAATGTGTCCCTTCCCTCTGTATCTGTAGTATACGACCGGTGGTCGTTCTACTTCCTTAAAAATAGGTGATGGTGTTGCTGTCTTTCCATCATTATTGAACCTTCTCTTCTTGAAATTTCCACTTGACTCATTTCTTCTATTATCTTGACCAAGATTACCACCAAAGTGGTTACCATTTCTAGTATGATGATTTCCTCCACGTTTGTTGTCACTGCTTTGATGACTGCTACCACTGGTATTATCATTTTTTCGGCTGCTATCTTTTGGTTAGGCTGACTCATTATCGCGCTCCAATAACTGAGCCATATTTACAACATCTGAATACAAGCAAAGTTTATGAGAAATGAGGTATTGACGTATTTCGGGTTTCAAACCTCGCAGAAATATTCGTGTCATTCTCTCCTCATTATCAACCAAATGGGATGCAAACCGGGATAACTTCGCAAAATTAGCTTCGTATTGCGATAACGTCATATTGTTTTGCTCCAGCTTGACGAATTCTACCTCCTTCATATGACGAATACTTTCAGGAAAGTACTTGTCGTTGAACAATTCTTAGAACTTCTCCGAAGACATCTTTAATTTAGTGCGGAAGGTTGAGTACATTTTACAGATTCCCACCAGTAATCTACCTCTCCTCACAACATGAAGGTGGCAAAGGGAACCTTTTGCTCCTCAGAGCATCCCAAGACATCATATATCATGGTGATTTGATTAATCCACGTCTCTACCATAAGTGGTTCTGGTTTTCCCAAAAACTCCGGTGGTCCCAGCTCCTTGAATTGCTTAGCCTACCAACCGTGAGTTGCCATTGTTTCCACCTGCATTTTGAACAGGAGTCTCTCTCGCTTGGTGTTGCATGAATTGCAGAAAGCTCCTAAACACCCCGTCATTCATTATTTGGTCGATGTTGTTGTTTACATGAGGATTATTGCCTTTCTGATGCACATTATCCTGGTTATTGATTGGCGTTGACTCAACGGTCTCATGTGCTTCATTGCTTATCTAAACATTTTCAGATGTCATTTTCAAACACTGCCACAAAAAGGGTTAATTGACATGCCACAAATCCCTATATTCTGACCGACCAATTAAATAACAATTAAGCTTAGGTAGGTCATACTAGCGAAGGATTTACCCGGCTCTCCCTTCCTAGTTCTAGCCTTAAATCTCAGCTAGGGATCATATCCTTAAGCTTTGATACCAACACAATTTTAATAATATTTATTCATCATTATTCAACAAATACTTCATAAAAAACGCCTCTATTTATCTCAATTTATTTGGCTTCACTAAACATATTTTTAATAACATTTATTCATCATTAATATTATTACTCATAATATTAACAACCAGATCATTCTCAAGAAAGAGGGGGCTTTCCGATAAGGACTTCTCTTTATTGGCGCGCAATTAGGTAACCAAACCCCTTTCTTCGACAGAATTTTCTAGACATTGTCAATCATGCAAATAATAATATGAATAACTTTGTCGTCTCAATTATTGATTTAATAATATAAAATATTTTGTAGATGATACTGTGACAATAATTGAATCAATAATATGAGATACTATGCATCAACTATTACGGCAATAATTGAATAAACTGAGTGATTTCTCACGTAAGCATTAATAATCAAAGATATTGTACAATATTGTGTTCTACTTTGCAAACACGCGTATTACTGTACTTTTATCACCGGGTATTTCAATAGTTACCAGTAAAAGTTTTGCCGTTATTTTTATAAAAAGTTATTTATGTCATTTTCTAACTCCGACAGTAATCCGTTGTGGGGTCCACCAATGATTGTGCCATCGTATGAATATTCCCTGATAAAATGAATATTCCCCAATCAAAAGAATATTTTATGACAATTTGCATACTTTACAAAATTTATAAATATTACCCACAACTATAACATTATATCAAATCCACACCTTATTACTCGAAATGATATTTAGAAAAAATTAAATCTTTATTCATAAAAGTTGGGGTCTTATAATTACAATCATTAATTTGGCCAAATATTAATTTAATATCTACATCTTATTAAAATAAAAACACCAATGCGAATTAATACAATCTTTGTGTCACTATTAACACAAGATCCCCATTAGTTACACAATTAATACTTTTATTATAACAAAGATTAACATTAAGCATAACAGGTATGAATAAGGTTTACATAAGTGGTAATAGATTAAACTCATTCATATGGTCTAAAACATAACTGTTTGCTCATAAATTCTCAAGTGTGCACAATAAAGAGAATTAAAAATCATAAAAATAATGTGAAGTTCAAAACAACAAGCTTAAAATTGTTTTCTAACATCAAAATAACTCACTAATTAAGACTACCAGTTAAACCCATGCCGGTAACATGCTCTAAAAAAGAGCTTGGGTGGTAAGCCTTTCGTAAGTGGATCCGCTAACTTATCATGCGTACTAATATACTTAATGACAACGCTTTGATATTTAACTTTTTCCCTGACAAATAAGTACTTAGTGTCGAGGTATAGTCCAGCATCACTCGAAATGGTGCTGTTGGAAAAACTAACAGCAGAATCATTATAACAAAACACTTTCCATGGCCTTGAAATGGAATCTACAAACTTAAGTCCTGAAATAAGATTTCTCAATAATACAACGTAACAAGTAGCATGATAACAAGCCACATATTATGCCATCATCGTGGAAGTGGTAGTTAACTCCTACTTATGGCTTCTCTATGAAATAGGGCCTCTTAAAGCATAAAGATGTACCCTGATGTATATTTTTTTTCGTCTTTACACTTAGTAAAATTAGAATCAGAATTAATAACCAACAACTTCAAGATTATCTGTTTTTATGAATGTAAGCATAAAATTCTTAGTACCCTATAAGTAGCGTAAAACCTTTTTGGATGCTTTCCAATGATCCAAACCTGGATTTAACTAGTAATGTCCAAGCATGCCAGTTACATACGCTATATCTAGACGTATAAAAACTTGAGTATACATAAGACTCCCAACCACAGAAGCATAGGGAATAAGATTCATTTAATTTGATCTCGTTCAAGAGTATTCTTAGGATATTGACAAGAACCAAATTTGTCACCCTTAATAATAGGGGCGACAGTAGGGGAGTAATTTTTTATGTTGTATTTGTTAAGAATATAAGCTCTTTGGGACAATCCTAATATCCCGCGAGACTTATCTCGATGAATTTCAATACCTATAACATAAGAAGCTTCACCGAGATCCTTCATATCAAAATTTTCATAAGGGAAACGTTTGGTCTTATACAACATGTTTAAGCTATTACTTGCAAGTAGTATATCATCAACATACAAAACAAGAATAACAAATTTACTCCCACTGACCTTTAAGTATATGCATTGATGCACTATATTTTTCTTAAAATCATAATTACTCATCACCTCGTGAAATGTAAGATACCATTGTGGTGAACCCTGTTTTAACCCATAGATGGACTTGTTAAGTCTACATGTCATATTTTCCTTGCCTTTAACCAGAAAACCTTCTGGTTGTGCCATATAGACATTCTCATGGAAGTTACCATTAAGGAATGTAGCTTTAACATCTATCTAATGTAACTCTAAATCATAATGAGCTACTATAGTCATGATTATTCTAAATGAATCTTTCCTGGATACTGGAGAGAAAGTTTCATTATAATCTACACCTTTCTTTTGAGTGAAACCCTTAGCAACCAATCGAGCTTTATACCTTTCAACGTTCCCTTTAAGATCTAATTTGGTCTTATAGACCCACTTGCAACCAAAAAGTTTAACACCTTTTGGTAATTCTTCAAGATCCCAAATGTTATTAAGCTCCATTAATTCAACTCATCATTCATAGCTTTAAGTCATTGAGTTGATTGACCACTCGTAATGGCCTCTTTATAAGAGATAGGATCATTAGTTTTACTTGAATCATAGTCAATCTCATTAAGATATGTTATAAAATCATTAAAGTTAACAAGCTTTCTAGGTCTTTCGGACCTACGTAAAGGTTGCACAATTTAAAATTTTGATTTTCAATAATGTGGGGTTCATCATTAGGTGGTGGCTCAGCTATCTCAGGGGCATCATTCGCCTCAATAGGAGGTTGTTGTGCCTCACCCTCTTGAATTACAAGATTAGAAACATAAATCTTATTTTCTTCAAGATCAATTTTTTTTAGGCTCACCACTCCCACTTAAATCACCATTCTCTAAAAATTTTGCATGCCTAGTCTCAACAATTCTAGCTAGTGGTATGCGAGGGACAGTAAAATCGAAAAACCCTTAGATATTTTAGGATATCCAATGAAATGGTAACTAATGGTTTTAGAGTCAAGTTTCTTTATTTATGGATTAAAAATCTTAGCCTCGGTTGGACAGCCCCATACCCATAAGTATTTTAAACTAGGTTTCCTAAATGTCTAAATTTCATAAGGAGTGCTAAGGACAGGTTTGCTAGGAACCCGATTTAAAATATGAACAGTTGTCTTTAATGCCTCAGTCCACAAAAATATAGGTAAGCTAGAATCGCATAACATACTACGTACCATATCCATAAAGGTATAATTTCGCCTCTCATTTACATTATTCATACTGCGGTGTACCGTGCATTGATATCTTAATGATAGCGATGCCGTTTTCTTGAAAAAATAAGGCAAATGGACCAAGATTATGACCTTTATCTGAGTGTTTACCATAATACTCTCTCGCCTTTCTATCTCGTCTCTCACTACTTTAATTTTTCGATCAAGATCAGAAAATTTTAGTGATTGAAGAATTTCATCCTTTATAAGACTTGCATTTTGTCTTTTGAAATATGGCCTAAGCGTTGATGCCATAATTTTGAAGAATTCTCATTGTCTAGTTTTTTTTTTCACTTTTAAAGGTACTTTTTAATCACATTCATTGTTAACAAGGATTCAACAAAGACATTATCCAAATTTATCTTATAGAGATTTCCCTCCAGAGAGCCAAAACTAATAACATGAGAGTAATGATAAATAATTATTTTATTATTCTCAAACTTAAACAAAAAACCGTCAACGTCAAGTTTGGATACAGAAATTAAATTTCGTGTCATACTTGGAACATAAAGAGTGTCATATAGATACAAGGTGAAACCACTCTCCAAAACTAAAGGAAAAGTTCATATAGCTTCAACTTGTTTAGACTCTCCCTTGCCAACTTTAATGGTTCTTTCCCCCTTTTGGGACATCTTCTTTAAAAGGAATCCCTTTCTTTTCAAGTCATTTTATGAACTTAGGGCATTCTTTCTGAATATATCCTTGCTTCTTACAGAAGCGACATTTAGGACCTGCCTCAGAGTTGTTACCCGAATAATTTGCCTTATTTGTTTTGGTAAAAATTGGTTTATCCTTATTCTTAAAACATTTGCCATTTTTATAAGTCTTTTTCTTATGGGATCCAGTGGTAGTCAAATGAGCAACATTAGGTTTTTCAACCTTAAGCCTTTTTTCCTCTTGGACGCACATGGTAATTAACTTGCTCATCTTTCACTTTTCTTTCTGCATGTTATAATTGATTTTAAATGAACCAAACTATGCAGGAAGAGAAGTCATAATGAAGTGAATAAGAAAACGCTCAGAAATCGTCATGTTCATATCCTTTAATATTTAAAGGTCATGTTGTTTATCATCATAATGTGCTCACACACTCCTCTAAACGCATCATACCTGCTAGTAAGTATTTTCAAAATAAAGGTACTTACATGAGTTTTAGAAGAGCCCTTAAATTATTTCTCGGCTGAAGTTAAGTACTCTTTAGCATTCTTACAGTCAATAATGGCTCCTTGAATTGCTGTCGTGATAGAGTTTTTCATAATCATAAGGGACATGCGGTTGGATCACTCCCACTTTTCATAAATAGCTTTTTGCTCAATTGAGCTAGTAGCTATAAGTGGAGCATGATGATCCACTCGTACTGCATAGTCCAAATCTATAGCGCCGAAAATAATTTTCACTTGTTCTTTCCAAGCAGTAAAATTAGATCAATTCATGGCTTCAATTCCAAAGAAATACCCAGAAATACTAGTTGGAGTCAATGCTGAAACATAATCAAGCTCATAATCATGCTTACAAAAATCTAAAAGAAATCCACAATGTACAACAATAATTAATAATTAATCATAATAAAACCAATTGTAGGGCAAGCAGTTAGTTACATAAAATCTATTTACAACACCCAAAATAGATTTTAATAAGATGTTGGTGCATAATTATCAATGTAGATATACTCAGCAAGTGGATGTGCACAACCCTGTCTTATGATAACACGAGGTTGTATGTCATTAGACATCTTGTATGATAGTGGCAAAATACCCTTCCAAAGTTGGGTTCACCTCACCCTATTCAGTTCACCAAAATTAAATATCAAATGACGTATATAATACGACACACTTATCTAAAATTCTCAATAAAATTATTTTCATACTATTTAGGGAGAACCTCAATAGCTATAGACCACTACTCTATTCTCCTGTTACCCCCTTTTCACCCAAATTACACTCTTATTACACCGAAAAGAATTGTGAAGTAAAAAGGGTGAAACACAACCAAAATTTCAAGAAAAAGAATATCATGACTAAAGATAATTAAATTATCAATAAACCTCATCAGTAATAAATCAAAGATTTAGAACATATGGTAGATGATAAAACTTTTCAACCATAGTTGCAGCGGAACGAGCAATCCATTAGAAGAGTCAAATAGACCATCAGATCTATTATCTTCTCCACATTAAAAGTCCATCAATAATGTTTTATCCCTGTAACATCAATCAACAATTCCTGTCCAAAATTATATGAATAACACATAATCATAATTGTGATTCTAAATTCCTCTTCGCACCCAGGATGAAGATAATTTTTAACACCTATCTTCACCTAAAACATCAAAAATCATGGTTATACCAAATCACAATTTCTGCTCATAATAATACTAATAAATTCATCTTTTCACTACGGTCAAAGATATTCTTTAATAATTCATCTTTGCACTACAGGCCAAAGACATATAACTGTATTTTGGAAGAGTCAAGTAGAGCATGATATCTACTATCTTTTACGAATTAAAAATTTATTATCAATATTTTTATCACTGAGACTCAACTTAATAAATAATCCACATCATCGAATCACCCCTGTAATACTGTCAAGGATATTCTTTAATATCACATCCATGAATTAATATTTCATTGTTGAGACTCAGCTCAATAACTAATCCACATCATCGAATCATCCATGCACTACAGGCCAAGGATATTCGTTAATATCACGACCACGAATTATCTATGCACTACGGGCCAAAGATAATTGTGTTTTCATCAACGGTCTTGATCATGCCATAAAACAATTCATCTTTGCACCCTTGGACGAAGAGAATCCATTGTCATAATCATACCAAAAACTGTCCATCAATGCACTACGGGCCAATGAGGACTTTTACCACATCATTTGTAATATTACGGTCATGATTATACCGACTAATCCCTGGTCATAATCATACCAAGTCCATCTATGCACTACAGGACACATATGACTTTCATCATCATAATATAAGCATGGGGATAATGACAATGATATAAAGAATTAATCAAATGAGATAAATGATAAATATTAAACATTTATAATACAATTTATCCAGCGTTCAATAATAACCAAATGATATAAATCACTTAATAATCTCATAATCTAATATCATTAATATTATAACAATATTTTAATTTCTTAAACTTATAAATAATTTATTTCAATTATTTACACTTTATCAAATAATGCATTTAATCATTCAAAAATGCCATACTCATAAGATTTCATCATCAATGATCATATCCCACATCAAAAAATCTGCATATACCCTATATAAGATTCTCAAGCCATAAAATTCTATTTTCCAATTTTATTACTTCACATAACATATTTAATTCATTTACTCATAACTAGTTTATTTTCATGAAAAATACCAAATCAGTCCCAAAAATATTTCTTTTCTGGGATTTAGCAGAATATAGTCCCATATTGAACATATATTTTTCTCAGAATTTTTAAACTTCATTTATTATTTTTCATATAGCTAAAACTGCCGAATATTTAGACATTTATCATAAATTGTACTTTTGTCCAAAAATTTCAAAATTTACAAGATATATTCCTGTTATATACATGTACTCCCTATAAAATTTTCACCAATTTTAGAGTTAACCACAAGGAGTTATAAGGGTTTACTTTTAAAATAGTCTTTTCCCATAAAATCCATAACTCTTAATCTATACATCCAAAAATCGCCATCTTTGGACACAATATAGAAAACTCATCAAATTATCATTTCAAATTTTTAAGAATTTTTTAGGGTCAGAAAAATTACGAAACTACCCCTGGCAGAAACACCTTTTTGAATGAAAATACTATTCATATGAATACGAAGGATCATTCACCATGCATGTGGTAATCCACATAGACAGGTTATTCCAACAGAATAATAAAGAATGGAATAATAGAAGAATTCACCATACATGCGATAGACCGCACAGACAGGTTATTCCCAACTGAATAATAAAGAATGAAATAACAACGGAATTCACCATGCATGCGATAGACCGCACAAACAGGTTATTTCAACAAAATAATAAAGAATGGAACCAGGTCATGCAAAAATGCACAGACAGGATATTCCGACAGAATAATAAAGAATGGAATAACAACAGAATTCACCACGCATGCGATAGATCGCATGCATAAAGTTATTCCAATGTAATAATAAATAATGGAACCGGCCACGCGTAAGAAACGCATGCATGTGATATTCCGATAGATTAATAAAGAATGAAATATATGAGGCCCCAAATTTTACGAATAAAGATTTAAATTTCTTGAAATATTTTTTTGAATATTATGGAGTGAATTTGATATAATGTTATAGTTGTGGGTAATATTTATAAATTTTGCAAAGTATGTAAGTTGTTATATAATATTCGATTGGTCGGGAAATATTCTTTTTGTCGGAGAATATTCGTATCGATTTTAACAATCATTGGTGGACCCTATAATCGAAATTATTGTTTGGATTGAGAAAACGACAAAAATATTTTATGAAAATAACGGCGAAAGTTTTACCGTTAATACTGTTGAACTACTCGGTAGTAAAAGTACAGTGCAATACGCGTGGTTGCATAATAGCACACGATATTGATTATTGATGCTTACGTGAGAAGTCACTCGCTTTTGTTCAATTATTACTTGATAATTGCGATAAGATCTCTCACATTAATTGATTCAATTATTGTCGATATTTTATATATTATTAAATCAATAATTGAGATGACAAAGTTATTAATATTATTATTTGCAATATTAACGATGTCTAGAAGTTCTGCCAAGGAGAGGTTTGGTCACCTAATTATGCGCCAATAGGGAGAAATCCTTATTGGAAAGCCCCCTCTTTCCTTGGAATGACCTGGTCGATTAATAGTGTGAATAAATTCTATCATGCACTACGTTATTAGTTCCTGGATAAATTAATTCTTGAACTTGTTTTATTGAATTATTATGTCATTGTCATCATCCTCATGTTTATATTATGTCGAAAGTCATCTGTGGCTTGTATAGCATAGATGGACTTTGTGACGCCCCCAAAATAGGTATACACAACACCCATTCTGAGTCGCCAAATACATGGTACAGAAACAACTACAACTTTATTATTACAACAGTAAAACTGTGAGTTTGAATACAAATATTATCTTCTAGACAATATCTATACTCAAATAAATCCTCATCACATTATTGATTCATTATTTTACAAAAATGGTGAGGACTACTAAACAACTCTCTCTAGAATCTTCATTCCATACCCCACTAAGTACTCGCTACATTCTCGCCTCCCGAGAAGAAAAATGGAACAACAAGGAAAAGGGTGAGCTCAACTAGCCCAAAGAAAGAATATTATGACTAAGATAATATACAACAAATTATTGTTAGTCTTCAACAGGGGAAAAATCTGATGTAGAATACAATAGATAACAAGTTTCAGATCAATATTCGCAATGAAATAATAATTCATAGAAGAGTTACGTAGAGAATGAATTCTACTATAATCTATGAATTTAATAAATCCATCATCAATATTTTATCTCTCAGTAACATCAATCAATATTCATCTCAAATCAAATATTCATCTTTGCACTACAGCCAAAGATATTCATCAATCCACATGTTCATCTCAACACTGCTCATCTTTGCACTACAGCCAAAGATATTCATCAATCCATTATGTTCATTTAAACACTGCTCATCTTTGCACTACAGGTGCCAAAGATATTCTTCGAAATCATTCATCTTTGCACTACAGTGCCAAAGATATTCAATAATATCATCATTTAAGACCGAGGATGATGAAAAATATTTTTAAAGAAACGAATCCAAAGAAACAAAATGACAAGGATTAAGGATTAAGGATTCGTATTGGTTTTATCCACGCCCAAAAATACCTCAAAAAATAATCATAGTGGTGTAAAATTCAAGAATGATCAAAACATGGATACAATCGAAAGCAGTATCCGTAATAGATGTTTTGACGAAAAGAAGAAATTTCATTTTTCTATTGAATAGTACCGTATCGTGAATAGTGTCAGATATCGTGAATAAAGGCCAGATACGTGAATAGTAACTCAGACACCAAAAGATAGAAATTCCACAAAATCATCTTCACGCTTCATTAATAGTACTCGTGAATAAGAACTCGTGAATAAGAATCTCATGAATAAGAACTCGTGAATAGTAACTCGTGAATAAGAACCCATGAATAGTAACCCGACATGAAAAAGTTCCAAATTTGATAAAAACTTCAGATCAACATTTCAAAGATAATGATATTGAAGAAATAATATCATTACAAAAAATAATATCCCTTACCTCGAAAGATCAAGATTTCTACATTTAGAATACCGTATAAGTCTCAAGGAAACTTGCACCGCCTAGCAATACTCAAAGTATACTCAAAATACTCACAAGAATACACTCAAAATATCGAGAGAGAAATAGAGAAAAACTTCAGCTTCGGTGTGATTTTCAATTCTAACCCAAGCACCCTATTTATAGAAAATGCTTAGAACACCAAAGCGTAAAATTTAATATAATATTAATATAATTATACAAATTTTCCTTAGCCCACCTTTTGGTCAAAACACCAGCCACACATGTTAATGATGTCCAAAAAAATACAAAAACGTTTTTCTTAACAAAAATAATTTAAACTCCCAAAAATCAATTATTTTGAGCTTCTAACTTCAATAATTCATAATAAATAGCCCTTTCATTAGAAAATTCGAATCTCATGAGTTTTATAGGAAATTCAATTCTCTACAACTTTGCAGAAGAAAGTTTTTCCAAATTCCAAACAAAATCGACCGAAATCCACAACGGGCGATTTTACAAAAGCTATAATCAAATTTCTATTAATAATTGTGTCCACCAACACACAAAACATGTGTTAAACATTTAATGCCACAAAAATACTCTTCCTCCTCATATACTCATATATCCCACATTCATTGTAAAAATATCACCGCTAATATATTATTAAAATAATATATTTAAATGAATTATTTTATCGTAAAAAAGATAAAATATTAATTTTCAACAATTGTCATTTTAAAAATTTTCTCCATCTATATCCACATAAAATCAATATTTTCCTCATCATATAAATCAATAATTAATTATTCACAAATAATATTACAGTAATCACAATATTGACAACCGTGCGCTCCTCAGAAAGAGGGGGCTTTCCAATAAGAATTTCTTCTTCTCGGCGCCATGATTAGATGACCAAACCTCTCCTTGGCATGTAACTTTCTAGACATTGCCAATAATGTTATCTAATAATATTATTCAGATAATATGAATTATTGCTTCGATAATGAAAGATACTTGTGTAATGACAATTATTGAAACAACAAAGAATATAAAATATCAACACAAAAATTATTAACTCAATAAAATAATCAATAAAGAATTATCGTGAACCATTATTGAGTAGTGCCTTCTTACGTAAGAATTAATAATTGGTGTAATACCGTGCTACTGCTCAACAACGCCAGATTAGTGTGTTTTAAACCACCGGTATTCCAACAAATAATTAACTAAACAACAACTTATATTTATCGCTTTTCTTCATCCAATCGCTTTCAGTTATGGGGCCACACACATGGTCACAGGCTTGTCAGCATTTAATATTCCCGACAAAGCATTTAATATTCCACGACACCAAACGAATATTCCCTGACGATAATGAATATTTTATAACCACTTGCTAATTTTGAAATATTTATGTATTTAACCCTTAACTATCCACATTAATCAAATCAACTCTTACTATTTCAAAATAAAGGAAATTCCTTTTATTTAAAAATTTTTGGGTCTTACAACCTCCCCTCCTTATGAAATTTCGTCCTCGAAATTGACGTACGTACCTGGTGTTTTGAAAAGGTGAGGATACCTCGCTTTCATTTTTGTTTCCAATTCCCAGGTCATTTCCTCTATAGCATGATTCCTCCACAAAACTTTAACTTGTGGTATAACCTTTGCACGTAGGACATGCTCCTTCCTATCCAAAATCTTGACAGGTACCTCCTCATACGTTAAGTCTTCGGCTATCTCATCCGGTTTTAACTCAATAACGTGGTTCGGGTCTTTCACATATTTACGAAGTACAGATATGTGAAACACATTATGAACACGAGACATACTCGGAGGTAACGCAAGTCTATAGGCTACATTTCCTACTTCTCATCAAGAATTTGAAATGGACCGATAAATCGTGGATCGAGCTTTCCTCTCTTCCCAAATCTTGTAACTCCCTTCCATGGAGCAACTCGCAACAATACATGATCCCCTACACTAAATTCCACGTCCTTTCGATGAAGATTCGCATAACTCTTTTTCGATCGATCTTGTGCCGTTTGTATACGTTGTCGAATCATTAGTCATACGTACTAACTCCCGTCCCAACAATGTTGCTTCACCCACCTCATCCCAACATATTGGAGAACGACATTTTGTCCATATAATGCTTGAATGGAACCATGCCTATATTTGTTTAATAACTATTGTTGTATGAGAATTCTACCAATGGCAAGTACTTATCCCAACTTCCTTTGAAATCTAGGACACGAGTTTTAATATATCTTCAAGAGTTTGAGTAGTCCTTTCTCGATTGCCCATCCGCTTGAGGATGGTATGCCAAATCGAATAAGAAATTCGTGTCCATAGCTTTCTACAAACTAACCCAAAATCATGAAGTGAATCTTGGGTCACGATCTAAAACTATGGATACTGGCATGCCATGCAATCTCACAATCTCATTTACGTACATATACGAGAAAGACGTTCAAGGAATAAGTCTCTCAGTATCGGTAAAAAATGAGCGCACTTGGTTAATCTATCAACAATAACCCAAATAGCATTGATGCCTTGAGAAACCGCGGGAAGATTAGTAATGAAATTCGGGTAATGTGTTCCCACTTCCATTTCAAAATCTCAAGTGGTTGCAACGGACCCTTAGGTACAAGATGCTCCGCCTTTTACACATTGGCAAGTTAAACACATCGAGATAAACTACGATCTCTCTCCTCATATTGCTCCACCAAAATGTATGTTGAAGATCATAATACATTTTGGTACTCCCAGATGGATTGCAAATGGCGATTGTGGCCTCCATCATAATCTTGTACTTCAAATCGAGTCGTTAGGAACACAAAGTCTAGAGAGGACTCAAGTATTCCTTCTTCATCAATTCTCGCCCTAATAACTCCTTCTTGTACTTTCTTCTTCATACGCATCACCTCGAAGTCGGTGGCTTGAGCAATCTTAACTTTTTCTATTAAAGTTGGCTCTATGCGATACTTGACATCATCGCACTTCGTTCCCCGCATATGATCTTCTACTCAACGCGTCACCACCACGCTCGCTTTTCCAAGATGGTATGGTTAGAATATGCTTAAATGAATCGCCTTTTGAGCTCTTGGAAAATCTTCTCGCATTCCTCGCTCCATACGAATTTTGTATCTTTTCGAGTCGGCTAAGTTAATCGGAATAGCGATTCGAGAATATCCTTCAACGAATCTCCGATAATAACCAACTAAGCCTGTAAAGCTACGTATTTCGATTCTCGACTTAGGTTGCTCTCAATCGTGACTCATATCCCAATCTTGGATAAAGACGTCACAATGACACCTATCACGCTTTACTATCGCATCTAATATGACGCCCCTACAGAGAGTCTCGCTTAGGTGAATTCCACAAAGGAAGTCACAAGATAAAGGCTCGGTACCAAATTTATAGTTAAATTTTTAACTCCCAAGTTCAATAGAGCCATTCGATATGAGATTTTAGAAATGAGTTTTGTCTGACGGGTTCAAAGTCGATACAAAATTTAATATCGTGCTTTGGGAGTAAGCCAAGAAATTCTTCGTAAAAATACGTCGAAAAATCAATAACAACAGAATATTATTCAAATCGACGCGTGTCTTTATTCAAATCCATAACACGGACTAAGAAAATTTGACATCCGTAATAAACGAATGACTTCATGACTTGATATGAAAATGTTTGACTACAATGGTTTGATTGCTTGAATTGAATAACAGTTGCTTAGAATATGAAAACTAACAACCTTACGAAAATAATCAATTTCGGCATGATGAGTAGTTAACCTTAAAATCACATCAAAAACAAATATCTCTATAGAAATAAGGTTAACAGGTAATGTGATAGTGCCAACCTGAATCAAGCAAGATTTATAAACAAAGGGATGTGATGAAAGTTTCTCCTAACGGAGTTTCCACAGATAGGTCAAAGTCTAATTTCTCCGGAGTCAAGTTTAAACGTTGAGCGCAAGTAAGAGAGATAAAAGAATGGGTAGAACCGATATCTAGTAAGGTATATACTTCGCAAGAATTTATAATTGACTAACCTGCTAACTTCATTCGGGTTCCTTGCATTTTGACCCACACGACAAACGCTCTTCCCTTAATCGTTGACTTTGACTTTTCTCGGGATACTTTTTTTGAGTCACCGTCCCCATTGAACTAGGTTTCGCTACCGCATAATCTCGAAAGGATATGTCCTTCCTTTCCACAACTATAGCATACCTTAAACTTGTGGGCGGTTTGGTGATATGTCCCTCTTTCCCAAGATTTGTAACATACGACCGGTGGTCGCTCTCCTCCCTTAAAACTAGTTGCTTCGGGCGCCGACGCCTTCACACGGTCGTTGTTGAATCTCCTCTTTTAAAATCTCCTCCCGACTCGCTTCATCTATTTTCATGGCCACGATTACCACCAGAGTGGTTACCGCTTTGTCTCAGTATTCTTCTTTCTCCGCCCGTTATCGTTATTCGATGACCGCTATCTTGAGATGATCCTCGTTATGGTCCCTCGGTTGAACGTATCGTTATCTCGCTCTAACAACCGAGCCTGTTTGACAACATTTGAATAGAGAGAAAATTTATGAGAAATGAGATATCGACGTATGTCGGGTTTCAAACCTCTCGAAACATCCGCGTCATACGCTCCTCATTCTCCACCAAATGAGGTGCAACTGGATAACTCGCGAACTTCGCCTCGCATCGGGACACCGCCATGTTATTCTCGCTTCTAGTCTAATAAACTCCACTTCCTTCATATAGACGAATACTTTCAGAAGTACTTGTCATTGAATTGTTTCAAAAACGCCTCCCACGACATGCCGAAAAGTGCAATGGATGGGTACGCCTACTTCCTGATTCCCACCAAGAATCTCGCCTCGCCACCACGGAACATAAAGGTGGCGAATGGAACTTTCGTTCTCTCCATGCATCCCAAGACATCGAATATCTTGGTAATTTGTTTGACCCACGCCTCTTCGCTTTAATCGGATCCGGCTTTCCCAATTACGTGGTCCCAACTCTTTGAATCGCTTGTCAGACCACTCGTGAATTGCTATCATTTCCTCCTCAGATTCGACACGAAGTCTCCTCGTCTGATTTTGCATGAACTGCAAAAAGCTTCTAAACATCCCTCGCTCATCATTTGCTCAACAGGGTGTTGTTCACAGGAGGAACATTGCCACCACTGTTGCACGCTCTCCTCGTTGGTGAGTACAGCATCTCCACTCTGGCCTCATTTACTCCAATCATTAATATTCTCACGACATTCTCAAATACCGTCATAAAATAAGGGTTAATTAAGGAAATCAATATATCACATAATATCCCTATATAATCGACCAACTAACAAATAAGCTTAGGTAGGACACACTAGCGAAGGATTTACTCGCCTCTCCCTCCTAGTTTTATTCCCCGATCTCCGCCAGATCATATCCTAAGCTCGATATCAACCGTGACGCCCCCAAAATAGGTATACACAACACCCATTCCGAGTCGCCAAATACATGGTATGTAAAAGCAACTACAACTTTATTATTACAACAAGAAATCTGTGAGTTTGAATACAAATATTATCTTCTAGACAATATCTATACTCAAATAAATCCTCATCACATTATTGATTCATTATTTTACAAAAATGGTGAGGACTACTAAACAACTCTCTCTAGAATCTTCATTCCATACCCCGACTAAGTACTCGCTACATTCTCGCCTCCCGAGAAGAAAAATGGAACAACAAGGAAAAGGGTGAGCTCAACTAGCCCAAGAAAGAATATTATGACTAAGATAATATACAACAAATTATCGTTAGTCTTCAACAGGAAAAATCGATAGAATACAATGTACAACAAGTTTCGATCAATATTCGCGGCTGAAATAATAATTCATAGAAGAGTTACGTAGAGAATGAATTCTACTATAATCTATGAATTTAACAAATCCATCATCAATATTTTATCCCCAGTAACATCAATCAATATTCATCTCAAATCAAATATTCATCTTTGCACTACAGCCAAAGATATTCATCAATCTACCATGTTCATCTCAACACTGCTCATCTTTGCACTACAGCCAAAGATATTCATCAATCGGTCATGTTCATTTAAACACTGCTCATCTTTTGCACTACAGCCAAAGATATTCTTCGAAATCATTCATCTTTGCACTTCAGTGCCAAAGATATTCAATAATATCATCATTTAAGATCGAGGATGATGAAAATATTTTTAAAAGCGAACGAATCCAAAGGAAACAAAATGACAAGGATTAAGGATTAAGGATTCGTACTTGGTTTTATCCACGCCCAAAAATACCTCAAAATAATCATAGTGGTGTAAAATTCAAGAATGATCAAAACATGGATACAATCGAGTTAGTATCCGAATAGATGTTTTAGACGAAAAGAAGAAATTTCATTTTTCTATGAATAAGACTCAGATATCGTGAATAGTGCCGTATATCGTGAATAAAGTCCGTATATCGTGAATAGTAACTCCGATACCAAAAGATAGAAATTCCACAAAATCATCTTCACGCTTCATGAATAGTACTTCGTGAATAAGAACTCTCGTGAATAAGAACTCATGAATAAGAACTCGTGAATAAGAACTCGTGAATAAGAACCCATGAATAGTAACCTCGATATGAAAAAGTTCTAAATTTGATAAAACTTCAGATCAACATTTCAAAGATAATGATATTGAAGAAATAATATCATTACAAAAAATAATATCCCTTACCTCGAAAGATCAAGATTTCTATTTAGAATCTGTAAGATATAGAATTAATGGAACTTGCCTAGCAGCAATACTCAAAGTATACTCAAAATACTCACAAGAATACGCTCAAAATATCGAGAGAGAATAGAGAGAAAACTTCAGTTTACGGTGTGATTTTCAATTCTAACCCAAGCACCCTATTTATAGGAAAATGCTTAGAACACCAAAGCGTAAAATTTAATATAATATTAATATAATTATACAAATTTTCCTTAGCCCACCTTTTGGTCAAAACACCAGCCACACATGTTAATGATGTCCAAAAAATAAAAAACGTTTTTCTTAACAAAAATAATTTAAACTCCCAAAATCAATTATTTTGAGCTTCTAACTTCAATAATTCATAATAAATAGCCCTTTCATCAGAAAATTCGAATCTCAAGCGAGTTTTTATAGGAAATTTAATTCTCTACAACTTTGCAGAAGAAAGTTTTTCCAAATTCCAAACAAAAATCGACCAAATCCACAAACCAAGCGATTTTACAAAGCTATAATCAAATTTCTATTAATAATTGTGTCCACGAACACACAAAACATGTGTTAAACATTTAATGCCACAAAAATACTCTTCCTCCTCATATACTCATATATCCCACATTCATTGTAAAAATATCACCAGTTAATATATTATTAAAATAATATATTTAAATGAATTATTTTATCGTAAAAAGATAAAATATTAATTTTCAACAATTGTCATTTTAAAAATTTTCTCCATCTATATCCACATAAAATCAATATTTTCCTCATCATATAAATCAATAATTAATTATTCACAAATAATATTACGTAATCACAATATTGACAACCAGCAGCTCCTCAGAGAAGGGGGCTTTCCAATAAGAATTTCTTCTTCTTGGCCGCAATTAGATGACCAAACCTCTCCTGTATGTAACTTTCTAGACATTGCCAATAATGTTATCTAATAATATTATTCAGATAATATGAATTATTGCTTCGATAATGAAAGATAATTGTAAATGACAATTATTGAAACAACAAAGAATATAAAATATCAACACAACAATTATTAACTCAATAAAATCTTCGAATAAAGAATTACCGTAACCATTATTGAGTAGTGCCTTCTTCTACGTAAGAATTAATAATTGGTGCAATACCGTGTGCTACTGTTCAACAACGCGTATAAGTGTGTTTTAACCACCGGGTATTCCAACAGTATTAACAACAACTTATATTTGTCGTTTTCTTCATCCAATCGCTTTCCGTTATGGGGCCCACACATGGTCGCTACTTCGTTGCATTTAATATTCCCCTCGACAAAGATTTAATATTCCACGACCAAACGAATATTCCCTAACGATAATGAATATTTTATAACCACTTGCTAATTTTGAAATATTTACGTATTTAACCCTTAACTATCCACATTAATCAAATCAACCCTTACTATTTCAAAATAAAGGAAATTCCTTTTTATTTAAAAATTTCGGGGTCTTACAGACTTGGTATGATTATGTCTAGGGATTATTCGGTATAATCATGACCGTAATGTTACAAATGATGTGGAAAAAGTCCTCATTGGCCCGTAGTGCATTGATGGACAGTTTTGGTATGATTATGGCTATGGATTCTCTTCGGCCAAGGGTGCAAAGATGAATTGTTTTATGGCATGATCAGGACCGTTGATGAATACACGAATATCCTTGGCCCGTAGTGCATGGATAATTTGTGGTCGTGATACTAATGAATATCCTTGGCCGTAGTGCAGGGATGATGTTGATTATTTATTAAGCTAAGTCTCAGCGATAAAAGTGATGAAAAACCTTTTTAAATCATAAAAGATAGTAGATTTTATTCTCTACTTGACTCTTTTAATGGATTGTTTGTTCCGCTGCAGTTAAACTTGATGTCTATTGTATTTTATCAGTTTAACATTGTTGAAGACTAATGATAATTTATTCTGCATTATCTTAGTCATAATATTTCTTACTGGGCTAGTTGAGCTCACCCTTTCCTTCACTGTTCTCTTCAGGAAATGAGAATATAGCTAGGAATAGTCGGGGAATGGAGTGACGGTCCAGTTAATAGCATTAGTAGTCCTCACTATTCTGTTAAATAGTGTGATAATAAATGTAATGAGGACTCAATTGAGTGTGGATATTGTCTAGATGATAATATTTGTATTAAAACTCACATCATATGTTTTGTCGTATTTTACACGACTGCTGTATTATTAAGTTGTATTTGAATTTTGTACCATGTATTTTGCGACTCAAGATGGGTGATGTATACCTATTTTGGGGGCGTCACAGTTGGTATCATAGCTTAGGGATATGATCCATGGCTGAGATGTGAGACATGAACTAGGAGGGGAGAGACGGGGAATTCTTTCGCTAGTATGACCTACCTAAGTTTATTTTGTATTTAATTGGTCGGTCAAAGTATAGGGATAATATGTGATATGTTAATTAACCCTTGTTTTGTGGCGGTATTTGAAAATGACATCCGAGAATGTTGAGAATAGCAATGGAGCACAGGAGACCATTGAGTCTCCACATATCAATAATCAGGATAATATGCATCAGGAAGGCGACAATCCTCAGGCAAACAACAACACTGACCAAATGATGAACGATGGAATGTTCAGAGGCTTTATGCAATTCATGCAACAACAGTTAAGAGAGACTCCTGTTCAAAATATAGGTGGAAATAATGGTAACCCACGATCGGTCACCGCTAAGCAGTTCAAGGAGTTGGGACCACCTGAGTTTTTGGGAAATCCAGGCCCACTTAAGGCAGAGATGTGGATTAAGCAGATCACCAAGATATTTGATGTCTTGGAATGCTCAGAGGAGCAAAAAGTTCCATTCGCCACTTTTATGTTGCGTGAAGAAGCAGATTATTGGTGGGAATCTGTAAAACGTACCCAGCCTGACGCACTCAAGATGTCTTGGGCGAAATTTCAAGAATTGTTCAACGACAAGTACTTTCCTGAAAGTATTCGTCACATGAAAGAGGTGGAATTTATCAAACTGGAGCAAAACAATATGATTATGTCACAGTAAGAGGCTAAGTTTGCGGAATTATCCCGGTTTACATCCCATTTGGTCGATAATGAGGAACGAATGACGCGAATGTTTCTAAGAGATTTGAAACCCAATATATGTCAATACCTCATTTCTCACAAATTTTGTTTATATTCAGATGTTGTGAATATGGCTCAGTTATTAGAGCGCGATAATGAGTCAGCACAACCAAAAGGCAATGACCAACAACACGATAATAATCGTACCGGTGGCAACGATCATCGGAACAATGATAACCATTGTGGGGGAAATTATCATGCCATGAATGGTAACCACTTCGGTGGTAATCATGGCCAAGATAATAGAAGTGGAAATTTCAAAAAGAGAAGGTTTAATAATGATGGAAAGATAAAGAAGACCAAAGACCCGCTTCAAAGGAAGAAGAACGACCATCGGTCGTATGTTTCAAATGCGGACAGGAGGGACACATCCGTCCAAACTGTACACAGTAATCCAAAGTGTGTTTTAATTATGGAAGAGAAGGTCACCTAGCTCGATTTTGTCGTATGGTGAAGTCAAGTCTAGCTGGGATGGTGATGCCAAATGATGTCCCAAACAAGCCAAAGCCGGTAATTTAAGAGAGAGCATTATTTTTTCGTGACGAGGAACCTAAATAAAATTATCACGGGTAAGTTAATCATAAACTCTTGCGAAGTCTATACCGTGTTAGATACCAGTTCTACTCACTCTTTCATTTCACCTAGTTGTGTTCAATGTTTGAATTTAACTCCGGAGAAGTTAGACTTTGATTTATCTATTGAAACTCAGTTGGGAGAAACCTTCGTTACCTCCACTATTTATAAATCTTGTTTGATTCAAATCAACACTTTCATGTTACCTGTCGATCTTATCTCTTTGAAAATACTTGCCTTTGATGTGATTTTAGGAATCGATTGGTTAACTACTCATCATGCTTTTAGTAAGGTTGTTAGCTTTCATATTTCTAACCAACCTGTTATGCGAATTCAAGCAACCAAACCACTAAATTCAATCATTGTCATATCAAGCCATAAGTAAAGAGCCCCGGTCCTTTCGTTGTTGACTTCCTTGTGTGGAATGCACCGAAGCCAGACTTTCCGTAGGGGACGTTGTAAATAACGATGGCAAGTTGATAGGTATCAATGTGACGTGCTATCCAAGTCTTGGATGAGGGTCACAGTTTTGAATGATATTTCTATCATTAATAAATTTCTTAACGTATTCTTGAAGACTTTTTGGCCTACCCCAGAGCGTGAAATCGAATTTTGTATTGACCCCAGTACAAAACCTATTTCTTCAACCCTTAAATATTTTTTCAACCAAAACGAACGTATAATGCGCCAAAGACGTTAGCTCGAGCTGTTGAAGATTACGATCATACCATTCAATATCATTGTGGAAGAGAGAACGTGGTAGCTGACGCGTTGATTAGAAGATCGTATGCGTTTACGAGTGCGATGTTGTTAACAAAAAAACCATTTCGTATAACTTACAAATGATGAAGATAGAGTTAAAGACTCTAGGGACCCACGTGAAGATAATAAATATAATATTAAAATCAACTTTAATCAATAAAGTTAAAGCCGCTCAAGCTACATACTCAGAGCTGATGAATGTGAAGAAGAAGGTTCAAGAGGGCGTTATTCTAGAAGCAAGAATCGACGAAGAGAGGAAATCTCAACCCTCGATTTAATTGGCCCATTTGAAATCCTCGATCGAGTAGGAACTGTGGCTTATAGACTCGTTTTACTGCCAAGTGTGACGCCCCCAAAATAGGTATACATCACCCATTCTGAGTTGTCAATACATGGTACAGAAACAACTACAACTTTATTATTACAACAGTAAAACTGTGAGTTTAAATACAAATATTATCTTCTAGACAATATCTATACTCAAAGAAATCCTCATCACATTTATTGATACATTATTTTACAAAAATGGTGAGGACTACTAAACAACTTTCTCTAGAACCTTCATTCCATACCCCGACTCGTACTCGCTATATTCTCGTCTCCTGAGAAAAATGGAACAAAAAGGAAAAAGGGTGAGCTCAACTAGCTCAGTAAAGAATATTATGACTAAGATAATATACAACAAATTACCGTTAGTCTTCAACAGGGAAAAATCTAATAGAATACAATAGACAACAAATTTTAAATCAATATTCGCACATGAAAATAATAATTCATTAGAAGAGTTAAGTAGAGAATGCAAACTACTATCTTCCATGTATGAATTTAAAAGTTCATCGCTCATCTTTTATCCCCAGAACATCAATCAATATACATCCTGAATCAAATATTCATCTTTGCACTACAGGCCAAAGATATTCATTAGTTGGTCATGTTCATCTAAACACTGCTCATCTTTGCACTACGAGGCGAAGATATTCTTCAAAATCATTCATCTTTGCACTACAGGGCCAAAGATATTCCATAATATCATCATTTAAGACCGAAAATGATGAAAATATTTTTAAAGAAACGAATCCAAAGAAAACAAAATGACAAGGATTAAGGATTAAGGATTCGTACTTTTGTTTTATCCATGTTCAAAAGATACCTCAAAAATAATCATAGTGGTGTAAAATTCAAGAATGATCAAAACATGGATACAATCAAAGCTAGTATCCGAGATAGATATTTTGGACAAAAAGAAGAAATTTTATTTTTCTAATTGAATAATGTCGTATACGTGAATAAGAACTCTCACACACCAAAAGATAGAAATTCCACAAAAACATCTTCACGCTTCATGAATAGTACTCGTGAATAAGAACTCGTGAATAAGTAACTCATGAATAGTAACTCGTGAATAAGTAACTCATGAATAAGAACCCCGATACATGAAAAAGTTCCAAATTTGATAAAAAGTTCCAACCAATATTTCAAAGATAATGATATTGAAGAAATAATATCATTTGAGAAGAAAATAACATCCCTTACCTCGAAAGATTAAGATTTCTAATTGGAATAATCGGTATATAGTATTGAAGGAACTTTCACCGCCTAACAATACTCAAAGTATACTCAAAATACTCACAAGAATACGCCGATAATATAGAGAGAAAACTTCAGTACAGTGTGATTTTCAATTCTAACCTAAAGCACTCTATTTATAGGAAAATCTTTAGAACACCAAAAAGCAGAAAATTTAATAAAATATTAATATTAATATTACAAATTCCTACGTCCACTTTTAAGGATCTGAATTCAGCATTTACATCACATGCAAGACCCACCTTTAATGACAAAAATGTTTTTCATAATAAAATAATTAAAACTTCCAAAAATTAATTATTTTGGAGCTTTAGAACTTCAATAATTCATAATAAATAGCCTTTTATCAGAAAATTCGAATCTCGCGAGTTTTTATAGGAAATTCAATTCTCTACAACTTTGCAGAAGAAAGTTTTTCCAAATTCGAAATAGAAATTGACCGAAATCCACAAACGGGCGATTTTACAGGCTATAATCAAATTTCATCAATAAATAGGGTCCAATTTACATGTTTAACATGTTTTAAACATTTATTGCAACAAAAATACTCTTCCTCCTCGTATACTCATATATCCCACATTCGTTGTAAAAATATCACCATTATTATATTATTAAAATATAATAATATATTTAAATGAATTATTTTATCGTAAAAAAGATAAAATTTCAATTTTCAACAATTGTCACAATAAAAATTTTCTCCATCTATATCCACATAAAATCAATATTTTTCTCATCATATGAATCAATAATTAATTATTCACAAATAATATTACGTAATCACAATATTGACAACCAGTAGCCTCCAGTGAAAGAGGGGGCTTTCCAATAAGAATTTCTTCTTCTTGGTGCGCATGATTAGGTGACCAAACCTCTCCTTAGTACGTAACTTTCTAGACATTGCCAATAATGTTATCTAATAATATTATTCGGATAATATGAATTATTGCTTCGATAATGAAAAATAATTGTGTAATGACAATTATCAAACAACAAAGATATATAAAATATCAACGCAAAGCAATTATTAACTCAATAAAATACCGAAACAAAGAATAATTCAGTAACCATTATTGAGTAATGCCTTCTTACGTAAGAATCAATAATTGGTGCAATACTGCAATGCTATCGTGTTTTTAACCACCGGGGTATTTTAACAAGATAATTGAGAATAACTACGCCGTTATTTTTAAACAACTTATATTTGTCGCTTTTCTTCATCCAATCGCTTTCCATTATGGGGCCCACACATGGGTCATACCAATATTCCCCGATAGTACGAATATTCCACGACCAAACGAATATTCTCCGACAACAATGAATATTTTATAACAACTTGCTTATTTTGAAATATTTGCGTATCTTACCCCTAACTATCCACATTAATCAAATCAACCCTTACTATTTCAAAATAATAAATAGAGAAAATTAAATTTCATTAATAATAAGTTGGGGTCTTACACCAAGTATGTCGCGTGTTCATAACATTTTTCACATATCGATGTTACGTAAATATATGGACGACCCAAACCACATTATTGATTTAGAACCGGACGAGATAGCGAATAATTTAACGTATGAAGATGTACCTGTTAAAATCTGGAATATATTCAACACTCAAAGGTTATACCTCAAGAGTTAGAATCGGACAAAGTGTCCTCATCTGTTTGGCATACCAGGTACGTACGTAAATTTCGATGGCAAAATTTCATAAGGAGGGGAGATTGTGAGACCTCAAATTTTACGAATAAAGATTTAAATTTCTCGAAATATTTTTTTGAATATTATGGAGTGAATTTGATATAATGTTATAGTTGTGGGTAATATTTATAAATTTTGCAAAGTATGCAAGTTGTTATATAATATTCGATTGGTCGGGGAATATTCGATTTACTAAGACAATCATTAGTAGACCATATAACAAAATTATCATTTCGGATTGAGAAAACGACAAAAATATTTTTATGAAAATAACTACGGAAGTTTTACCGCATAATATCTTTGTTGAACTACTCGATAGTAAAAGTACGATGTACGGCGTGGTTGCATAAGAGCACATGGTATTGATTATTGATGCTTACGTGAGAAGTCACTCAGTTTTGTTCAATTATTGCTTCAGTAATTGCTGCATAGTATCTCACATTAATTGATTCAATTATTGTCGATATTTTATATATTATTAAATCAATAATTGAGATGACAAAGTTGTTAATATTATTATTTGCAATATTAACGATGTCTGTAAGTTCTGTCGAGGAGAGGTTTGGTCACCTAATTGCGCCAATTAGGATAAATCCTTATTGGAAAGTCCTCTTTCCGGAATGACACAGTCGATTAATAGTGTGAATTATAATAATGATGATGAAGTTTGTTTTATTAGTATTATTAATATAATAAAACAAAAAAACTTTTTATATAAAAATGCGATACTACTTTTATAAAGTTATTTGTTTTATTAGCAATAATTAGAATATATTATATTTTATTATACATAGTGTTTTGCAGATAAGTAAATCTTTTTTATATAAAATGTAATACTTTTATAAAGTTATTTGTTTTATTAGGCAATAATTAGAATATATTATATTTTATTATGCATAGTATTTGCATAAGCTTACATATAGTGTTTTGTATAGTAAAATCTTTTTATATAAAATGTAATAATTTTATAAAGTTATTTGTTTTATTAAAGTAATAATTAAAATATATTATATTTTTATTATGCGTAGTATGCATAGATTTTTGCATAGTAAAATCTTTTTATATAAAAACATAATACTTTTATAAAATTATTCGTTTTATTAGATTATAAATAGAATATAATATATTTTATTTAAAAGATTTTGTTTTATTAGAATATTTTATAGTAAACCAATACTGATCGTCTGCTTTAAAAGTAAATCAATCTGGACCGCTCAGAATTAGTTACTATTCAGTCCATTCTCCTATAAATAGAAGCTCATTCCTTCATTATTTCTTACGAATTCACTGAAACTCTAGAGAGAGAAACTGTAGAGAATTCTTCTTCTATAATCTTGAGCGTATTTTCTGTTTAAGAAAGCTTTGAGCGTAGTGCAAGTTTCTTCAAGTATATCCTCCCTACCCATCTGAGTACTCTTCTTTATTAGGTAAGGGATGTTATTTGTTGTACTCGTAAGGGATATTATTTGTTGTACTTGTAAGGGGTATTATTTCTTTCAGATTCATGAAGAGAACTTCATTATTCCATTCTTTTTATTATTACATTGGAATAACTCAGATATCTGAGCTATCCTATACTTGATAAAATTCTTCATTATTCCATTCTTTATCATTATGTTGAATAACTTGCCTATGCCTTAAATCGCATACACGGTAAAATTCTTATGTTATTCCATTCTTTATTATTCATTTGGAACATCCATGCGTGCGTTTTACGCACGACCGGTTCCGTTATTTATTATTTTGTTAGAATATCCCGCTCGATTAAGTATTATGCCTCGACTGGTTCCATTAATTATTATTCACATTGAAATAACTCGTTTATGCATGCGGTCTATCGCATGCATGGTGATTTCTGTTGTTATTCCATTCTTTATTATTCATTTGGAATATCTTGTTTGCAAGCGAATTTTATATGACTTAATTCGGTTCCGTTATTTATTATTATGTTGGAATAACCTCGTCTGCATGCGGTTTATCGCATGCCCGGTGATTTCTTTTGTTATTCCATTCTTTATTATACTCAATTGGTTAAAGTTTTGACTTCTATACTCCATGAAATTAGTGGAATATCCTTGATATTTGTGCTTCATCCAAGATCTTTTTATGGAAATATTCTTCCGAGCATTCTTGAATTTTACTCTCTGAAAAGAAGTATCATGTTGATAATGTGGACGTTATTAGTTCCTGGATAAATTAATTCTTGAACTTGTTTTATTGAATTATTATGTCATTGTCATCATCCTCATGTTTATATTATGTCAAAAGTCATCTGTGGCCTGTATAACATAGATGGACTTGGTATGATTATGTCCAGGGATTATTCATAATCATGGTACGTAATGTTACAAATGATGTGGAAAAAAGTCCTCATTGGCCCGTATATGCATTGATGGACGCTTTTGGTATGATTGTGGCTATGGATTCTCTTTGGCCAAGGTGCAAAGATGAATTGTTTTATGGCATGATCGGAGACCAGTTGATGAATACACGAATATCCTTGGCCCGTAGTGCATGGATAATTTGTGGTCGTGATACTAATGAATATCCTTGGCCGTAAGTCTTGAGGATGATGTGGATTATTTATTAAGCTTATTCTCGATGATAAAAGTGATGAAAAACCTTTTAAATCATAAAAGATAGTAGATTTTATTCTCTACTTGACTTTTTTAATGGATTGCTTGTTCAAGCTTGCAGCTTAAACTTGATGTCTATTGTATTTTATCGGTTTAACATTGTTGAAGACTAATGATAATTTATTTTGCATTATCTTAGTCATAATATTTCTTACTGGGCTAGTTGAGCTCACCCTTTTCTTCACTGTTCTCTTCAAGAAATGAGAATATAACTGGGACGAGTCGGGGAACGGAGTGACGGTCCAGTTAATAGCATTAGTAGTCCTCACTATTCTGTTAAATAGTGTGATAATAAATGTAATGAGGACTCAATTGAGTGTGGATATTGTCTAGATGACAATATTTGTATTAAAACTCACAGCATATGTTTTGTCGTATTTTACACGACCGCTGTATTATTAAGTTATATTTGAATTTTGTACCATGTATTTGGCGACTCAAGATGGGTAATGTATACCTATTTTGGGGGCGTCACAGAATAATAGAAGAATTTCACCATGTATGTGGTACTTTGCATATACAGGTTATTCCAACATAATAATAAAGAATGGAATAACAGAAGAATTTCACCATGTATGCGGTACTTCGCATAGACAGGGTATTCCAACATAATAATAAAGAATGGAATAACAATAGCTCTCTTCATGAATACTAAAGAAATAATACCCCTTACGAGTATTGAAAAAAAATAGTTCTCTTCGTGAATACAAAAGAAATAACACCCCTTACGAGTACAACAAATAATATCCCTTACCTTAGAAGAAACTGGATATAGGAGAAGTGAAGTAGCAGAATACTTTTCTTCTTTCTCTCTATAGTTTCTCTCTCTAGAGTTTCAGTGAATTCGTAAGAAATAATGAATAAATAAGCTTCTATTTATAGGAGAATGGACCTAATAAGTAACTAATTCATGAACGGTTCAGATTGATTTACTTTTAAACAGACAAATCATATTGATTTACTATGCAAGATTAATAAAATATTCTAATAAAACAAAATCTTTTAAATAAAATATAGTATATTATATTTATAATCTAATAAAATGAATAACTTTATAAAAGTATTCTATTTTATATAAAAAGATTTTACTATCTGAAACACTATCGATAATCTTATAGAAATAGAATATATATATTCTATTTATAGTCTAATAAAATAAATAACTTTATAAAAGTATTCTGTTTTATATAAAAAGATTTTACTATGCAAACACTATGCAGACACTATGCAAACACTATGCATAATAAAATATAATATATTCTATTTATAATCAAATAAAACAAAACTTTATAAAAAGTTTTCTATTTTATATAAAAAGTTTTCTGTTGTATTACATTTATAATAATAATAAAAAAAACTTATCACCTTTATTATAATTCACAATATTAATCGATCAGGTCGTTCCCAGGAAAGAGGGGGCTTTCCAATAAGGATTTCTCTCTATTGGCGCGCAATTAGGTGACCAAACCTCTCCTTGGCAGAACTTCTAGACATCGTTAATATTGCAAATAATAATATTAATAACGTTGTTATCTCAATTATTGATTTAATAATATATAAAATATCGACAATAATTGAATCAAATAACGTGAGATACTATACAGCAATTAATGTAGCAATAATAGAACAAAATTGAGTGACTTCTCACGTAAGCATCAATAATCAATACCGTGTGCTACTATGCAACCACACGTATTACTGTACTTTTACTACCGAGTAGTTCAACAGTTTTAACGGTAAAACTTCTGCCGTTATTTTCATAAAATATTTTTGTCATTTTTTCAATTCGACAATAATTCCGTTGTGGGGTCCACCAATGATTGTGCCGTTATACGAATATTCCCTGATAAAAAGAATACTCCCCAACACAACGAATATTTTATATCAACTTGCTTATTTTGCAAAATTTTCACATATCACCCTTAACTTTAAACTTTTATCAATTTAACTATTTACCCAAAATAGAAAAATTGAATATTTTTATTTTATAAAATTCGGGGTCTCACAGAAACGAAATAAACATGTTACTTATGCAATAAAATTTCATTTAATAAATTCTAATTCTAATTTTTTTTTTTAGTTGGGTAAAATTAAAATCAGATTTATTAAATGTAACATTATGTGACTTTTCTTAATTTTTAATTGTTTCAATTAATAATGATTCGTTAATTGATTATTAATTTTAACAATAAAAGAGTCACATATACATGTAAATTATTATGATTAAACTTAGTTTTATTTAAAAAAATATATTAATCAAGTTTGAAAATTAATATTATTTATAATTTATATGTAACAACTTAAAACCCTAATAATGTATCATATCATGTTTTAGAATCTTAAATTAAAATATATAATTATGAACATGAATTGATTATAAAATATTCACATAAATTCCAAACTAAATACATATTATCATGATATGAATCAAATATTTATTTGGCATGATAAAGAAAATAACTATCAACATAAGCAGATAAGCCAATATTCATAAAATATGAATTCATGTTCAACATATATAAATAATACTTGATGTATATACAATCATGTATATCGAGACAAGAATTTGTATATTCTGACAAAATATTATCATTAGCATTCATGTTTGATTTCATTAATACAATGCAGCGGAAACATAATCGTTAATTTTCGAAAGCCATGAGTAATCATAATTAGTTTACTTAATCGGATTACAAATTACTTTTAAATAAAAATTTATTTTCATTCAAAAATTCCTTAACATACTTGAATAGTTCTATATTATACCAAGAAAGAGAATATGTAGAATTAAAGAAATAAATTCTAGCATAACAACATAATTAATTTATTCCATGCAATAGATAGCGTAACCACGTCATTGATACGGATGTTAAATAATTATATCGTAACCACATCTCAATTAATCAATTATCGATACCGATGTTAAATAATTATATCATGTAACGCTAATCATTACATATTATCTACATGAATAATAAAAACCCATAGTCAATTAATCAATTAGGTACTTATATAGAATCATTGGAGATTAGTGAATTCGCCATCTTATATGAGGATGATATCATGCAAGTATGTAGGTGCTTATTAGAGAATAAGTTCAATGAACATGACTTCATTAGCCTAATGGAGTTTTACTTACTGGGTGAAAGTCTTCAATTGTCTCCCTCAATCTTAGTTATATATGATGGATGTATAGGGAGAAATGTCTATATTCGATAAAAAATTCCTTGGCGAGGTGGAATGAAATTAGAAAATTTGTATTCGACAATTTAGGACCAAACCACTAATTTAATTGGGACATTGTATGCTTTTATTTATATGAATAATGTTGAAATCTATATTATCTAAAAGGTCAAAATCGAATAAATATTATTTATTTAAATAAATTATTTGAAATTTATTTAAATGAGATTAAATTGTTCTAATTGATTTATTCACAACCTATTTAATATGGAGAACCTAAAGGGTCACACCTAGGGTCATTATTATTTAATATTTTAGAAATATTAAATATAAATTAATAAGAGAGGAGTCTTATTAATATTATTACAATACTATAAGTTATATTATTTATAAGTCACATAATTAATTACAAAACCCATATATAAAATGCTTAAATTAATACAATATATAATCATGCTTCCACTGCTGCTTTAAGGGTGAAAGTCTTCAATAATTACATAAATAGTAAAGGTCACATAAGAAAAAAGGTAAAATAGTCTAATTATTTATAAGTCACGTAATTACTTTGTATCACATTAGAACTTCACATAAGAAAATAAAATAGTCTAACAGAAGTGTCTTATTTATTTATTAGAAAAAATTGTTTCACCGCCAAGCCAATCGTCAAGACGGCTGACAACACCCAAGCGCTAAGTGCCCAACAACAATGCTTTCATGGTGAGCCCCTCAAGTACCAACGTCGCGGTAGGGGGTGTTAGCCGAAAGAGTAGTAGTTCGATACTCGATTCAAATCGGTTCAAAATATGATCCGAGCTAGAATTCGAAGTTGATTCGAGTCGAATATGATCCATACTGTTTTACATTTAATGATACACGAGTCGAATTCGAGTATATCGAGATTCGCTCGATTAGGGTTCAATATTTCATTTTTCTCGAACCATACTTGATACTCCTTTCGATGGATCATATTCGAATACTGGTCTGATCCATACTAACAAGTTAAATATGTGATATTTGTATCAATCTTTATAATTTATAAAGCGTAGTATTAAATTGTGTAAGCTTGTACTTGAATAAATCAGTTAATTGATTGTCAATTCGTATTACATTCTTTGTAATTTCTTTACATAAATAAAAGTAAAAGACTTTTATATATAAACATTAGTTCAATAATCAATTTAGTATGTAATGGTTCAATATTAAGTGAAATGGTTCATATTCGAAACTGATTTGAAGGCTCGTGAGTAATTCGTTTTGTAAACGAATTAAAGTCTTTACTGGCCGAGTAGAGGTCCGAAGAATGATCAAAGTCGAATCTGACGCAAAATTAAAAATTTCTTATCGAATTCGAAACTCAATTTTTTCGTCGAACCAAATCGAAAACTTTAAAGTGTTTCTTCACGATATTCGACTCGTTTTCACCCTAGTCGCGGCGCTCTTCTCGTGCGCCTAGGTGCTCGCCCATCTTCGCACTCTTTTCCTTGTCCATGCCTTGTTCATTGGCTCTTTATTTCTACCAATGACCCTGATGCTCGCCACACTCTAGTGCTGATTACCCCATGCCATGCACACCTAGGCCCATTTTCTATATGTTTACGCACATCATGTCATTGTCCGCCTAGCTTGAGATCATTTAGCTTCAATTTCCATTCCATTAGCTTTTTCTACACAAACACAATAAAACGCATAAAATTGAACAGAAAATACTTGATGACTCACAAATTTATATTCAATTCGTAGGTATAAAACCCAATTATCATTGTTTAGTTTACCTAGATATTTATTTTTTACAAATTTGTACAGTATAACTCTCTAAAGTTTTACTTAGGTAATTTAGACGACTAATTCTATCTAATTACCCATCACTTTCCTAAACCGATAACAACGGTCTGCAACTCGTAACTTTACGCAGTTGTCAAGGACAATTTAGAATTTAACAACGATATTTGTAAGAAAAATATATACTCTCTCTCCGTTCCCGAATTATAAGATTATTATTAAATTTTTAAAAGTTTATTTGAGACCTTTTAAAATTTAAAATTGACAAAATTTGTTTAAATTTTAAAAATAATAAATCGTATAACTAGTAATACTTTTTATGTAGTTTATGATATTTATAATTGTATTAACATTTACTGAAAAATTAAATGAGTTCATATTAATTTTGAATTTAAAAATATTTAAAATTGACTTTTAAAAAGTTAATATTGAAGTTATAATTTGAAACAGTTGCCGACGGATAAAAATCTAGACAAGAAATTTACAGATAGAAAGAACCTCTACTGCTTCAAGTCAAACAGCTTGAGATTTTAGTGATGAAGATTTAAGGAGAAGAATATGACCAACTTAGTTCCTAAACCTACTGTGGAAATCAAACTATTTTTGTATGTGAGATATTCAAATAGTATAGGGGCCTCAAAGAGGTTATAATAACATGCAATGTCTGCCAATAAATCTTCCCAATAAAGTCTGATAGGGAATGATTAGACTTGAGTAAATCATATCATGTTTTACAAATTAATAAGGTCCCAACACTCTCAAATGCCTACATATGTTATAAATATGCCATAATTTATTTGGCAAGGCAGCATTCCCTTGCCCACCTTCACTGTAAGCCTCAAGGGGCAACTTAGAAAATGCACGCCAAGTCGCCAATGCTTTCTCTGGTACTTGAACAACCTCAAAACTTTCTCCATGCACTGCCTAGCCTTGCACCCTACTGTTCAACCATTTGATAATGCCGTCGATGATTTCTTTTCGTTCGGGTTCAGGTTCGAATAGTAAATCGTGTAGGAACCCCGGGAACAGTTTGAGGGTTTTGTCAGTTGAGGAAGCCTCTTCATATAGTTTTTGAGATGCTGCTGGATCAGTTACGCAATCTGCAGAGCCATGGAGAACTAGGAATGGCACTTTCAATCTTCGCAGATTTTGTTGCAAGTAGGATGCGATTCGGAGGATTTCATAACCAGTTCTTATTCGGATTGATCCGGTATAGACTAGTGGATCGGAATATTTGGCTACTAGTGCCTCTGGATCCCGAGATACTGAAATACCCTGCTTATTTGCAGCACTGAATTGGTATTTTGGCAACAAGAAGGAGAAAACTGGTGCAAGTACCTGCAGTTGTAAAAAATAATTTAGGCTGCTTTCAGAAAAGGATGACTCTTGCTGAAGAAAATCCCTCCTTCCAATAAAAGATGTCTCAAGTTCCCAAAAAAAAAATTACCCTCTAAAAGATGGCTTTAACTAGACTAAGATATTGTACAAAGACTATTTTGTCCTCAAATATACTTGGGTGGGATTCACTACTTGGGGGGGGGAGGGGGAGGGGGAGGGGGAGGGGAAGAGAGACTCCTTAGTGTATTATAGGAGGGTTCATCGAAGGCAAAAATGAACTAAATTAATGCTCTATCCTCTATTCTAAGTTTCTTAATTTGCATGAAAAATGTACTTGGGTCATCTTTTATGGGACGGAGGGAGTAAAAGAAATGGTGGAATAATGTTTTCCATACGAGTTGAAGATGACTGGGTCTGTTGGCCACTTCGTCTGAGGATTGAAAACCTTTGTGAAATGTGGTTGAAGGCAGACTTAGGTTATTTTGTTTCAAAAGTAAATTTAACTAAAACATGTGATGTTAAGTGCATTCTATAATTTATTATTCCAAACTGTTTTCATCTTACAGCTCAAAGTTACTTGAGGAAAACTGTTTTCACCTTACAGCTCAAAGTTATTTGAGGAAAACTGTTTTCATCTAATCTTGGGATCGAAGAGATTTTACTATATACCCTTAGCATTTCACTCTCCTTGAAATAACCAAGTCTAGTTAATTACTACTCCCTCCGTTCCAATATTAAGAATACAAATCTAGTAGTGGTGGAGTGATGTTAGATTTGATAGTAAAAAAGTAATGACAAATTAGGAAATATCATACGACTTTATAGTCCTAAAATAGAAATGTATCTCTAATTTTGGAACACAAAAGAAAAATGTATCTCTCATTTTGGAATGGAAGTTAATACATGGAAAAGAATTATCACCATAAATATTGGATGAGAAGGCTGAACACCTACTGCGGGTGACGTCAGTGCAACACCTGCTATACGGCTCTCAACCTTAGGGTCTAGTACTGCCTACATTGATAAATGCCAATTCACAAGCTTTAGAGTTTAGACATTAGCAAATCACAGATCCAACATTCACATATTTGTAATTAATAAGTTTCAAACACAACATTTTAACCAACCTCACCTTGAGGATTATGGCTGCACCTGTCGAGTGTCCAAAGCAAAAACATGGAAGACCTGGATTATCAGCTAAAACCTTCCAAATAAATGATTTCTACATAAAATTTAAGATAATAAGTCAAACATTATTTGTATGTGATTAAATAATTGTGCTACGAATCTCTGCATCATGTGAATGAAAGTAAAGCATACCACATCCTGAACGGCATCATCAAGAGAGTGAACATATGCATGGAGCCCATCACTTCCACCATGTCCTGAATAAGTTGAAGAATTGAAAAAATCACTAAAACGTTTAAATTAACAAAATAATCAAGAACTATAAAAGTTGGATGATAAAACTGTAATTAGCTAACAGAGCCCCAGAACTAAATTCCTAAAACTTAAAGAAACTATCTTTACGCTACACCCGCAAGCGGCTCGAGTGTCGCGCATAAGTACCCTACTGATTCAAGTCAAAAAGTCCAAAGATGAAGGTGCTGATAAAACCAGTATAATTAGTTCAGTAGCCTACCCAAAATGATTCCAGTTCATGATATATTTTGTAGTGAAAGTCAGATTCTAAACCATTATAAACTAATGCCAACACCGCAGTGCCTGTACTCAATCAGGCTGCCTAAAGAATCATGCATATTCAAGAAATTATAAATTTTGTTTCAACCCAATATCTAGTATTTTCAATTTTAAAGTACAAAGGACGTAATGTCCCTCAATGTGTCATAAAGGAAACTCCACTCAACTTTGGAAAGAAAAAAAAAACCGTCCAAGCAATGGACAAGAATCTCTCCGCAAGGAAAGAAATAAAAATAAAGTCATTCACTGACATGTATTCTTGGAATTTATTTATCCCACCAAGTGGACGAGAGGGTGCCTCAAGCTTTAAACATATCTCGAAAGCATGCGGCCCCCCTTTACCATTCTTATATGTACAAGGCCAGATGTAAAGACTCAAATAATAAGCTTACTTATTAGGAGAAGCTTCACATGTTACATTTTTTGCACCAATGGGTCCGCAAATGGAAAATATTCCATTCCTGCAACAGCCAAATATATATGTGCAAAGTTGAACTGTAATCTCTAGTCTTGAAAACAGAAATTTAAAACAATAAATCTACTACCATAGAAGGGCTATTCTAGATACATGGCAGGGATTGCAAGCTTTAACCAGAAAAAGGGCTGGATGAAAACGTAAAGGAAAATGATTTATATATTAACTACTTTTATGTCGAATGTGGATTGTGACTAACATGGAACTATAAGCAATAAAAAAGAACACTAATATGTGGATCCCTTTTTTACACCCTCCTATCTCATGTATCTACATAGGTCGGTATTTGATATTGACATGAATTTGTTGTCACATATAGCAACATTCGAGTGTAAAATGAACCTTTTGAAGATTAAACACTTTCAAGGATAGAAATCACCTTGGACTGAAAGGAGATAGAGAGTCAACTAGGTCAGAAATCTTATGGAAATGTTTTTGACGTCATGTGTCTAACCCAACTTAGCTTTCTTTCTCTACTGTGTCATGTGTCACGATGTATTCTTTCCACTGTTCTCTGTACTGTTAATACAAAATTTGATAACATCTCCCTTTCTCATCTCAGAGAGAGTTGTGCGTGTATGAGGATGTGTGTGCAAGTGATTCAAGATCCAACATAAAGGAGCTAAGAAACCACAAAAGAAGACAGTGTGTGGAAGGTGGGATCAATCAACAGGTAAGCCAATGTCTATTCGTGCAATGCACTGCAATATGCCAATATGACCATGTGACTGGAAGACCATTACTGTAGTAAAAGGAGTGGAATACCATTTCTATTTCAAGAATTCTTTTCTTCACAATTGCATCAAATCCATCTTTTCTTCCGAGGACAATGACCAATTAATGGTCTTTAAATCACTAGATTCAGTAGTGGTTAATTAGTTGTATTGAATAGATACTGCAACTTGAGTAATAAGATAAAGTATAACATGGTGTCTCGAAGATTTCAGACATCCTTCTATATAGGTTAAGACAAATCGTCATATACTTCTATCAGCTCTAAATTTTGTATAAGACAAATCGTCATATACTTCTTCTTTTCTTGTACAAGACAATCGTCATATTACTTGTAAAACTAGCATATGAATGCAGCTCGGGAATGTCAAAACTGAATACTACCAGCCACTATGGACTAGGTTCAGCTTACCTTTTAAATTAATAAGGTTTGAAGTAATATTACAGTGTTTATATATATCCTAAGATAAAGTATTCCTATGCAACCCAGATTAGCTAAACAAGTAAATTTATTGTCCCATAGTTTTTAAGGTGGGAAATTTGGTGGGGACCGGGTAGGGTTAGAACAAAGGGAGAAGAATTAGAGGAGATTGAAAGAGTAAACAAAGATAATTAAGCAATAATGCTTCTCAATAAAATTATATTAATCAATGAATGAATACTACGTAGGGATTACAATGCTTTTATAGGACTAACTAAATACCCTAAACTTAATGATCAAGTAATTCTAAATAATCTAACTGGATAAGGAAATAAAACTCTAATAATTATCTACTAAACTTAACAAATGAATTAAATAAAGCTATTCTAAAATAATCCACTTGTTGGACTATTTATTAGAATTCCTATTCCACCAAAAATACTATTGATCCAACCAAGTTGGGCGGGTCCTTTGGCCTTGTCCTGCATCAAAATTACATTCAATCGTTGTTAAAGTTCTTTATGCTTCCTATTGTATGTGAATGACTAGAAGTTGCTACCCTACAAGTAAAATCTAAACATGCTAACAAAAATGATCCTGTTATAGAAAGAGAAACAGAGAAAATTAATCCCATTGTCCATTCTCCTTCCCTCCCTCTTCCCCTAATAACAGATAAGATTTAAAATTGGCATTAACTCTTTTATTTTATAATTCTTGCATTCACAAATATATAAATATTTGTTTTATCAAGCTAAATATCATCTTACAAAAGTGCATTAACATACCGATCCAATCCATTCCATAAACCTTGTATCCATTCGCATTCAGCTGCTTTGCAAAATCACCATATCTTCCGCTGTACAAAGAAGAAACATTTACCTCAAGCAATATGAGTTAAACAAAAAACTCAACATGCTGCTAAATATGATAGAAGGAAAACATCATAAACCTGTGTTCATTCAGACCATGTAAAATAACAACCAATCCCCTGCACAAGAAAGAGAAAAAAAATTATCAGCTTATGATCTCATGAGATCATTGGAGACATTCAAAATTACCAAGGGGGTATACAAAGAGACAATTGACACCATCCTGAAAGTTCAAAATTAAAATTTTAACAAATAATGATTCCAATCAATACATTCTAAAGAACAAGGGAGTTGATAAATGTGCCCCAATTTTTACCGTATGCACTCCACTGCAAGGTTAAAATTGGACAAAATTTGTTCTACAGTGGAGCTCAACTGATAAATTGGACCAAGTTTATCATTTACAAGGAACAATATAGAGGTTAGTTTGACATAGTATGTTTAAGGTTTATTAACCTACGCTAAGCTACAGAGGAGGCAGCTGCAAGTGTTCTGACTCATACTCACTAGCTATAAAGATCACTAATGATACTATAGAAATAAACTTTTCCTGATGATTAGAGGCATAGTCATACCTGATATTTTAGAGTCTTTTATTTCTTTGTATCCTCCATAAAACACTACATGAAAAACAACTACTCCTTTGTTTGCATTTGTCATCTATAGTGATCTCATTGACTGACCTTAAACCTTTTTACCATTACAAGTATAAAATAAACAGATGTAAACCAGAATCCTCATGCTAAGTATGAACTGCCATTATGGTATAACAGATTAAATGAAATGAAGCACATTTATAGTTGGGAGCAAACTATAGTATCAAATATTTTGGTTTCATGTATAGACTTCAATTATAAAAATGCATCTTATGTTACGTTTGGATTGAAGGAATGGAATGGAGAATAAAATTCCATGAGTCATTCCATTCATATCTTCATCCCCAAAGAATAAAATCCAAACCAAAAATAAGAATGGTTCAATCTATTTCTTTTTTTCTTTCATATCTCATATTTAGTTCTTTACTTCAAAAAACCTTGAAAACCAAATGGCTGATCTCGAAAACTTTAATCTTTTTCGTGTCCCTTTCTTGTTTTTTCTTTATGAATTCAACAAACTTTTCTTTATTTTCTGTGAATTTAATTCAAATGAGATGTCTGTTCCTTTTGTTCTGTTTATAACACTACCTAAAATCGAGTGCCAACTGATGTTTTGTCAGGAATATTATGAATATACTGCAACAATCTTCATCATTTATAAATAATAATGCATATAAATAACAAAAGGGGTCACCATCATGGAAAAGACACTCGGCAACTGTAATCCTTTCTGTCATGCTACATGGAATGAACAGTGTCAGCAATGTAAAATACATAAATTCCATATTAACAAACACATTGTATTTATCAATAGGCAACATCACTGAGATGAATAAGAGGGTATATGTCTTTATTATATACGCTGCCATTTAGGGAATGCAATCAATTATGCTCATTACCATCAAGTTTACCAAATGAGGACAAAAATCCCAATTAATTAAGAGTTATCTGTTCATTGTATTGATATCTACAAATATTATTGAGTTGATACTTTCAAGAAGAATATACACAAACATTGTCTGTCTGTATATCCCCATACCAGATTTAATGAAAATGAAATGTCATAATATCATAATAAAGACAAACACAAGAATAAATCAGGGAAAGAAAAAGGAGTGATATAAAAACGTAAATGGGGACCTAAATTGCTTACAAACTAAACAATTCGTAAATTAATATTATGTGTGTGTGTGTGTGTGTGTGTGTATGTATCAGCTTCTTTACATTGAACATAATGTAAAGCCTGACATAATATTTGATCAAACATGTCTAAAATAAGTACCAGGCCTTATTGAGATTGGTGTGTTTTACGCAATGAAATTTCAATATGAACACGAAGAAAAATAAAATTAATTACTAAAAGTGATCAAACAAAAATAGTCCAAATTATATTCCATGACAATAAAATAACAAATTAAAAATGCAAACTGATAAATTAACATGTATATAAAATTATTTATATTTTATCAAGTTCAAGGAACAAAAGTTTTTTCTTTTTTAAAAGGGACTTCTAATTCTATAGTTCTATATCTATATATATCATATAAAAGGCCAAGAAGCTTTGAATTGATATTAAATATGAGATTAATTAATTTAATAATACAAATTAAACCCCACCCGATTTTGATTGATGTCGGCGACCAGGTTTGTGTAAATAATGTGTCCCCTCTCGATGTCCCAAAGAGAGAAAATTCTCTCACAGTGACGTCATCGGCGGCTGTCTCTTGCGTCACCCTCCTTATCGCTAACGCCCTCCGGGCGGCCACCTCCGTGGAGCAGCTCTTCCACGGTACGATCGTCGCCGGAACTCTCACCGTCGGCAGCCCCTTCCCTTTATCCTCCTTACCACCTTTCTCCGACGAACAAGACGAAACGGGCGGCGGCGCAGCGGAAATGCTGCAGCGCCTCCGCCCACGAAATGGGAAGAGCAAAATTAGCAAAAAAGCGTTGATCAGCATCAACAAACTCTTCCACGCCCTCAACGACAAAAGGGCATTAACGCGTCCGCTTGCGCCGGACGTTAGCATTATCGCCGCTGCGGCATCATTCGATTCCATCGCCATTAATGAATTGAAAACGAAATTGATATTGAAATTGAAATTGAATCAATTAAAGAGATGATTATGGGTTCTTCTTATGCGTAGAGAAAGGTAGTAATTTGTGTTTGATGACCAGCAATCGATCACCAATAGGATAAATGAGGAATTTGAGCTTTGGGTGGTGATCTCAAGCAGACCATAAACAATGAAAAAGTTATGAAACCAAATCTTTTAACTCGGGGCTAAATTTTTGGGTTTAAATTTAGAAGAGCTCCAGATTATCGGTGTAATTACTTATCGGAATATTGTTGTTGAATGGCCGAAAATGGGGTTGAAAATTGAAATTTATTGGAGAATCGTCTCTAAGCTTCTCTCTCCTCTCAGTATATTATGCATACGGTGAGGCGAGTACTAGAAAAAGGTAGTCTATAATTTTATAAAAAAATAAATGGCGGTCAGATTATTATTAATTAAAATAATAAAATATTATTCTTTTGGGGTTAAGTACAATTTGGTCCTCAAAGTATACTAGTATTACCCAACTTATTCAACTGACTCTAAACTATAAAAATAATAATAACAACTAAAATTATAAAATAAATGTTGACTATACCATTAATTTTCAAATACAACCCAAATAATAACTTAATTCCAATAAACTAATTAAAAATAATTAAGTAAATAAAATAAAATAAATAATTAAAACTCACTAATTAATTCAAATAAAATAATTTATCACACTAATTAAATTAAATTAAATAATTAACTCAAATATTAACCTAAATAAAATAACTAACCCTATCAATTAATACAAAATAACAATTAAGGAGGAAATAATAACTAAAAAAACAAAACACTAATATAAAATATTTTAATACTTTTAATGTATTTTAAGTCATTTAATTATATTTTATTATATTAAATAATACAATTAAATAGTATAAACATGTATATACTACTTAAAATAAAAAAAAATCACTACAAATTACCATAATACACATAAATTAATTAATTAAATTTAATAATTTGCTCAAATAAAATAGTTAACTCCACTAATTAACTAAAAAATAAAAAAAAAACTCCACTAATTAAATTAAATAAATAATCAACTCAATTAATTAATTCAAATAAAATAATTAACTCGATAATCAATAAAGTAAAATAATTATTTAGTTACTTATAAAAATAGGTTAATTATTTTAATTATCAAAACACGTTATGATAATTAAAATATATTAATTATCAAAATACGTTAAGATAATTAATTCAAATAATATAATGATCAAACTCCCTAATTAACTTAGTTATTTTAACGTATTTTATCATATTTTAATTATCTTATTTGATTTAATTATTTAAATTAGTCTTTTAAAATTATTTTACTTGGTTGATTAGTAGATTTAATTATTTTATTTGAGTTAATTAATTGAGTTAGTTATTTTATTTAAGTTAATTAGTAGAATTAATTATTTTATTTGAGTAAAATATCAAAGTTAATTATTTTATTCACTATAGATTATTATACTATACATAAAATAGTATAATATGGTAATATGTAGTGAGTAAAATAATTAACCTCATTAATTAATTTAAATAAAATAATTAACTTTGATTATTTTACTTGAATGATTAGTGAAATTAATTATTTTATTTGAATTAATTAATTGAGTTAGGTATTTTACTTAAGTTAATTAGTAGAGTTTATTATTTTTAGTTAATTAGAAGAGTTAACTATTTTATTTGAGTAAATTATTAAATTTAATTAATGAGATTAATGATTTGTGTAGTGTGATAATTTTCTATGAAATTTATTTATTTTAAGTAGTATATACATGCTTATACTATTTAAATGTATTGTTTTATATAAGAAAACATAATTAAATTGACTTTAATATATTAAAAAGTATCAAAATCATATAAATACATTACCGTTACACGTTATCATTCCGGCCAAAGTTATGGTCGGAGGTCATTTTTGCTTACTTAAGTATACTTAGAGGTTGTTATTATTAGTTTTTATAGCTTAAGGTCGCTTGTGTAAGTTGGGTGATACTTTGAGGTATAGAATTGTATTTAACCCTTCTTCTTTTTTAACAAGAATAATAAATTGCTTCGTCCCAATAAAATTGTTTTCTTCATGTTGACTAACAATAAGTTTTGCTATAATTTTACTATTTTTATAAAGTCAAAATGCTATAATTTTGATATTTTAGTTCAAGACTATTAATTATTTTTTGAATATATAAAGATTAACAATGACAAATTATATTAAGGTAAACAATTTTATCTAATTTAATTATATTTAGTAATTTTGAAAATATATTCATTAAAGTTTTTTAATGAAATGTAATCTACATTTATTTAGTATTTTGTAAGGACTATAAGAAGGCAATAATGAGTGGCAATAATATTGTTCTAATAAAATTGACATAATTTAAATATATTTGTTAGTTAATTAGTGGCTTTTTGTAAGACCCTAATTTTATGAAATGAAAGAATTTAATTTTCTTATAATTATTATTTTATTTCAGTAAATGGTTAAATTGATAAAAGGTTAAAGTTAAGTTTGATATGTGAAAATTTTTGCAAAATATGCAAGTTGTTATAAAATATTCGTTTGGTGGGGAATATTCTTTTGTCGGGAATATCCGTGCATGACTCAAGACAATCATTAATGGACCCATTAACTAAGTATTGTCGTAGTAAAAAACGGCGTAATTATCTTTTATAAAAATAACTACGAAAGTGTGACTTCATTAAAACTGTTGAACTACCCGATAAGAAAAGACAATGTACGTGTGGTTGCGATAGAAAGCACACCTGTATTGATTATTGATGCTTATATAAAAAGTCACTCAAGATACTCATTATTATTGCTACAATAATTGTTGCATCATATCTCTCATATTATTGATTCAATTATTTTCACAAGATCATCGTATAATATGTTATATTATTAAATCAATAATTGAGGCAATGAAGTTATTCATATTATTATTTACAATATTGACAATGTCTAGAAGTTCTGTCAAGGAGAGGTTTGGTCACCTAATTGCGCACCAATAAGGAGAAATGGTTGTTAAATATTGTGAGTTATAATATTAATGATGAATAAGTTCGTGTTGATTAAAGATGAAACATTGTGTGGAAATTATTAGTGTTAGTGGAAATCAATATTTATTTCGATAATAATTGATGTCTGAAAGTTATCGGATAATTAATCAGATAAATGAGCAATTAATTGCTATTAATTCACATGCATATAATTATTTGTTCACATGTGTGTACTATTGATTCACATTCATGTACTATTAGGGGAGTTGGTGCAAGATTGATAATACTTGCATGACTAAATTAAAAATGGAGGTATAGTTGAAGGTACTATACTATAATTAATTTTTTCACATGTTTAGAACTATTGAATCACATGATTTACTATTGATTCACATGATTTACTATTAGGGGAGGTGGTGCAAGATTGATAATACTTGCAGGACTAAATTAAAAATGAAGAAAAAGAGGGAGGTATTATACTGTAATATTTTGAGCCCCAAAATGTGCAATTATTGAAACTATATTTTCCTATAAATAGAAGCTCATCTTCCTTCATTTCTCACCAATTCACTAAGTCTCACAAGAGCAATTATTATAGAGAAATTATAGAGAAAGAAGAAGAAAGTGCTTCTACCTCACTATTCCAAAGATCCAGCTTTTTTCTAAAGTAAGGGGTATTATTTTTTTATATTCGAAGAGATATTATTTTCAGATTCATATGAATATTATTATCGCTCAATATTCATTATATTCGCTTAATATTAAGTAAGGAATATTATTTCCGCTTCAATATTTGTAAGGAATATTATTTTCGTTCAACCGTTGTAAGTAAGGGGTATTATTTCTTTCATATTCATGAAGAGAGTTAATTTCTTTCAATACTCGTAAGGGTTGTTATATCATTCTTTATTACTCTATTGGAATAACCTGTCTGTGCGGACTATCGCATGCCTGGTGAATTCTGTTGTTATTCCATTCTTTATTATTCTGTTGGAATAACCTTTGCTATGCATATGATCTATCGCATGCACAGTGAATTATGTTATTATTCCATTCTTTATTATTACATTGGAATATCCTCATGCATGCGCGATTACGCATGACCGGGTTTCATTCTTTATTATTCGGTTGGAATATCCCATGCATGCGGATTACGCATGACCGGTTCTATTTTTTTATTATTCGTTGAGGAATACCACATTACCTACGATTACATCGCATGCATGGTGAATTCTTCATTATTCCATTCTTTATTATTACATTGGAATAACTCGCTTTTATGTGGATTACCGCATGCATGATGATTGATCCTTCAGATTCAAATCCTTATTAAATTGTGAAAATAATTTGTCTACGTGGATTACCGCATGTCGGGTGAAAATCTATTCATAGATTTAAGTATATTCTATTATACTCACATATGAGATATAATTTCTTTTGTACTCGACATGGAATATCATTTTCTTTGGTATTTTTTTTATGAGTTACTATTCATGGGTTACTATTCACCTGGTTACTATTCACTCTAGTATTATTCACTTTCGTTATTCGGGGCACTTTTCGTATAATGAAGTACTATTCACGAGTTACTATTCACGGGTTACTATTCACCCGATTACTATTCATTCTAGTATCATTCACTCGGGTATTCGGGACACTTTTCGTGTCGGGGTACTATTCACGGGGTATGTGAGATCCCGAATTTTATGAAATAAAAGTATTCAATTTTTCTATTTTGGTAAATAGTTAAATTGATAAAAGTTTAAAGTTAAGGGTGATATGTGAAATTTTTTAAAGTAAGCAAGTTGTAATAAAATAACCTAGTAGTAAAGAAATGCAGAATACGCTGGCGTGGTTGCATAGTAGCACACGGTATTGATTATTGATGCTTATGTGAGAAGTCACTAAGATATACTCAATTATTGATACAATAATTGCTACATCATATCTCTCATATTATTGATTCGATTATTGTCACAGTATCATCTACATAATATTTTATATATTATTAAATCAATAATTAAGACGACAAAATTATTCATATTATTAAATTGCAATATTTACAATGTCTAGAGTTCTGTCAAGGAGAGGTTTGGTCATCTAATTGCGCGTCAATAAGGAGAAATCCTTATCGGAAAGCCCCCTCTTTCTTGGAAACGACCTGTTTGTTAAATATTGTGAGTTATAATATTAATATTGAATGTTATAAAAAATTGAATTTTAGTTCGGAGTTGAATTTGGAGACGCAGACGTGATATTTGAGTCCGGAACGATGAAATTAGTAGAAATAGACTATAAACACAAAATTTGTCGGGATTGACTTTTTGGTCAAAAAAGTCAACAGTTGACTTTTTCGGAAAAAGTCAAACTTTAAAATTTCAAAAATGAAATTTTTGAGAAAAATATTTCCATTGTGTTGGGATTGTTAGTGTTAGTGGAAATCGACATTTATTTCGATAATAATTGATGTCTGGAGGTTATATTGACTAATCGGGTAATTAATCGAATAAATGAGCAATTAATTGCTACTAATTCACATGTTTATATAACTATTTGTTCACATGTGTGTACTATTGAATCACATTCTTGTACTATTAGGGGAGTTGATGCAAGATTGATAATACTTGCATGACTAAGTTAAAAATAGAGGTATAGATGGAGGTACTATACTATAATTCGTATTTTCACATGATTATAACTATTGATTCACATGATTGAACTATTGATTCAAATTATTTACTATTAGGGGAGGTGGTGCAAGTTTGATAATACTTGCAGGACTAAATTAAAAATGAAAGAAAAGTTGGAGGTATTGTACTGTAATATTTCGAGCCCCAAAATGTGTAATTATCGAAACTATATTTTCCTATAAATAGAAGCTTATTCTTCCTTCATTTCTCACCAATTCACTAAAGCTATAAAGTAATTATTATAGAAAGAAATTATAGAGGGAGAAAAGAAGAGAAGTCTGCTACCTCACTATTCCAGTATCCAGTCTTCTTTTGAGGTAAGTGGTATTATTTATTTCGTATTCATGAAGAGAGCTTCTGTTATTCCATTCTTTATTATTATATTGGAATAACCAGTCTATGCGAAGTACCGCATACATGGTGAAATTCTTCTATTATTCCATTGTTTATTATTCTGTTGGAATATCCTGTCTATGTGTATTACGCATGACCTAGTTCCATTCTTTATTATTCTGTTGGAATATCTTGTCTGTGCGTATTACGCATGACCTGGTTTCATTATTTATTATTCTGTTGGAATAACTTTTGTTTTGTCTTGATTTATCGCATGCTTGGTGAATTCCGTTGTTATTCCATTCTTTATTATTACATTGGAATATCCCGCTACATGTGGATTACGCATGACCGGTTCCATTCTTTATTATTCTGTTGGAATAACCTGTCTATGTGGATTACCACATGCATGGTGAATGATCCTTTGTATTCATTCCTTATTAAATTGTGGCAATGATCTATCTACGTGGATTACCGCATGACGGGTGAAAATCCATTTGCAGTTTTGTAATTTTTGTGACCCTCAAAAATTCTGGTAAAATTTGAAATGATAGTTTGATGAGTTTTCTAGATTGTGTCAAAAAATGGCGATTTTTGGATGTATAGATTAGGAGTTATAAATTTTATGAGAAAAGACTATTTTAAAAGTAAATCCTTATAACTCCTTGTGGTTAACTCCAAAGTTGGTGAAATTTTTATTGGGAGTACATGTATATAACAGGAGTATACCCTGTAAATTTCGGAATTTTTGGATAAAAGTACAATTTATGATAAATGTCTAAATATTCGCGCTTTTGGCCATATAAAAATAGTAAATGAATTTTAAAAATTTCAAAAAAATATATGTTCAATATGGGACTATATTCGTTAAATCCCGAAAAGAAATATTTTTTGGGATTGATTTGATATTTTTCATGAAAATGAACTAGTTATGAGTAAATGAATTAAATATGTTATGTGAAGTAACAAAATTGAAAAATAGGATTTTATGGCTTCTAATCCTATATATAGGGTATATGCAGATTTTTGATGAGGATTTGATCATTGGTGATGAAATCTTATGAGTATGGCATTTTGAATGATTAAATGCATTATTTGGTAAAGTGTAAACAATTGAAATAAATTATTTATAAGTTTAAGAAGTGATTAAAATATTGTTATAATATTAATAGTATTAGATTATGAGTTTATTAAGTGATTGATAATATTTGGATAAATTTAAAGTCTTTAATATTTATCCTTAAATTCGTTTGATTACTGATTATATTATTGTCATCATCCTCATGCTTATACTGTGATGAAAGTCATCTTTGGCTTACGTGGGCTTACGTGCAAAGATGGATTGTTGATTATTGGTTTTATAGTTGTATATCTTTGGCTTACGTGAAAAGATGGACCGTTGATTATTTGTTTTATAGTTGTATATCTTTGGCTTACGTGCAAAGATGGACTGATGATTATTGGTTTTATAGTTGTATATCTTTGGCTTACATGCATTGATGGACAGTTGTTGGTATGATTATAACCAGTGATTATTCAGTATAATCATGACCATTGTTGAAAACACGAATATCTTTGGCCCGTAGTGTATGGATAATTCGTGATCGTAATACTAATGAATATCCTCGGTAGTAGAAAGGGATGATTCGATGTTGTGGATTAATTATTAAGCTGAGTCTCAGCGATAACATATTGATAATACACTTTTAATTCGTAGAAGATAGTAGATGATTGCTCTACTTGACTCTTCTATAATACAGTTGTATGTCTTTGTCCTGTAGTGAAAAGATGAATCGTTAATGAATATCTTTGGCCCGTAGTGCAAAGATGAATTTATTAGTATGATTATGAACAAGAATTGTGATTTGGTATAACCATGATTTTTGATGTTTCAGGTAAAGACAGGTGATGAAAATTATCTTCGTCCTGGGTGCGAAGAGGAAATTTAAAATCACAATTATGATTATGAGTTATTCACATGATTGTGGACAAGAAATGTTGATTGATGTTACAGGGATAAAACATTGTTGGTGGACTTTTAACATGGAGAAGATAATAGACCTTATGGCCTATTTGACTCTTCTAATGGATTTTTCGTTCCGCTGCAACTATGGTTGAAAAGTTTTATCATCTACCATATGTTCTAAATCTCTGTTTTATTATTGACGAAGGCTATTGATAATTTAATTATCTTTAGTCATGAAATTCTTTCTTTGGTTATTTGTGCTCACCCTTTGCTTCACAATTCCTTTCGTGTAATAAGAGTGTAAATTGGGTCGAAGCGGGATAACAGAGAAATAGTGTGATGGTCCGAGATCAAGTTAAGTTTCTCAATACATTATAAAACCGGCATGACGCGCAATGATATAATTGTATTGAGGACCTAAAATGTGTGTGTCGTATTTTATACGTTACTTAATAATTAATTTTGGCGAACAACAATAGGGTGATGAGAACCCGACTTTGAAAGCGTCAAAAGTGCACCTCATTATAAGGAATATGATAGTAATCTTCTCGTTCTTCTTTGGGGCCTTAAAATATTTGTTGCTGTATTTTATATAGCATTGTAACAATTTGAGTTTGGATACTGTCTACGAGATAATATTATATAAAAATTCACAGCTTATTTGTTGTTGTACTCTGCATGGCAGTTCAACAGTTGTATAAATGAAGTTTGTATATGATTTTTATAGAGTGATATCTGGCGACTTAGAATGGGTCGTGTGGACCTATTTTGGGGGCGTCACAGGGTACTATTCCTGAATTACTATTCACCCAAAAAATATATATCTTTTCTGTCTAAATTATTTTTGGTACATGAATATTATTCTTGAATTTTACTCTACAAAGCAGTATCATGTTGACAATTTGGACGTTATTGATTCCTGGATAAATTAAATTATAAATCTTTAAAATTTATCCTTGAACTTATTTTATTGAATTATTATGTCATTGTCATCATCCTCATGCTTATATTGTGATTAAAGTCATCTTTGGCTTACGTTCATATATGGACTTGGTATGATTATGACCAGGGATTATTCGGTATAATCATGACCGTAATGTGACGAATGATGTGGTAAAAGTCCTCATTGGCCTGTAGTTCGTTAATGGACAGTTGTTGGTATGATTATGACTAGGGATTATTCGGTATAATCATGACCATTGATGATTACATGAATATCCTTGGCCATGGTGCAGGGATGATTCAATTTTATTTGTTGTTTGAGTCTCAAATGATAAAGTTGATGAAAAACTTTTTAAATCATAGAAGATAGTAAATTTTATGCTCTACTTGACTCTTCTAATGGATTGCTTATTTCCACTGCAGTTGTTGATCTAAAACTTATTGTCTTTTGTATTCTATCAGTTGTTATACTGTTAAAGGCTAAGAATAATTTATTCTGCATTATCTTAGTCATAATATTTTTTTTTCGGGCTAGTTGAGCTCACCCTTTCTATCATCATTTCTCTTGAAAATGAGAATATAGTCGGGAACGAGCCGGAAATGGAGTGATGGTCCAGGATAAATGGCTTTAGTAGTCCTCGTTATTCTACAGAATAATGTGATAATAATTGTAATGAGGACTCCATTGAGTGTGGATATTGTCTAGATGACAATATTCTTGTTTAAACTCTCAGCTATGTTATGTCGTATTTTACACGACTGTTGTATAATTAAATTGTATTTGATTTATGTAGTGTGTATTTGGCGACTCAAGATGGGTGATGTATACCTATTTTGGGGGCGTCACACTTTTAGATTATAATTTTTTAAAATTTATATGATTAATGCAATTTAAATATAATGTAATTTTATACGATATGATTTTTAAAAGATTGAATGCAATTTAATTATATATGGTAAAAACTCTTTAAAGTTAATTATGAGTAAATTATTAAAAAAATAATGTATGTAGTGCAAATTAATTCAATTATGATTCCGATAAATAATTTTGTATAGTTTTATTTAAGTAAGTAAATGAATTATATATTAGCATTGCTATTTTTCTATAAAAAATATTTTTTTATAGGTGAAGTTTAAATACACTCATGTTCAATTTATATGTCCACCTAGAAGAGCTCAATTTTCTATAGATAGTTCTTTCTTTTTAATCCAAACCCTAGTACTGAAAATACAAATAAGGAATTACCATTAAAATATTAATTTAAATAGAATTCTAAATTAAAGTTTTAATGGTTTATAATAAACTAGTATGTGAACTCGTGCGAAACACGTGGCCTTTTTAAAAGAAAATGATATATATTGTGATTTTTTACGTTAATTTTTTAATTGTCAATCACGTAGATAAGTATTAATGAAATTATTTTGGAGAGATGTATAATAAAATTGGCATAAGTATTAGTGAAACTATTTTAGAGAGATGTATAATAAGTGAGACTCTCTTATAATTCTATCCAATTGCATGTGTTGATATGTTTCACAATTGTAATTTGGTACAAATATGTCGCAATATATAACAAAACTCCTGTTTGAATATTATTACTATGTAAAATTTGTCTAAACATTATAATTATAAATTTCAAAACATGTCTAATACATGATATAGCTTGGAAAATGATATATCTTGTGACTTTATATATCAATTTTCTTGTTGTGAGTTATGTGAATAATTATAGTTGGTAATATTAACAATGTATTTGATATAGTGAATCAACCTTATTAATTATTACATATGCAATCTCATGTATTGATAATAGAAAATTTTTGCAATACATAACGAGACTCATATATGTGGATAATTATAATTGGTAATATTAACAATGTATTTGATATAGTGAATCAACCTTATTAATTAATTATTCTATGCAATCTCATGTATTGAGAATAGAAAATTTTCGCAATACATACTTGAGACTTATATATATATATATATATATATATATATATATATATATATATATATTTTTATCCATATCCAATTGTTCTTATAAACATTATCCCAGCAACCAATTTGTCAGTCATAGATCAATTAAATGGAAGGCTGAGATGGGAAAACATATATTGTCAGCGGTTACAACATGTAGCGGCCCAAACAACATACTCTAACGGCTTCTATTTTAATAAAAATTAAATTAACTTGTTAATGTGGACCCATATTGTCAAATAGAAAGATATAAAATGAAATTATTTTTTTATACACCAACCGCTACAGCTTGTAGCGGTTTGGTCTTAATATATTTTTTTATAACGTCGGCCCATTTTTGAGAAATAGAATGATAAAAAGGGAATTTTTTTATATATACCAACCGCTACAGCTTGTAGCGACTTGGTTATAATTTTTTTTTTGTCATCCGTTGTCCCACTTTTTTGATAATAATGTTATTACTTGCTTTTTTTTACTAATATTAATATTAATTAAATGAGAATTAAAAAAGCATAAAAAAGACAATTAATATTATAATATTATCTTTTTATCTCTCAATTTTCTTACAACGAAAGTCATTAAAAAAATTAAAATCGCTACATCTTGTAGCGGTTGGTAATAATGTTATTACTTTCCTTTTTATTACTAATACTAATATAAATTAAATGAGAGTTAAAAAGGCAATTAATATTAGTATTAGTAATAAAAGGCAATTAATATTAGTATTACTAATTAATAAGAAAGCAATTAATATTAGTAATAGTAATGAAAAGGCAATTAATATTAATACTAAAAAGACAATTACTAATATTACTAAAAAGACAATTAATATTAGTATTAGTAATAAAAGGTCATTAGTATTAGCAATATTACTAAAAAGACAATTAATATTAGTATTAGTAATAAAAAGGTAATTAATATTAGTAATAAAAAGGCAAGTAATAACACTATTACCAACCGCTACAAGATGTAGCGGCTTGGTTTTTTTTTTTTAATGACTTCCGTTGTAAGAAAATTGAGAGATAAAAAGATAATATTGTAATATTAATTGCTTTTTTTTACCTTTTTAATTCTCATTTAATTAATATTAGTATTAGTAATTAAAAGGGAAGTAATAACATTATTACCAATAAAGTGAGACACGGATGACACAAAAAAATTTATGACCAAACCGCTACAAGCTGTAGCGATTGGTATATAAAAAAAAAAGTCTTTTTTATCAATCTATTTCTCAAAAATGGGCCAACATTATAAAAAAATTATTAAGACCAAGCCGCTACAAGCTGTAGCGGTTGATATATATAAAAAATTAATAAATTCATTTTATATTTTTCTATCCGACAATATGGGCCCACATTTGTAAGACCCCGAATTTTATGAAATAAAAGTATTCAATTTTTATAATTATTATTCTATTTAGTAAATGGTTAAATTGATAAAAGAATGCGATGTCTGGCGTGGTTGCATAGGAAGCACACGATATTGATTATTGATGCTTATGTGAGAAGTCACCAGTTATACTCAATTATTGCTACAATAATTGTTGCATCATATCTCTCATATTATTGATTCAATTATTGTCACAGTATCATCTGCATAATATTTTATATATTATTAAATCAATAATTGAGATGACAAAGTTATTCTTATTATTATTTACAATATTGACAATGTCTAGAAGTTCTGTCAAGGAGAGGTTTGGTCACCTAATTGCGGCTACCAATAAGGAGAAATCCTTATCTGAAAGCCCCTCTTTCCGGGAACGACCTGATTGTTAAATATTGTGCATTATAATATTAATGATGAATAAGTTCGTGTTGATTAAAGATGAAATTGATAGTTTCATTGTGTTGGAATTATTAGTGTTAGTGAAAATCAACATTTATTTCGATAATAATTGATGTCTGGAGGTTATATTGACCAATCGGGAATTAACCGATTAAATGAGCAATTAATTGTTATTGATTCACATGATTATAACTATTTGTTCACATGTGTGTACTATTGATTCACATTCATTTACTATTAGGGGAGTTGGTGCAAGATTGATAATACTTGCATGACTAAATTAAAAATGGAGGTATAGATGGAGGTACTATACTGTAATTCGTATTTTCACATGTCTAGAACTATTGAGTCACATGATTTACTATTGATTCACATGATTTACTATTAGGGGAAGTGGTGCAAGTTTGATAATACTTGCAGGACTAAATTAAAAATAAAGGAAAGAGGAATGTATTATACTGTAATATTTCGAGCCCCAAAACGTGCAATTATCGAAACTATATTTTCCTATAAATAGAAGCTCATTTCTTCATTATTTTTCACCAATTCACTAAAGCTATAGAGCAATTATTATAGAGAAAAAATTATAGAGAAAGAAGAAGAGAGTGTCTGCTACTCACTATTCCAAAGATCGAGTTTTCTTCTACAGGTAAGGGGTATTATTCTTTCGTATGCATGAAGAGAGTTATTTTCTTTCAATACTCGTAAGGGTTGTAAGACCCCAACTTTTATGAATAAAAATAAATTTTCTATAAATATCATTTTTGAATATTATGGAATAAATTTGATATAATGTTATAGTTGTGGTAATATTTATAAATTTTGCAAAAAATACGCAAGTTGTTATATAATATTCGATTTGGTGGGGAATATTCGCTTTTAAATGGGGAATATTCGTAGACGACTAAGACAATCATTGGTGGACCCCATTAACGGAATTATTGTTTGATTGAAAAAACGACAAAAATATTTTTATGAAAATAATCTGCGAAAGTTTTACTGTTAATCTGTTGAAACACCCTTAAGTTAAAAAATACGAGAATACGCTGTGATTGCATACAGTAGCACATGATATTGATTATTAATGCTTACGTGAGAAGTCACTCGGTTTTGTTAAATTATTGCTTCAAGAATTGTTGCATAGTATCTCACGTTAATTGATTCAATTATTGTCAATATTTGTTTATATTATTAAATCAATAATTGAGATGATGAAGTTATTAATATTATTATTTGCAATATTAACGATGTCTGAAGTTACGCGAGGAGAGGTTTGTCACCTAATTACGCTAAATAGGAGAAGTCCTTATTGGAAAGCCTCTTCTTTCCTGGGAACGACCTGGTCGATTAATATTGTGAATTATAATAATGATAATAAATTTTGTTAAAAATATTGAGGAAATATTTTTATGAAGTATTTGTTATAGGAACCCCCACTTTCTCATTTTTTAAAATCGTGGAGAAAGTCATCTCAGATTTGTTTTATTACTTATATATATATATATATATATATATATATATAAGATGTATATATATATATATATATAAGATAAGTATTTATATATATTATATATATATATATATAAAGTTGTCAAGGTGTCAAATTTGGGTGGAGGGGGATTTGGTTGTTATGGGAAGGTAGTACAATTATTATCATTATATATATATATATATATATATATATATATATATATATATATATATATATATATATATAAAGCTTAGTTGACAAATTGAGGATTGAATCAAACTTTATTCACGGAGTGTATCCTGTGAATGTTTTAAAGACATGCCAGGTTTATATATTTAATATAATATATACATATATATATATATATTATATTTTATTTAAAAGATTTTGTTTTATTAGAATATTTTATAGTAACCTAATACTGACCGTCTGCTTAAAAGCAAATCAATCTGGACCGCTCGTAAATTAGTTACTATTCAATCCATTCTTCATAAATAAAGCTCATTCCTTCATTATTTCTTACTTAATTCATTTGAAACTCTAGAGAGAAAATTATAGAGAAAGAAGAAGAAAAGTTTTCTGCTACTTTCTATATATCCAAATGTTCTTCTAAGGTAAGGGTATTATTCCTTTTTATTCATGAAGAGAACTTCATTATTCTATTATTTATTATTCTATTGAATAACTCAGATACGCCAAGCTACCATATACTTGGTGAAATTCTTACATTATTCCATTCTTTATTATTCATTGAATATATCACATACGTGCGTTTTACGGGACTTCGGTTTCGCCTTTTATTATTCTCACAAAAATATCCTTGCTCTCATGCGCTTTTACGCCGGACTTGGTTCCGCCTTTATTATTCTCATTTGGAATATCCCGCTTGCGGTCGTATTACGTCCGACACGTTTCGTTATTTATTATTCTACATTGAATAACTTTGTTTATCGCAATCTGCCGCATGTATGGTGATTTTTTGTTATTCCATTCTTTATTATACTCAACAAGTTAAAGTTTTGACTTCTATACTCCATGAAATTAGTGAAATATCCTTGATATTTGCGCTTCATCCAAAGATCTTTTCATGGAAATATTCTTCCGAGCATTCTTAAATTTTACTTTACAAAGAAGTATTAAGTTGACAATTTGGACGTTATTAGTTCCTGGATAAATTAATTCTTGAAGTAGTTTTATTGAATTCTTATATCATTGTCATCATCCTCATGTTTATATTATGTTGAAAGTTATCTGTGGCCTGTAGTGTATAGATGGAATTGGTATGATTATGACCAGGGATTATTCGCTATAATCATGATCGTAATGTTATAAATGATGTGGTAAAAGTCCTCATTGGCCCGTAGTGCATTGATGGATGATTGTTGGCATGATCATGACCATTGATGAATACACAAATATCCTCGGCCGTAGTGCATGGATAATTTGTGGTCGTGATACTAATGAATATCCTCGGTAGTAGTGCATGGATGATGTGGATTATTTATTAAGTCGAGTCTCAATGATAAAAGTGATGAAAAACCTTTAAATCATAAAAGATAGTAGATTTTATTCTCTACTTGACTCTTTTAATGGATTGCTTGTTTCATTGCAGCTTAAACTTGATGTCTATTATATTTTATCGGTTTAACATTGTTAAAGGCTAATGATAATTTATTCTCGCATTATTTTAGTCATAATATTTCTTCTTTGGGCTAGTTGAGCTCACCTTTTCTTTCACCGTTCTCTTCAGAAATGAGAACGTAGCGGGACTAGTCGGGGAACTGGAGTGACGATCCGGATGATAGTATTAGTAGTCCTCACTATTCTCATTAAATAGTGTGATAATAAATGTAATGAGGACTTATTCTCGAGAGGATATTGTATAGAAAGATGATTTGTATTAAAACACATGCTCTCTTATCAGTATATTAAAAATTGTATTTGTATTCTGTACTATGTATTTGGCGACTCAGAATAGGTGATGTATACCTATTTTGGGGGCGTTATAGTTGTTATCAAAGCTTAGGGATATGATCCATGGCTGAGATGTGAGATAAGAACTGGGAGGGGAGAGACGGGGAATTCCTTCGCTAATATGACCTACCTAAGTTTATTTGATATTTAATTGGTCGGTCAGAGTATAGGGATAATATGTGATATGTTAATTAACCCTTGTTTTGTGGTAGTGTTTGAAAATGGCATCCGAGAATGTTGAGAACATCAATGGAGCACAAGAGACCGTTGAGTCTCCACAGATCAATAATCAGGATAATGTGCATCAGAAAGGCGACAATCCTCAGGCAAACAACAACACTGACCAAATGATGAACGATGAAATGTTCAGAGGCTTTATAAAATTCATGCAACATCAGGCAAGAGCAGCTCCTGTCCAAAATACAGGTGGAAACACTGACAACTCTCGGACGATCACCGCTAAGCAGTTCAAGGAACTGGGACCACCAGAGTTTTTTGGAGAGCCAAAACCATTTAAGGCGGAGACATGGATAAAGTAGATTTGCAAGATATTTGATGTCTTGGGATGCTCCGAGGAGCAAAAGGTTCCCTTTGCCACCTTCATGTTGCGTGCAAAGGCAGATTACTTGTGGGAATCTATAAAACGTACTCAACCTACCGCACTGAAGATGACTTGGGAGAAGTTCCAGGAATTGTTCAACGACAAGTACTTTCCCGAACGTATTCGTCACATGAAAGAGGTAGAGTTCATCAAGCTGGAGCAAAACATCATGACCGTGTCGCAGTACGAAGCCAAGTTTTTCGAGTTGTCCCGTTTTACATCCCATTTGGTTGATAATGAGGAGAGAATGACGCGAATGTTTCTAAGAGGTTTAAAACCCGAGATACATCAATATCTTATCTCTCATAAACTGTGTTTGTATTCAGATGTTGTTAATAGGGCTCAGTAATTGGAGCGCGATAATGAGTCAACCCAACCAAAAGAGAGCAGCCGACAAAACGATAATACTAGTGATAATAGTCATCGAAGCAGTCACAATAAGCGTGGAGGGAATCAACATGCCAGAAATGGTAACCACTTCGGTGGTAATAATGGCCAAAACAATAAGAATGGACATTTCAAGAAGAGGAGATTCAACAATGATGGAAAGACGTTAGCACCAACACCCATGGTTAAGGAAGGAGAACGACCACCTATCATATGCTTCAAATGCGGAGGGGAAGGACACATCAGTCCAAACTGTGCGATGCCGTCCAAAGCATGTTATAATTGTGGAAGAGAAGGTCACTTAGCCCAATTTTGTCGTTTACCAAAGACAAGTTCAGCTAGGACGGAGGCACCAAAGGACGTCCCAGAAAAGTCAAAGCCAATAGTGCAAGGGAGAGCGTTTGTCGTGACCTCCCAGAAAGCAAGAAACCAGAACGAGGTCATCACGGGTAAGCTAATCATAAACTCTAGAGAAGTATATACCTTATTTGATACCGGTTCTACCCATTCTTTTATTTCTCCTACTTGCGCTCAACGTTTAAATTTGACTCCGGAGAAATTAGATTTTGACTTATCTGTTGAAACTCCATTGGGAGAAACCTTCATTACATCCACTGTTTATAAGTCTTGTTTGGTTCAAATCGGTACCCTCATATTACCTGTCGATCTTATCTCACTGAAAATACTTGCATTTGACGTAATTCTAGGGATTGATTGGTTAACTACTCATCATGCAAAAATTGATTGTTTTTGTAAGGTTGTTAGCTTTCATATTCCTCACCAACCTATTAAGCGAATTTAAGCAACCAAATCATTAAAATTAATCACTGTCATCTCAAGCCATAAAGCTATTCGTTTATTGAAAAACGGATGTCAAGCTTTCTTAGCTCATGTCACGGATCTAAACAAAAATACGTCAGTATTGAATGATATTTCTATTGTTAATGAATTTCCTGACGTATTGTTAGGTTTGTAATATTCATGAACGCAATCAAATTGCAAAAATAAGCGGAAACGTGTAAAAATCAGAGTTTTAAAATTTTACAAACCATATACCCGGATCACCCTTTATGCACAATTATTAATTAAACGAAAAGATAAAGAATAAAATCATACCCTTGAAGATCGAGCTTCCTCAGGTACAAGTTCACCTCCAAATCCTTTCGCGTTCAACTTGAATTCACCGGGTTTGGTTCCTTCTTTTGATCAACGTTAGCCACCCAAGTGTTTGGCCTCTAGAGGTGATCCACCAAGGAAGAAGAAGGATTCAAGAAGATGGGTGGTTGGCTAAACCCTAGTTTTTCTATCTCTATAAAAAGGCGTACTCTCCCAACTTTTGGAATTGCGTAGTATTTTAATATCTGATATAAGACTCCTCTTATAAAGATATCAAGTAACCTTATTTAATAAAAATAAGGTATTATTTAATTAAACTCTTTTAATTAAATGGGCTCTAATCTTATTAGGGATAATTAATTAAACTCCTTTAACTAATTTTCCTCCTAATCCTATTAGGAATAAATGAGAGTATTTATATTAAATTAATTTCTAAACTCTTTTAGAAATTAAAATAATAATAATAATTGTAATAATATTAATAAGACTCCTCTTATTAATTTATATTTAATATTTCTAAAATATTAAATAATAATATTAAGCTATTTAATTTATTCTATCACCATAGATTAAATTAAATATACATAACATATTATTACGATTATGCCATTAATCTTCTTAAATAATTATTCTTCCTTTTATGGTGTGACCCTTTAGGTTCTCCATATTAAACCTATTATGAATAAATCAATTAGAACAATTCTAATCTTATTTAAATAAATAAATTAAACAATTAATTTATTTAAATAAATATTTATTCTACAATAGGGATAAGCCTCCCTAACGATCAACGACTTTCCGGATAATATAGATTTCAACATTAATCATAAAAGAACCTTTGAGTAAATAGTTACTGTGACAATTCAATCCTTCCACCATACAATGTCCCAATTAAATATAAGACATGGAATTATTGTCAAGTCTTATTTTATTTAATTATATGTATTTTCGACTCTTAAATGCACAACTCCAAATAATGCAAATTAGAAACTCCTTTCTAATTTCATTCTCGCTTGTAACCAAGGACTCTTGGGTTGTCATTTATCGAATCACATAGGACATTTCTCTTCTTTTAATAGAAGTGGTAGATTCTTTATTGATCATACATTATCTCCATGTACAACTTATTATACCCAAGCATACCCTTTGATATACCCTAAAGGTCTTAAGGAGTAAGTCAAAGTATAACTCATCATACACAAGATACTATGATGATTTCAAGTCCAAGGATCACTTGTACTACTATCACTACAGGAATTCCTATTGACAGGCAAGTAAAACTCCATTAGGTATTCCTTAGCGAGCCAATGCTCGAAGGAACTTATTCTCTAATAAGCACCTACATACTTGCTTTAGTGTCTCCATACAAATGATCATGAGATCAATCATCCTCATCCAATGAGAAAGCAATGTATGTACCAATCTATCTGGATTCACTAATCCCCAATTTAGTAATCCAACGATTGGGAACTATTTTAGTTTTAAGCTTTCTAAGAATTTAGATCTCATTAGAATGATCATCATCATTATTCTAAAAGCATTGCTTAAAACTATGGGTTTATCACATATTATAAAACAACATCATGTAGATAATTAAAAGCCTTTAATAAATTAATATTTTTTATTAATAAATGAATAAGATTGTTTCAAAGTATATGCTTTATCATCAAACATGATTGGCTTGTGTGCATACTACTTTCACGTATTCCCTGAAGAACTTCCTGGCCTACCCCAGAACATGAAATTGAATTTTGTATCGATCTTGAACCCAGTACAAGACCCATTTCCAAATCCCCATATCGAATGACTCCTATTGAACTTCAGGAGTTAAAAACCCAACTGCAGGAATTTTTAGACATTGGTTTTATTCGTCCTAGTACTTCTCCTTGTGGTGCTCCTATTCTATTTGTGAAGAAGAAAGATGGGAGTATGCGACTTTGTATTGATTATCGAGAGTTAAATCATGTCACCATCAAAAATAGGTACTCATTGCCACGTATTGATGACCTGTTTGACCAGTTGCAAGGCGCCAAATTCTTTTCAAAGATTGATCTTCGTTCCGGATATCACCAATTAAAGATTAGAACCGATGACATTCTAAAGATGGCTTTCAGAACTCGGTATGGGCATTATGAATTTCTAGTCATGTCTTTTGGATTGATTAATGCTCCTGATGCCTTCATGGATATGATGAACCGAGTATTCAAGGAATATTTGGATCACTTTGTGGTCGTCTTTATTGATGACATCCTTATTTATTCCAAAAACTGTGAAGATCATGAGCAACACTTGAGGCTGATACTCCAAAAGTTCATGAATATAAGTTTTATGCCAAGTTGAAGAAATGCGAGTTCTGGCTTGAGGAAGTAGCATTCCTTGGGCACGTGGTATCAAGTCATGGAATATCTGTTGACCCGGCAAAGATTGAAGCCATTCAAAGTTTGGGAGCAACCTAAATCGATGGATCGAAGCACGTAGCTTTCTCGGCACCGGGGTTATTATCGGAGATTCGTAGAAGGGTTTTCTCGAATCGCTACTCCCTTAACTCACCGATTCAAAAGATACAAAATTCGGTTGGAACGAGGAATGTGAGAAGAGTTTTCAAGAACTCAAAAGACTCATTTCAAAGACTGCTCGACAATACCATCCGGCTCGGAGGATTTGTCATCTACAAAGGATGCTTCGTGCAAAGGGGTTAGAATGTGTTCTCATGTAACATGGAAAAGTCATAGCTTTTCTCTCGACAACTCAAAGAATATGAGAGGAATTATCCTACTCATGAACTAGAGTTGGCGGTTGTTGTCTTCGCACTTAAAATTTGGAGGCATTACTTGTATGGGAGAAAAGTGGAGATCTTTACGGATCATAAAAGTCTCAAATATTTCTTCACTCAAAAGGAACTCAACACATGACACAATGACGTTGGCTTGAATCTGTTGAAAGATTATGATCATACCATCCAATACCATCCCGAAAAAGCAAACGTGGTAGGTGACGCATTGAGTAGAAAGATCATATGCGTACACGTGCGATATTGTCAACGCAAAGGCCCATCTTGTATGACTTGTAAAGGATGGAGATAGAATTAAAGACTCCAGGGACCCATATGATGATGGCGAATATACGAGTAGAACCGACTTTAATCGATAAAGTTAAAGCTGCTCAAGCTACAGACCTGAAGCTGATGTATATGAGGAAGAAAGTACAACAAGGTGCTATGTCGGAAGCAAGAATTGATGAAGAAGGAATAATTCGAGTCAACTCCATACTTTGTGCTCCTAACGACCTTGATTTAAAGTATAAAATCATGATGGAGGCGCACAACACACCGTTTGCAATCCATCCTGGGAGTACCAAAATGCATCATGATCTTTGATATACATTTTAGTGGGGCAATATGAAGAGGGAGATAGCGCTGTTTATCTCAAGGTGTTTAACTTGTCAACGAGTCAAGACAGAGCATCAAGTACCGAAAGGTCCATTGCAACCACTTAAAATTCCAGAATAGAAGTGGGAGCACATTACCATGGATTTCGTTACTGGTCTTCCCAAGATTTCTCAAGGCATTGATGCGATTTGGGTCATTGTTGATAGATTGACCAAGTCTCGCTTCATTTCTTACTAATACAAGAAACTTATACACTTGAACGCCTTGCTTCAGATGTACATAAACGAGATTGTAAGATCTGCATGGTATGCCAAGATCCATAGTTTACGATCGAGACCCAAAATTCACTTCACGATTTTGGGTTAGTTTGCAAAAAGCTATGGGCACGCATTTCTGATTTAGTTCAAAGATATCATCCTCGAGACGGACGGAAAATCGAGAGGACTATTCAAACTCGGAAGATTTATTAAGACTCTGTGTCCTCGACTTCAAGGAAGTTGGGATAAATTCTTACCATTGGTGGAGTTTTCCTACAACAACAGCTTATCAAGCAAGTATTGGCATGGCTCCATTCGAGGCGTTGTATGGAAGAAAGTGTCGTTCTCAAAGATCTTTGGGATGAGGTGGGTGAAGCAAAGTTGTTGGGACCGGAGTTGAGTACGTATGACTACGAAAAAGATTCAAATGATCCGTGAACGATATAAAAACCTCACAAGACCGAGCATAAAAGAGTTATCCGATCTTCATCGAAAGGACGTGGAATTCGATATTGGAGATCATGTGTTGTTGCGTGTTGCTCCATGGAAAGGAGTTACGAGATTCGGAAAGAGAGGAAAGCTCAATCCTCGATTCATTGTCCCATTTTTAATCCTCGATGGAGTAGGGACTGTAGCCTATAGACTTGCTTTACCGCCAAGTATGCCTCGTGTTCATAACGTTTTTCACATATCCATGTTACGTAAATGTGTGAAAGACCCGAACCACATTATTGAGTTAGAACAGGATGAAATAGTGGAAGATTTAACGTATGAAGAGGTTCCTGTTCAAATCTTGGATAAGAAGGAACATATTCTATGCTCCAAGGTTATACCTCAAGTCAAAGTTTTATGGAGGAACCACGATGTTGAGGAAATGACCTGGGAGTTAGAATCTGAAATGAAATCAAGGTATCCTTACCTCTTCGACATACTAGTACGCACCCTAATTTCGAGGGCTTAAATTTCATAAGAAGGGAGATTGTAAGACCCTCAACTTTTATGAATAAAAATGAATTTTCTATAAATATCATTTTTGAATATTATGGAATAAATTTGATATAATGTTATAGTTGTGGTAATATTTATAAATTTTGCAAAGTACGCAAGTTGTTATATAATATTCGATTTGGTCGGAGAATATTCGTTTTAAATGAGGGGAATATTCAAATGCAGCAAGACAATCATTGGTGGACCCAACAACGGAATTATTGTCGGATTGAGAAAATGATAAAAATATTATTATAAAAATAACGGCGGAAGTTTTACCGTTAACTGTTGAAATACCCGGTGTTAAAAGTACAGAAATACGCGTGGTTGCATAGTAGCACACGGTATTGATTATTAATGCTTACGTGAGAAGTCACTCAGTTTTGTTAAATTATTGCTTCAGTAATTGTTGCATAATATCTCACGTTAATTGATTAAATTATTGTCAATATTTTTTTATATTATTAAATCAATAATTGAGACGACGAAGTTATTAATATTATTATTTGCAATATTAACGATGTCTCAAGTTCATCGAGGAGAGGTTTGGTCACCTAATCAGCGCCATAAGGAGAAAGTCCTTATTGAAAGCCCTCTTCCTCAGGAACGACACGGTCGATTAATATTGTGAATTATAATAATGATGATAAATGTTGTTAAAAATATTGAAGGAATATTTTTATGAAGTATTTGTTGTAGGAACCCCCACTTTCTCATTTTTCAAAATCGTCGGGAGAAAGTCATCTCAGATTTATTTTATTACTTATATATATATAAGATGTATATATATATATAAGGTAAGTATTTATATATATTATATATATATGTAAAGTTGTCAAATTGTCAAATTTGGGTGGGGGATGGGGATTTGGTTGTTACGGGGAAGTAGTACAATTATTATCATTATATATATATATATATATATATATGTAAAGCTTAGTTGACAAATTGAGGATTGAAGCAAACTTTGTTCACGGGAGTGTATCCCGTGAATGTTTTAGCACATGTCAGTTTATATATTTAATATATATATATATATTATATTTTATTTAAAAGATTTTGTTTTATTAGAATATTTTATAGTAAACTAATTTGGACCGTCCGTTTAAAAGTAAATCAATTTGGACTGTTTAGGAATTAGTTACTATTCAATCCATTCTTCTATAAATAGAAGCGCATTCCTTCATTATTTCTTACGAATTCACTGAAACTCTAGAGAGAGAAAATTATAGAGAGAAAGTAGAAGAAAAGTTTTCTGCTACTTCTATATCCAGTTCTTCTAAGGTAAGGGGTATTATTCCTTTTGTATTCATGAAGAGAACTTCTGTTATTCCATTTTTTATTATTCTGTTGAAATAACCTGTATACGCGGCTACCCTATACTTGGTGAAATTCTTTTATTATTCCATTCTTTATTATTCTATTGGAATATCCTGTCTGTGCGTTTTACGCCGGACCTGGTTCCATTTTTATTATTCTGTTGGAATATCCTGTCTGTGTGTTTTACGCCTGACCTGGTTCCGTTATTTATTATTCTGTTGGAATAACCTGTTTATGCGAAGTACCGCATGCATGGTGATTTCTTTTGTTATTCCATTCTTTATTATACTCAGTTGGTTAAAGTTTTGACTTCTATACTCTATGAAATTAGTGAAATATCCTTGATATTTGCGCTTTATCCAGTATCTTTTCATAGAAATATTCTTCTGAGCATTCTTAAATTTTACTTTACAAAGAAGTATTATGTTGACAATTTGGACATTATTAGTTCCTGGATAAATTAATTCTTGAACTTTTTTTATTGAATTCTTATATCATTGTCATCATCCTCATGTTTATATTATGTTAAAAGTCATCTCATGGCACATAATGCATAGATGGACTTGGTATGATTATGACCAGGGATTATTCGGTATAATCATGACCGTAATGTTACAAATGATGTGGTAAAAGTCCTCATTGGCCCGTAGTGCATTGATGGAAAGTTGTTGGCATGATCATGACCATTGATGAATACACAAATATCCTTGGCCCATAGTGCATGGATAATTTATGGTTATGATACTAATGAATATCCTTGGTCGTAGTGTAGGGATGATGTGGATTATTTATTAAGTTGAGTCTCAGCGATAAAAGTGATGAAAAACATTTTAAATCATAAAAGATAGTAGATTTTATTCTCTACTTGACTCTTTTAATGGATTGCTTGTTCCGCTGCAGTTAAACTTGATGTCTATTGTATTTTATCAGTTTAACATTGTTGAAGGCTAATGATAATTTATTCTGCATTATCTTACTCATAATATTTCTTACTGGGCTAGTTGAGCTCACCCTTTCTTTCACTGTTCTCTTCAGAAAATGAGAACGTAGCCGGGACTAATCGGGGAACGGAGTGACGGTCTAGATAATAGTATTAGTAGTCCTCACTATTGTGTTAAATAGTGTGATAATAAATGTAATGAGGACTTATTCTGAGAGTGGATATTGTCTAGAAGACAGTATTTATATTAAAACTCACAGCTTTCTTGTTGTATATTAAAGATTGTATTTGTATTCTGTACCATGTATTTGGTGACTCAGAATAGGTGATGTATACCTATTTTGGGGGCGTTACAAGGGTTATTATTCCATTCTTTATTATTATGTTGGAATAACCTGTCTATGCGAAGTATCGCATACATAGTGAAATTCCATTCTTATTATTCTGTTGGAATAACCTGTGTGTGCGATCTATCGCATGCCTGGTGAATTCAGTTGTTAATCCATTCTTTATTATTACATTGGAATATCACATACATCAAGCGAACTTACGCATGGCACAGTTCCATTCTTTATTATTCTGTTGGAATATAATGTATGTGCGGATTACGCATGACCTGGTTCCATTCTTCATTATTCTGTTGGGAATAACCTGTCTGTGCGGTCTATCGCATGCATGGTGAATTCTTCTGTTATTCCATTCTTTATTATTCTGTTAAAATAACATGTCTATGTGGATTACCGCATGCATGGTGAATGATCCTTTGTATTCATTCCTAATTAAATTGTAGAAATGATCTGTTTACATGGATTACCGCATAACGGGTGAAAATCCATTTGCAGTTTCGTAATTTTTTTGGCCCTCAAAAATTCTAGAAAAATTTGAAATGATAACTTGATGAGTTTTCTATATTGTGTCCAAAGATGGCGATTTTTGGATGTATAGATTAAGAGTTATGGATTTTATGGGAAAAACTATTTTAAAAGTAAACCCTTATAACTCCTTGTGGTTAACTCAAAATTGGTGAAATTTTATTGGGAGTACATGTATATAACGAGTATATACCTGTAAATTTCGGAATTTTTGGACAAAAGTACAATTTATGATAAATGTCTAAATATTCTAAGCTGAGTTTGGCCATATAAAAATAGTAAATAAATTTTAAAAATTAAGAAAAATATATGTTCAATATGGGACCATATTACATTAAATCCCGAAAAGAAATATTTTTGGGACCGATTTGGTATTTTTCATGAAAATAAACTAGTTATGAGTAAATAAATTAAATATGTTATGTAAAGTAACAAAATTGAAAAAATAGGATTTTATGGCTTGAGAATCCTATATAGGGTATATCTGATTTTTTGATGAGGATTTGATCATGGTGATGAAAAATCTTATGAGTATGAAATTTTGAATGGTTAAATGCATTATTTGGTAAAGTGTAAGCAATTGAATTAAATTGTTTATAAGTTTAAGTGATTAAAATATTATTATAATATTAATAATGTTAGATTATGAGTTTATTAAGTGATTGATAATATTTGGATAAATTTAAAGTCTTTAATATTTATCCTTATTTTCGTTTGATTAATACTTATATAATTTTATCATCCTCATGCTTATATTGTGATGAAAGCCATCTTTGGCTTACGTGCAAAGATGGACTGTTGATTATTAATTTTACAATTGTATATCTTTGTCTTACGTGCAAAGATGGACTATTGATTATTGGTTTTATAGTTGTATATCTTTGGCTTACGTGCAAAGATGGACCGTTGATTATTGGTTTTATAGTTGTATATCTTTGGCTTACGTGCATTGATGGACAGTTGTTGGTATGATTATAACCAGGGATTATTCGGTATAATAATGACCATTGTTGAAAACACGAATATCTTTGGCCCGTAGTGTATGGATAATTCGTGGTCGTAATACTAATGAATATCCTTGGCCGTAGAGCAGGGATGAGTCAATGTTGTGGATTAATTTTTAAGCTGAGTCTCAGCAATAACATATTGATAATACACTTTTAATTCGTAGAAGATAGTAGATATCATGCTCTACTTGACTCTTCTATAATACAGTTGTATGTCTTTGTCCTGTAGTGCAAAGATGAATCGTTAATGAATATCTTTGGCCCGTAGTGCAAAGTTGAATTTATTAGTATGATTATGAACAAGAATTGTGATTTGTTATAACCATGATTTTTGATGTTTCAGGTGAAGATAGGTGATAAAAATTATCTTCGTCCTGGGTGCGAAGAGGAATTTAGAATCACAATTATGATTATGAGTTATTCATATGATTATGGACATGAGTTGTTGATTGATGTTACAGGGATAAAATATTATTGGGGGACTTTTAACTTGGAGAAGATAATAGATCTGATGGTCTATTTGACTCTTCTAATGGATTGCTCGTTCTGTTGACAACTATGGTTGAAAATTTTTATCATCTACCATATGTTCTAAATCTTTGATTTATTACTGATGAAGGCTATTGATAATTTAATTATATTTAGTCATGATATTCTTTATTGGGCTAGTTGTGCTTACCCTTTTTGCTTCACAATTCCTTTCAGGTAATAAGAGTGTAGCTGGGTCGAGCGGGGGTAACAAGGGATTAGAACGGTGGTCTATAGCTGTTGAGGTTTCCCCTGAAACAGTATGGAAATAATTTTATTGAGAATTTCAAATAAGTGTGTCGTATTTTATACGTCATTTTAACCGTTGATTTGGGTGAACCGAATAGGGAGAGGTGAACCTAACTTTGGAAGGGTATTTTTACACTATCATACAAGATGTCTAATGACAGATGACTTCGTGTTATCATAAGATAGGGTTGTGCACATGCACTTGCTGATTATATCTATGAGCACTACCTATATAATCTTGGAGTTTGGTTGAATTATAATTCTCAATTGGAGACAATGGAGATAATTATATATCAAGAGAAGACTCACAATTGGAAAGAGCATGACAGTAATCTTCTTGTTTTTCTTTGGGGACTATTGGGTCAACCAAGGATAATTTTGCGGAGATATGATATCTATCATAACCTAGACGCATGGCCTCCCATGTATGAAGATTTCCTTGAGTATTTTCCAAATATTTTAATTTCTAAAACAGTTATTGACTGTACTTTTATGTAAAGTACCTTTGTAAGGTGTTTTGGTCGAGGCACCATGAGAGTTACATAGATTTTGTATTGAAACTCACAGCTTATCTATTGTCGTACTCTGCACGATAGTTCAACAGTTGTATAAATAAAGTTTGTATTTGAATTTTATAGTGTGATATCTGGCGACTCAGAATGGGTCGTGTGGACCTATTTTGGGGGTGTCGAAAATGGTCGCTGGCGGAGATAAGAGTCTAGAACTAGGAGGGGAAAGACGAGTTATATACTTCGCTAGTTTGTGACTTACATAAGCTGAAATTGTTTACTTGATAAGTTGACAAATTATGATATGTCAATTAACCTTTATTTTGAAGATATATTCTAGAATGATATCTGAAATACAGGAGATGAGCAATGGAAAAAACATGATAAAGAGGAAATAACCGGGAAGGTACAACCCGAAAAGAAAGCAAGGTATTCTCATCTCTTCGAACTACCAAGTACGTAAATTTCGAGGGCAAAATTTCATAAGGAGGGGAAATTATAAGACCCCGAATTTTACGAAATGAAAGTATTCAATTTTTATAATTATTATTCTATTTAGTAAATGGTTAAATTGATAAAAATACAGTAATACGCGTGGTTGCATAGTAGCATACGATATTGATTATTGATGCTTATGTGAGAAGTCACTTAGTTATACTCTATTATTGCTACAATAATTGATGCATCATATCTCTCATATTATTGATTCAATTATTGTCACAATATCATCTGCATAATATTTTATATATTATTAAATCAATAATTAAGACTAAAAAGTTATTCATATTATTATTTACAATATTGACAATGTCTAGAAGTTCTGTCAAGGAGAGGTTTGGTCACCTAATTGTGCGCCAGTAAGGAGAAATCCTTATCGGAAAGCCCCCTCTTTCCTGGAAATGACCTGGTTGTTAAATATTGTGCGTTATAATATTAATGATGAATAAATTCGTGTTGATTAAAGATGAAATTAATAGTTTCATTGTGTTGGAATTATTAGTGTTAGTAAAAATCAACATTTATTTCGATAATAATTGATGTCTGGAGGTTATATTGACCAATCGGGTAATTAACAAGATAAATGCGCAATTAATTGCTATTGATTCACATGATTTTAACTATTTGTTCACATGTGTGTACTATTGATTCACATTCATTTACTATTAGGGGAGTTATGCAAGATTGATAATACTTGCATGACTAAGTTAAACATGGAGGTATAGATGGAGGTACTATACTGTAATTCGTATTTTCACATGTCTAGAACTATTGAGTCACATGATTTACTATTGATTCACATGATTTACTATTAGGGGAGGTGGTTCAAGTTTGATAATACTTGCAGGACTAAATTAAAAATGAAGGAAAAGAGGAAGGTATTATACTATAATATTTTGAGCCCCAAAACGTACAATTATCGAAACTATATTTTTCTATAAATAGAAGCTCATTCCTTCATTATTTTTTACCAATTCACTAAAGCTCTAGAGCAATTAATATAGAGAGAAATTATAGAGAGAAAGAAGAAGAGAAGTCTGCTACCTCACTATTCCAGTATCCAGTTTTCTTCTAAGGTAAGGAGTATTATTCTTTCGTATTCACGAAGAAAGTTATTTTCTTTCAATACTAGTAAGCCTTATTATTCAATTCTTTATTATTATGTTGGAATAACCTGTCTATGAGAAGTACCGCATACATGGTAAAATTCTTCTGTTATTCCATTCTTTATTATTCTGTTGGAATAACCTGTCTGTGCGGTCTATCGCATGCCCGGTGAATAGCATTCCTTCTTAAATAACACTCCTTTATTAAAATTACGTCGTTTTGGAGTTTTTTTTAAAAAAAAATAAATGGGGCCATGGGTGACATTTTTGTAAATAAAAGGAAAGCACGTGAGACCACTCTCTTTTAAAAGACTCCAAAACGACGTAGTTTTAATAAAGGAGTGCTATTTAAGGAGGAATGCTCTTGATCCTTGCTCTCTCTCTCTCTCTCTCTCTCTCTCTCTATATATATATATATATATATATATATATATATATATATAGTCCGCTTCTCCAACGAACTTGAAGGAGCGAACTAAGAACGAACCGGCTATAAAGACGATTTTTTCCGTCGCTATAATATAGAAAGTTGTTTTTTATCCTATAGCGACGGAAAAAAATCGTCGCTATAGCCGGTTCACACTTAGTTCGCTTCCTCTAGTTCGCTGGAGAGAGCCGAACTCACACACACTCTCTCTCTCTCTCTCTCTCTCTCTATATATATATATATATATATATATATATATATAACGTTGCCCTTATTTCATGTGTACGTAATCTATTGACAAAGAATTTGGAAAGCAAGTTATGCACGAATAGAACTTCTTGTTAAGCAATGTGCCGACTACCTTGCTAAGCAAGCGTTAATGATCGAGTCTATGCAAATTCTACAACTTCTTGTTGTTTTAAGAGATCTTCTTAATTAGTAGAGATGTAGCCGGGGTTTCTATCCCTGGTTTTTGTTTTTACTTTGTGCTTTGCCCTCCTTTGCACCAAATCTATCTATCTATCTATATATAAGCTATATGTATATACACAGCTGTATAGTACACAATCGTGTTATGACGATGGTTTTTTTGGGCTATAGTGACGGTTCAACCGTTGCCATGAACCATAATATCTATGACAACTGTCGCTATAGACGACTGTGTGCTACACAATTTTGTATATATATATTTCATATATATATATATGTATATAAATTTTGTGGAAATAGTTTAAAGAGAGATTAAATTACATGAATTTGAAAATGTAACAGTTATATATTTTTTTATATTCAATTTATACTATTAAAACTATAAATATATACGCTAATGAAATTAAAATATATTAGACTTTTAGGTTTTTCTATTATAATGAAAGGAAAATGGAAGAAAAAGAATTTTGTACCTAGAGACGAAGTGAATGAAGTTGAAAATGAAAGATCAACTCGCTTCAAGCCAACAAATTTGAGCCAACTTGACCAACAAAATTAACTCATTCAATAAATATAAATTGAATATCGTTGTAAGTCCCTGAATTTTATGAAATAAAAGTATTCGATTTTCTTATAATTATTATGTTATTTAGTAAATGGTTAAATTGATAAAGGTTAAAGTTAACGGTGATATTTGAAATTTTTTGCAAAGTAAGCAAGTTGATATAAAATATTTGATTGGTTGGGGAATATTCGTTTTAACAGAGAATATTCGTACGACGGCACAATCATTGGTGGACCCCACAACAGAAGTATTGTCGTAGTTAGAAAACGACAGAAATATTTTTTTATAAAATAACGGCGAAAGTGTTACCGTTAAAACTGTTGAACTACTTGGTAGTAAAAGTACAGTAATACGCGTGGTTGCATAGTAGAACACGGCATTGATTATTGATGCTTACGTAAGAAGTCACTCAGTTATACTCAATTATTGCTACAGTAATTGTGACGCCCCTAAAACAGGTATACATCACCCATCTTGGGTAGCCAGATACTTGGTACAGAACTCAACTACAAACTTAATTATACAACTGCCATGTAATATACGACAAAACATAAGCTGAGAGTTTTAACACGAATATTGTCTTCTAGACAATATCCACAATAAATGGAGTCCTCATTACATTTATTGTCACACTATTTTATAGAATAGTGAGGACTACTAAAACAACCATCTGGACCGTCAATCCGTTCCCCAACTCGTCCCCCAATTATATTCTCATTTCACAAGAGAAACGGTGAAAGAAAGAAAGGGTGAGCTCAACTAGCCCAGTAAGAAATATTATGACTAAGATAATGCAGAATAAATTATCCTTAGCATTCAACAATGTTAAACTGATAAAATACAATAAACATCAAGTTTAACTGCAGCGGAATAAGCAATCCATTAAAAGAGTCAAGTAGAACATAATGTCTACTATCTCCTCTAGATAAAAAGTCCATCGTTAAGATTTCATTCCTGTAATACTCATCAATAGTTCTTTGTCATACCCAAGACAAAAAGAACTATCATCACCTGTCTTCACCTGAACCACCAAAGATTATAGTTAAATCCATAATTCATTTTTATAATCATGTAAATAAATAATTTTTCCTTGCCACAAAGGCTTAATAGAACTTTACTCAATATACTTACCCCAAAGGCTAAAGATATTCAAATGTAATAACAATGATCATACCAATCAGTTGTCTACCTTTGCACTACGGACCAAAGATATTCAACTATAAAACCAATGGTCATGATCATACTAATCAATTATCTGTCGATTACACTACTCTACAAAGACATTCAATTGTTAACTAATGGTCATGATCACGCTTGATCACATCATCGAATTATCCATGCACTACGGGCCAAGGATATTTGTTATTATCACCAATGGTTATGATCATATCATACACCGTCCATCTTTGCACGTAAGCCAAATATATACAACTATAAAACCAATAATCAACGATCCATCTTTGCACGTAAGCCCGATAATATACAAGCAGTAAAACCCGATAATCAACGGTCCATCTATGCACGTAAGCGAAAAGATATACAACTATAAAACCAATAATCAACAATTAGCCTTTGCACGTAAGCGAAAGATATCTGCAATAAAATCAATAATCAACAGTCCATCTTTGCACGTAAGCCAAAGATGACTTTCATCACAATATAAGCATGATAATGATGACAATGATATAAGCATTAATCAAACGAAATCAAGGATAAATATTAAAGACTTTAAATTTATATAGAGTTTAAAAAAATATCCAAATTGTCAACATGATACTGCTTTGTGGAGTAAAATTCAAGAATAATATTCATGTACCAAAAATAATTTGGACAGAAAAGAAATATATTTTTCGAGTAAATAGTACCCCGTGAATAGTAACTCGTGAATAGAAACTCATGAATAGTAACTCGTAAATAGTAACTCGTAAATATTACACCGTATTCGTACATAGTACCGTATAAATAAATAATGTCATATATCATGAAATAGTGTAAATATCAATAATAGTGTCGATATCGTGAATAGTAATCCTGGCACAAAAAGATAAAGTTTCACAATAAAATCCATACCAATATTTATAATACATTAATCCAAATGTTATAAATCACTTAATAATCTCATAATCTAATATTATTAATATTACCACAATATTTTAATCATTTCTTAAACTTATAAACAATTTATTTTAATTATTTATACTTTACTAATTAATGCATTTAATCATCCTAAAATGCCAAACTCATAAGATTTCATCACCAATAACCAAAATTCTCATTAAAAATCAGCATATACCTTATATAGGATTCTCAAGCCATAAAATCCTATTTTCCAATTTTTTTACTTCACATAACATATTTAATTCATTTACTCACAACTAGTCCATTTTAATAAAAAATACCAAATCAGTAAAAATAAAATTTTTTTTCTGGGATTTAGCAGAATATAGTTCCATATAGAACATATATTTTTCTCAGAATTTTTAAAATTCATTTACTATTTTTCATATGACTAAAACTACCGAATATTTAGACATTTATCAAAAATTGTACTTTTTTCCAAACATTCTGAAATTTAGAGGGTATATTGATGTTATATAGATGTACTCCTAATAAAAATTTTACCAATTTTGGAGTTAACTACAAGGAGTTATAAGGGTTTACTTTTAAAATAGTCTTTTCTCATAAATTTCATAACTCCTAATCTATACATCCAAAAATCGCCATTTTTGGATACAATCTAGAAAAATCATCAAATTATCATTTCAATTTTTTTCAGAATTTTTGAGGGTCGAAAAAATTACAAAACTGCCCCTGAAAGAAACCCGTTACTTACAACGGTTGAACGAAAATAATATTCCTTACGAATATTAAATGAATATAATGAATATTGAATGATAATAATATTCATACGAATACGAAAAATAATATCTCTTCAGAATATAAAAAATAATAACCCTTACCTTAGAAGAAGACTGGATACTGGAGTAGTGAAGTAGCAGACTATTCTTCTTCTTTCTCTCTATAACTTCTCTCTCTATAGCTTCTCTCTCTATAATTGCTCTTGTGAGACTTAGTGAATTGGTGAGAAATGAAGGAAGAATGAGCTTGTATTTATAGAAAAATATAGTTTCAATAATTGTACATTTTGGGGCTCGAAATATTACAGTATAATACTTTCCTCTTTTTCTTCATTTTTAATTTAGTCCTGCAAGTATTATCAAACTTGCACCACCTCCCCTAATAGTAAATCATGTGAATCAATAGTAAATCACGTGACTCAATAGTTCTAAACATGCAAAAAAATTAATTATAGTATAGTACCTTCAACTATACCTCCATTTTTAATTTAGTCATGCAAGTATTATCAATCTTGCACCAACTCCCCTAATAGTAAATCATGTGAATCAATAGTACACACATGTGAACACATAGTTATAAGCATGTGAATTAATAGCAATTAATTGCTAATTTATCCGATTAATTACCCGATTGGTCAATATAACCTCCAAACATGAATTATTATCAAAATAGATGTCAATTTCCACTAACATTAATAATCCCAACATAATGGAACTATCAAGTTTATCTTTAATCAACACGAACTTATTCATCATTAATATTATAACTCACAATATTTAACAACCAGGTCGTTCACAGGAAAGAGGGGGCTTTCCGATAAGAATTTCTCCTTATTGGCGCGCAATTAGATGACCTAACCTCTCATTGACAGAACTTCTAGACATTGTCAATATTGCAAATAATAATATGAATAATTGTGTCATCTCAATTATTGATTTAATAATATAAAATATTGTGGCAATAATTGAATGAAATTGAGTAACTTCTCACGTAAGCATCAATAATCAAAGATATCAGCATAATACCTGGTGCTACTACTATGCACCACGCCAGTATTCTTATACTTTATCACCGATTATTTTATAATGACTTGCTTACTTTGAAATTTTTTAAATATCACCCTTAACTTTAAACTTTTATCAACTTAACCATTTACTAAATAGAATAATTATAAGAAAATTGAATACTTTCATTTCATAAAATTCGGGGTCTCACAGTAATTGCTGCATCATATCTCTCACATTATTGATTCAATTGTTGTCACAGTATCATTTTCATAATATGTTATATTATTAAATCAATAATTGAGATGACAAAATTATTTATATTATTATTTACAATATTGACAATGTCTAGAAGTTCTGTCAAGGAGAGGTTTAGTCACCTAATTGCATGCTATGATAAGGAGAAATCCTTATCGGAAAGCCCCTCTTTCTGAGAACGACACAGTTGTTAAATATTATGAGTTATAATATTAATGATGAATAAGTTCGTGTTGATTAAAGATAAAATTGATAATTTCATTGTGTTGGGATTATTAGTGTTAGTGGAAATCGACATCTATTCTGATAATAATTGATGTCCAGAGGTTATATTGACCAATCGGGTAATTAATCGGATAAAAGAGCAATTAATTGTTATTAATTCACATGCTTATAACTATGTGTTCACATGTGTGTACTATTGATTCACATGATTTACTATTATGGGAGTTGGTGCAAGATTTATAATACTTGTATGACTAAATTAAAAATGGAGGTATAGATGAAGGTACTATACTATAATTAATTTTTTCACATGTTTAGAACTATTGAGTCACATGATTTACTATTGATTCACATGATTTACTATTAGGGGAGGTGGTGCAAGTTTAATAATACTTGCAGTAATAAATTAAAAATAAAGGAAAAGATGAAGGTATTGTACTATAATATTTCGAGCCCCAAAAGGTGCTGTGAGACCCCAGATTTTATGAATAAAGATTTAAATTTCTCGACATATTTTTTTGAATATTATGATGAGGATTTGAGATAATGTTATAGTTGTGGGTAATATTTAGAAATTTTAAAAAGTATGCAAGTGGTTATATAATATTCGATTGGTCGAGGAATATTCTTTTTGTCAGGGAATATCCGTACGACGACACAATCATTGGAGGACACCACAACAGAATTATTATCGGAATGAGAAAACGACAGAAATATTTTTATGAAAATAACGGCGGAAGTTTTATCGTTAAAACTGTTGAACTACTCGGTAATAAAAGTACAGTAATACGTGTGGTTACATAGTAGCACACGGTATTAATTATTGATGCTTACGTGAGAAGTCACTCAGTTATACTCAATTATTGCTACAGTAATTGCTGCATCATATATTTCATATTATTGATTCGATTATTGTCACAGTATCATCGACATAATATGATATATTATTAAATCAATAATTGAGACGACAAATTTATTCATATTATTAAATTACAATATTTACAATGTCTAGAAGTTTTGTCAAGGAGAGGTTTGGTCATCTAATTACGCGCCAATAAGGAGAAATCTTTATCGAAAAGTCCCCCTCTTTCCTGGTAACTACCTGGTTGTTAAATATTGTGAGTTATAATATTAATGATGAATAAGTTCGTGTTTGATTAAAGATAAAATTGATAGTTCTATTGTGTTGGGATTATTAGTGTTAATGAAAATCGACATCTATTCTGATGATAATTGATGTCTGGGGGTTATATTGATAAATCGGGTAATTAATCGGATAAATGAGCAATTAATTGCTACTAATTCACATGCTTATATAACTATTTGCTCACATGTGTGTACTATTGAATCACATTGTTGTACTATTAGGGGAGTTGGTGCAAGATTGATAATACTTGCATGACTAAGTTAAAAATAGAGGTATAGATGGAGGTAATATACTGTTATTCGTATTTTCACATGATTATAACTATTGATTCACATGATTGAACTATTGATTCACATTATTTACAATTAGGGGAGGTGGTGCAAGTTTGATAATACTTGCAGGACTAAATTAAAAATAAAGGAAAAGAGGAAGGTATTATATTGTAATATTCTGAGCCCCAAAACGTGCAATTATCGAAACTATATTTTTCTATAAATAGAAGCTCATTCTTCCTTCATTTCTCACCAATTCACTAAAGCTATAGAACAATTATTATAAAGAGAAATTATAGAGAGGAAGAAGAAGAAAAGTCCGGTACCTCTCTACTCCAGTATCCAGTTTCTTTCTAAGGTAAGGGGTATTATTTCTTTCGTATTCATGAAGAGAGCTATTGTTATTCAATTTCTTATTATTCTGTTGGAATAACCTGTCTATGCGAAGTACCGCATACATGGTGAAATTTTTCTGCTATTTCATTCTTTATTATTCTATTGTAATATCCTGTCTGTGTGGATTACGCATGACCTGGTTCCATTATTTATTATTTTGTTGGAATAATCAGTCTGTGCGGTCTATCGCATGCATGGTGATTTCTGTTGTTATTCCATTCTTTATTATTCTGTTGGAATATCATGTCGGTACGTATTATGCCTGACCTGGTTCCATTATTTATTATTCTGTTAGAATAACCTATCTATGTGGATTACCACATGCATGGTGAATGATCCTTCGTATTCATTCTTTATTAAATTGTGAAAATTATCTGTTTACATGGATTACCGTATGGCGGGTTAAAATCCATTTGCAGTTTTGTAATTTTTCGGTCATTCAAAAATTCTGGAAAAATTTGGGAGGATATTATGATAAGTTTTAACATCTCCAAGTGGAATCATTGAAAGAGGAGTTGTAGATTTTTGTATGGACTATTTTTAACAAAGCATGAAAAAGTGAAAAAAAGACAAAAAACTACTGCCCCTATTTAGTAAGAGGTATTTCGGCCACTTAATTTGTGAGAAAAATTTTGGCCTTTTAAGACATGGAAATACATGGTATAAAGTACCTCCTGTCCAAAAATGAGCTCATTCCGACTTAAAATGAGCAAGTTATAACTATTTCAATATTTAGGTTTTTCCAACGAAAAATGCTATTACCGGAGTTCTATAACTCCGATGACCATAAAATTCAAATTGAAAGCTCACGTTAACATGTGTACGATCCTGCCAAGATTTGGGAATTTCTGGAGTTAAATTTGAGGTAGCTAATTTCTTAAGGAATTAATTAGAAAATGATTTTTGAAAAATACTTAAGGAAGTTAAAAAATTATATAAAAAAAAATACTTGTTGTGTATGAAATATATGTATATATGTTTGGACAAATGATAGAAAAATAATAAGTTGATTTGGTAATTTTTCATGAAAATAGTTTAGTTATAAACATATGAGTTAAATATGTTATGTGAAGTTGAAGAATTGGTAATAGGATTTTATGGCTTGGGAATCCTATATAGGGTATATACAGATTTTTAATGAGGGATTTGATCATTGGTGATGAAATCTTATGAGTATGGCATTTTTGAATGATTAAATGCATTATTTGGTAAATTGTAAACATTTGAAATAAATTGTTTATAAGTTTAAGAAGTGATTAAAATATTGTTATAATATTAATAATATTAGATTATGAGTTTATTAAGTGGTTGATAATATTTGGATAAATTTAAAGTCTTTAATATTTATCCTTGTTTTCGTTTGATTAATGCTTATATCATTGTCATCATCCTCATGCTTATATGGTGATGAAAGTTATCTTTGGCTTACGTGCAAAGATTGACTGTTGCTTATTGAATTATATATCTTTGGTTTACGTGTAAAGATGGACTGTTGATTATTGGTTTTATAGTTGTATATCTTTGGCTTACGTGCAGAGATGGACTTGGTATGATTATGACCAGGGATCATTCGGTATAATCATGACCTGTAATGTTATAAACGATGTGGTAAAAGTCCTTAGTAGCCTGTAGTGCATTGATGGACAGTTTTTGGTATGATTATGACCAGGGATTATTCGGTATAGTCATGACCATTAATGATTTAATGAATATCCTTGGCCCGTAGTGCAGGGATGATTCGGTGACATGGTTTATTTATTTAGCTGAGTCTCAGCGATAAAAATTGATGAAAACATTTTAAATTATAGAAGATAGTAGATATCATGCTCTACTTGACTATTCTAATGGATTGCTTATTCCGCTGCAGTTAAACTCGATGTCTATTGTATTTTATCAGTTTAACATTGTTGAAGACTAATGATAATTTATTCTGCATTATCTTAGTCACAATATTTCTTCTTAGGTCTAGTTGAGCTCACCCTTTCTTTCACTTTGTTCTCTTGAGAAATGAGAACGTGGCAAAGACTAGTCGGGGAAAGGGTAGCGGTCCGGATAATAGCATTAGTAGTCCTCACTATTCTGTTAAATAGTGTGACAATAAATATAATGAGGACTCCATTGAGTGTGGATATTATCTAGATGACAATATTTTTATTAAAAACTCTTAGATTATGTTTTGTCGTATTTTACACGACTGTTGTATAATTAAGTTGTATTTGAATTTTGTACCATGTAAGTGGCGACCTTAGATGGGTGATGTATACATGTTTTGGGAGCGTCATAGTTGGTATCAAAGCTTAGGGATATGATCCTTGGCTGAGATGTGAGACAAGAACTAGGAGGGGAGAGACGGGAAATTCCTTCGCTAGTATGACCTACCTAAGTTTATTTGGTATTTAATTGGTCGGTCAGAGTATAGGGATAATATGTGATATGTCAATTAACCATTGTTTTGTGACAGTATTTGAAAATGGCATCTGAAAATGTTGAGATAAGCAATGGAGCAAAATAATATGACCGTGTCGCAATACGAGGCTAAATTTATGGAGTTATCCCGGTTTGCATCCCATTTGGTCGATAATGAGGAGCTAATGACGCGAATGTTTCTAAGAGGTTTGAAACCCGATATACGTCAATACTTCATTTCTCATAAACTTTGTTTATATTCAGATGATGTGAATAGGGTTCAGTTATTGGAACGCGATAATGAGCTAGCACAACCAAAAGGTAACGACAAACAACACGATAATAATCGTACCGATGGCAACGGCCAACGGAACAATTGTGAGACCCCAGATTTTATCAATAAAGATTTAAATTTTGTCGAAATAATTTTTAATATTATAGTGTGAATTTGAGATAATATTATAGTTGTGGGTAGTATTTATAAATTTTGCAAAGTATGCAAGTGGTTATATTATATTCGATTGGTGGGGAATATTCGGTTTAGCAAGGAATATTAAATACAACAACTCAATCATTGGTGGACCCCATAGCGAAATTATTATCGGATTGAGAAAACGACAAAAATATTTTATTGAAATAACGGCGGAAGTTTTACCGTTGATCTTGTTGAACTACTCGGTAGTAAAAGAAATGCGATGTCGTGTGGTTGCATAGTAGCACTACGGTATTGATTATTGATGCTTATGTGAGAAGTCACTCGGTTTGATTCCATTATTATTAGATTAATAATATGAATTATTATAGCGATAATGACGTTTTGTTTTATTAGTATTATTAACGTAATAAAAGCGAAACATCTTTTATATAAAACATAATACTTTATTAAAGTTATTACATAAATAGAATATATTATATTTTATTATGCATAGTGTTGCATAGTGTTTTGCATAGTAAAATATTTTTATATAAATAGAATATATGATATTTTATTTAAAAGATTTTGCTTTAAATATGGACCGTCAGATTAAAGTAAATCAATACGGACCGTTCATGAATTAATTACTATGCATTCTATTTTCCTATAAATAGAAGCTCATTCCTTCATTATTTTCTTACGAATTCACTTTGAAACTAGAGAGAAATTATAGAGAGAAAGCTATAGAGAGAAAATCTATAGAGAGAAAGAAGAAGAGTATTACGGTACTTCACTACTTTGATATCCGGTGTCTTTTACGGTGAAGGGTATTATTTGTTGTACAGTAAGGGATATTATTCGTTTGTATTCATGAAGAGAATTTCGGTTATTCCATTCTTTATTATTACATTGGAATAACTTTTGTATCTGTGGCATACCCTATACTTGGTGAAATCCTCTCATTATCCCATTCATTATTATTACATTGGAATAACTTTGTAAAAGTGGTATACCATATACATAACTTTGTATATCGGCATACCTATACTTGGTGAAATCCTTATGTTATTCCATCCTTATTTATTACATTGGAATAACTTTGTATCGCTGTGAATCCCCTATACTTGGTGATCTTCTTACATTATTCCATTCTTTATTATTACATTGGAATATCACATGCGTGTGTTTTACACCGACACACGGTTCCATTGTTTATTATTCCGCATTTATTATTACATTTGGAATATCACATGCGTATGTTTTTACACGGACTGGTTCCATTGTTTATTATTCACATTTATTATTACATTGGATCATCCTGTGGTGTGAATTTCACGACTGGTTCCGTTATTATTATTACATTGGAATAACTTTATCATCTGGCAATACTGCATGCATGGTGATTTCTTTTGTTATTCCATTCTTTATTATACCCAGGTTAGTTAAAACTTTGACTTATATACTCCATGAAATTAGTAGAATATCCTTGATATTTGCGTTTCATCCAATATCTTTTCATGGAAATATTCTTACGATCATTCTTAAATTTTACTCTACAAAAGCGGTATCTTGTTGACAATTTGGGCGTTACTAATTCTGGATAAAATAATTCTTGAACTTGTTTTATTGAATTATTATGTCATTGTCATCATCCTCATGATATATTATGTTATCTTTGACTTACGTGCATAGATGAACTTAGTATGATTATGACCGAGGATCATTCGGTATAATCATGGCTTGTTATAAATGATGTGATAAAAGTCCTCGAAGGCACATATTGCGTTGATGGATAGTTTTTGGTATGATTATGACCGGGGGTGATTCGGTATAGTCATGACCATTGATAATTTGATGAAAATCCTTGGCCAGTGAATGCGAGGATGATTAGATGTGGTGGTTTATTTATTAAAATGAGTCTCGTGATAAAATTGATGAAAACCTTTTAAAACCTAAAAGATAGTAGATTTTATTCTCTACTTGACTCTTTTAATGGATTGCATATTCAACCTGCAGATTAAAGCGGTTTGTCTATTGTATTTTATCGGTTTAACACTTTGTTGAAGGCTAATGATAATTTATTACGCATTATCTTAGTCATAATATTTCTTCTTGGGCTAGTTGAGCTCACCTTTCTTTCAACTTTTTCTCTTGAAATGAGAACATAGGCTTGAGACGAGTCGAGGAACGGAGTAATTGTCCGAGAGGATAGCATTAGTAGTCTTCACTATTACGTGAAATAGTGTGATAATAGTTGTAATGAGGACTCCTTTTGAGTTTGTATAATATCTAGTAGACAATATTTGTATTCAAACTCACGATTTATGTCGTATTGTACCACAGCAGTTATATTAGTAAGTTGTATTTGAATTTATGTACCATGTAAGTGGCGACCCAAGATGGGTGGCGTATACCTAATTTTTGGGGCGTCACAACAATGATGAATACCATCGTGGGGAAATTATCATGCCAAGAATGGTAACCACTTCGGTGGTAATCATGGCCAAGATAATAAAGTGGAAATTTTAAGAAGAAGGTTATTTAACTTTCGATTTTATCGTATAGTGAAGTCAAGTCCAATTGGGGCGGTGGCACCAAAAGCGATCTGGACAAAACAAAGTCGGTGGTTTTTCGGGAAGAAGCGTTTTTGTGACTTCTCAAAAAGCGAGTAACCCAAACGAAGTTAGCATGGGTTAGTTAATTATAAATTTTTGCGAAGTCTATACCTTATTAGATACCGGTTCTACCCATTCTTTTATCTCTCTTGTTTGCGTTCAACGTTTAAATTTGACTCCGGAGAAGTTAGACTTTGACTTATCTGTTGAAACTTCGTTAGGAGAAACCTTCATTACATGTGTTATCTAAGTCTTGGATAAGAGTCACAATTTTGAATGATAATTCTATTGTTAATGAATTTCCTGACGTATTCTTCAAGACTTCTTAGCCTACCCCAGAACGTGAAATTGAATTTTGTATTGACCCCAGTACAAAACCCATTTCTTCAACCCTTAAATATTTCTTCACCCAAAACGAACGTATAATGCACCAAAAACGATGGCTCGAGCTGTTGAAGGTTACGACCATTCAATATCATCATGGAAGAGCAAACGTGGTAGCTGATGCGTTGAGTAGAAGATCGTATGAGTTTACGAGTGCGATGTTATTAATATAAAAAACCCATTTCGTATAACTTATAAATGATGAAGATAGAGTTAAAGACTCTAGGGACCCACGTGAAGACAACGAATATACGATTAGAATCTACTTTAATCGATAAAGTTAAAGCCGCTCAAGCTTCACACCCAAATCTGATGAATATGAAGAAAAAGGTTCAAAAAGGCGTTATCTCAACCCTCGATTTAATTGGCCCATTTGAAATCCTCGATCGAGTAGGAACTGTGGCCTATAGACTCGTTTTACCGCCAAGTATGTCGCGTTTTTTACGTATCGATGTTACGTAAATATATGGATGACCCGAACCATGTTATTAAATTAGAACTAGACGAGATAGCAGAAGATTTAACGTATAAGGAGATACGTGTTAAAATCTTGGATAAGAAGGATCGTATTCAACACTCAAAGGTTATACCTCAAGAGTTAGAATCTGAAATGAAGTCAAGGTATCCTCGCCTCTTCGACATACCAGGTACGCACGTAAATTTCGAGGGTGAAATTTCATAAGGAAGGGAGATTGTGAGACCCCAGATTTTATAAATAAAGATTTAAATTTCTCGAAATAGTTTTTTGAATATTATGGTGTGGATTTGAGATAATGTTATAGTTGTGGGTAATATTTAAAAATTTTGAAAAGTATGCAAGTGGTTATATAATATTCGATTGGTCGAGGAATATTCTTTTTGTCAGGGAATATCCGTACGACGGCACAATCATTGTTAGACCCCACAACAGAATTATTGTCGAAATGAGAAAACGATAGAAATATTTTTATAAAAATAATGGCGGAAGTTTTACCGTTAAAACTGTTGAACTACTAGGTAGTAAAAGTACAGTAATACGCGTGGTTGCATAGTAGCACACGATATTGATTATTGATGCTTACGTGAGAAGTCACTCAGTTATACTCAATTATTGCTATAATATTTGTTGCATCATATCTCTCATATTATTTATTCGATTATTGTCACAGTATCATCGACATAATATGATATATTATTAAATTAATAATTGAGACGAAAAAGTTATTCATATTATTAAATTGAAATATTTACAATGTCTATAAGTTACATCGAGGAGAGGTTTGGTCATCTAATTTATTGCTTAATAAGGAAAAATCCTTATCGGAAGCCCCTCTTTCACAGGAGCGACACAGTTGTTAAATATTGTGAGTTATAATATTAATGATGAATAAGTTCGTGTTTGATTAAAGATGAAATTGATAGTTCCATTGTGTTGGGATTATTAGTGTTAGTAGAAATCGACATCTATTCCGATGATAATTGATGTATGGGGGTTATATTGATAAATCGGGTAATTAATCAGATAAATGAGCAATTAATTGCTACTAATTCACATGCTTATATAACTATTTGCTCATATGTGTGTACTATTGAATCACATTCTTGTACTATTAGGGGATTTGGTGCAAGATCGATAATACTTGCATGACTAAGTTAAAAATAGAGGTATAGATGGAGGTAATATACTGTTATTCGTATTTTCACATGATTATAACTATTGATTCACATGATTGAACTATTGATTCACATTATTTACAATTAGGGGAGGTGGTGCAAGTTTGATAATACTCGCAGGACTAAATTAAAAATAAAGGAAAAGAGGAAAGTATTATATTGTAATATTCTGAGCCCCAAAACGTGCAATTATCAAAACTATATTTTTCTATAAATAGAAGCTCATTCTTCCTTCATTTCTCACCAATTCATTAAAGCTATAGAGAAATTATTATAGAGAGAAATTATAGAGAGAAAGAAGAAGAAAAGTCTGGTACCTCTCTACTCCAGTATCCAGTTTCTTTCTAAGGTAAGGGTATTATTTCTTTCATATTCATGAAGAGAGCTATTGTTATTCCATTCCTTATTATTACATTTGGAATAATGCATACATCTCTGAATACCGCATACATGGTGAAATTCTTCTGCTATTCCATTCTTTATTATTACATTTGTAATATCACATGCATGCGATTCACGACTTGGTTCCATTATTTATTATTACATTGGAATAACTTTTGCATGCATGCGATCTATCGCGTGCGTGGTGATTTCTTGTTGTTATTCCATTCTTTATTATTACATTGGAAAATCATAGCCGGTTAAGTATTACTTTGACACAGTTCCATTATTTATTATTCTATTGGAATAACCTATTTATGTGGATTATCACATGCATGGTGAATGATCCTTTGTATTCATTCCTTATTAAATTGTGAAAATGATCTGTTTACATGGATTACCGCATGGCGGGTTAAAATCCATTTGTACTTTCGTATTTCGGACATTCAAAAATTCTGGAAAAATTTGGGAGGATATTATGATAAGTTTTCTAACATCTCCAAGTGGAATCACTGAAAGAGGAGTTGTAGATTTTTGTATGGACTATTTTTAACAAAGCATGAAAAAGTGAAAAAAGAGAAAAAACTACAGCCCACAATTTTGTAAGGGGTATTTTGGTTAATTAATTTGAGAGAAAATTTCCGACCTTTTGGGACATGGAAATATATGGTATAAAGTATCTCCTGTACAAAAATGAGCTCATTCCGACTTAAAATGAGCAAGTTATGACTATTTCAATAGTTAGGTTTTTTCGACGAAAAACGCTATAACCGGAGTTCTATAACTCCGATGACCATGATATTTAAACTGGAAGCTCACGTTAACATGTGTAAGATCCTGCCAAGATTTGGGAATTTCTGGAGTTAAACTTAAGGTAGCTAATTTCTTAAGGAATTAATTAGAAATTGATTTTTGAAAAATACTTAAGCGAGTTAAAAAATTATAAAAAATACTTGTTGTGTATGAAATATATGTATATATGTTTGGACAAAGGATAGAAATATAATACGTTAATTTGGTAATTTTTCATGAAAATGGTTTAGTTACAAACATATGAGTTAAATATGTTATGTGAAGTTGAAGAATTGGTAATAGGATTTTATGGCTTGGGAATCCTATATAGGGTATATGCAGATTTTTTATGAGGGATTTGATCATTGGTGATGAAATCTTATGAGGATGACATTTTTGAATGATTAAATGCATTATTTGGTAAAGTGTAAATAATTGAAATAAATTGTTTATAAGTTTAAGAAGTGATTAAAATATTGCTATAATATTAATAATATTAGATTATGAGTTTATTAAGTGGTTGATAATATTTGGATAAATTTAAAGTCTTTAATATTTATTCTTGTTTTTGTTTGATTAATGCTTATATCATTGTCATCATCCTCATGCTTATATGGTGATGAAAGTTATCTTTGGCTTACGTGCAAAGATTGACTGTTGATTATTGGATTGTATATCTTTGGCTTACGTGTAAAGATGGACTGTTGATTATTGGTTTTATAGTTGTATATCTTTGGCTTACGTGCAGAGATGGACTTGGTATGATTATGATCAAGGATCATTCGGTATAATCATGACACAGTAATGTTATAAACAATGTGGTAAAAGTCCTCGGTGGCACATAGTGCATTGATGGGCGATTTTGGTATGATTATGACGAGGATTATTCGGTATAGTCATGACCATTGATGAATTAATGAATATCCTTGGCCCGTAGTGCAAGGATGATTCGATGACGTGGTTTATTTATTTAGTTGAGTCTCAGCGATAAAAATTGATGAAAACATTTTAAATTATAGAAGATAGTAGATATTGTAAGACCCCGAATTTTTTTTAAATAAAAAGGAATTTCCTTTATTTATTATTTTGAAATAGTAAGGGTTGATTTGATTAATGTGGATAGTTAAGGGTTAAATACGCAAATATTTCAAAATAAGCAAGTGGTTATAAAATATTTATTATTTTCGGGAATATTCGTTTGGTCGTGGAATATTAAATCTTTGTCGGGAATATTAAATGCGACGGTAGCAGACCATGTGTGGGGCCCATAACGAAAGCGATTGGATGAAGAAAAGCGACAAATATAAGTTGTTTTTAAATAACGGCGTAGTTATTCTGAATTATCTTGTTGGAATACCCGGTGGTTAAAACACACTAATCTGGCGTTGTTGAAGCGGTTACACTGCAGTATTGCACCAATTATTGATTCTTACGTGAAGAAGGCACTACTCAATAATGGTTACGATAATTCTTATTCGATATTTTATTGAGTTAATAATTCTTTGCGTTGATATTTTATATTCTTTGTTGTTTCATAATTGTCATTACGATTTTTTTCATTATCGAAGCAATAATTCATATTATCTGAATAATATTATTAGATAACATTATTGGCAATGTCTAGAAAGTTACATCTAAGGAGAGGTTTGGTCACCTAATTGCGGCGCCCGATGAAGAAATTCTTATTGGAAAGCCCCCTCTTTCCTGGGAACTGCCTGGTTGTCAATATTGTGATTCTGTAATATTATTTGTGAATAATTAATTATTGATTTATATGATGAGGAAAATATTAATTTTATGTGGATATAGATGGAGAAAAAGTTTAATGTGACAATTGTTGAAAATTGAAATTTTATCTTTTTCTGATAAAATAATTCATTTAAATATATTATTATATTTTAATAATATAATAATGGTGATATTTTTACAACGAATGTGGGATATATGAGTATACGAGGAGGAAGAGTATTTTTGTTGCAATAAATGTTTAAAACATGTTAAACATGTCGGTGGACCCCATTTATTGACTGAAATTTGATTATAGCCTGTAAAATCAACCGTTTGTGGATTTCGGTCAATTTCCATTTGGAATTTGGAAAAACTTTCTTCTGCAAAGTTGTAGAGAATTGAATTTCCTATAAAACTCATGAGATTCAATTTTCTGTTAAAGAGCTATTTATTATGAATTATTGAAGTTACGAAGCTCCAAAATAATTAATTTTGAAGTTTTAAATATTTTTTTACAAAAACATTTTTTGCATGTGTGAGGCATGTGTTCAATTGCTGAAATTCAGATTCAAAGGTGTGCGTGAAGATTTTATATATATATTAATATTTTAATAAATTTTCTACTTTGGTGTTCTAAGCGTTTTCCTATAAATAGGGTCTTGGGTTAGAATTGAAAATCACACGGCTGAAGTTTTCTCTCTCTATATTATCGGCGTATTCTTGTGAGTATTTTGAGTATACTTTGAGTATTGTTAAGCGGTGCAAGTTCCTTGACCTTATACCCTATTATTCCAATTTAAGTCTTAATCTTTCGAGGTAAGGGATATTATTTTATTTTATTTTTCGTAATGATATTATTTCTTCAATATCATTATCTTTGAAATGTTGATCTGAAGTTTTTATCAAATTTGGAACTTTTTCATGTCGGGGTTACTATTCATGGGTTCTTATTCATGAGTTACTATTCACGAGTTACTTATTCACGATTCTTATTCACGAGTCTTATTAAGTAAAGCGTGAAGATGTTTTTGTGGAATTTCTATCTTTTGGTGTCGGATTACTATTCACGTATCGGCACTATTCACGATATCTGACACTATTCACGTATCACGGTACTATTCATAGAAAAAAATAAATTTCTTCTTTTAAGTCCAAAAACATCTATACGGATACTAACTCGATTGTATCCATGTTTTGATCATTCTTGAATTTTACACCACTATGATTATTTTTGAGGTATTTTTGGACGTGGATAAAACCAAGTACAAATCCTTAATCCTTAATCCTTGTCATTTTGTTTCACTGGATTCGTTTCTTTAAAAAAATATTTTTCATCATCCTCAGTCTTAAATGATGATATTATGGAATATCTTTGGCCTGTAGTGCAAAGATGAATGATTTCTTAAGAATATCTTTGGCACATGGTGCAAAAGATGAATGATTTCGAAGAATATCTTTGGCCCGTAGTGCAAAGATGAGCAGTGTTTAAATGAACATGACCCGGTGATGAATATCTTTGGCTGTAGTGCAAAGATGAATATTTGATTCGGATGTATATTGATTGATGTTACGAGGGGATAAAAGATGAGCGATGAACTTTTAAATTCATACATAGAAGATAGTAGTTTGCATTCTCTACTTAACTCTTCTAATGAATTATTATTTCATTAATAATATTGATTTAAAATTTGTTGTCTATTGTATTCTATTATATTTTTCCTGTTGAAGACTAACGATAATTTGTTGTATATTATCTTAGTCATAATATTCTTTACTTGAGCTAGTTGAGCTCACCCTTTTCCTTTTGTTCCATTTTTCTCGGGGAGGCGAGAATATAGCGAGTGCAGTCGGGGTATGGAATGAAGGTTTTAGAAAGGATTGTTTAGTAGTCCTCACCATTTTGTAAAATAATGTATCAATAAATGTGATGAGGATTTATTTGAGTATAGATATTATCTAGAAGATAATATTTGTATTCAAACTCACAGTTTCTTGTTGTAATAATAAAGTTGTAGTTGTTTACGTACCATGTATTGACAACTCGTAATAGGTGATGTATACCTATTTTGGGGCGTCCACGAGATATCATGCTCTACTTGACTATTCTAATAGATTGCTTATTCTACTGCAGTTAAACTTGATGTCTATGGTATTTTATCAGTTTAACATTGTTGAAGACTAATGATAATTTATTCTGCATTATCTTAGTCACAATATTTCTTCTGGAGGTCTAGTTGAGCTCACCCTTTCTTTCACTTTTTCTCTTGAAATGAGAACGTGGCCAAGGACTAGTCGGGGAAAGGAGTGATCATCCGAGATGATAACATTAGTAGTCCTCACTATTCTGTTAAATAGTGTGACAATAAATATAATGAGGACTCCATTGAGTATGGATATTGTCTAGATGACAATATTTTTATTAAAAATTCTTAGATTATGTTTTGTGTATTTTACACGACTGTTGTATAATTAAGTTGTATTTGAATTTTGTACCATGTAAGTGGCGACCCAAGATGGGTGATGTATACCTGTTTTGGGGGCGTCACACGTGCAATTATCGAAACTATATTTTCTTATAAATAGAAGCTCATTCTTCCTTCATATCTCACCAATTCACTAAATCTCACAAGAGCAATTATTATCGAGAGAAATTATAGAGAGAAAGAAGAAGAGTAGTCTGCTACTTCACTACTCCAGTATCTAGTCTTCTTCTGAGTTAAGGATTATTATTTTTATGTTCTGAAGAGATATTATTTTTCGTATTCGTATGAATATGAATATTATTATCGTTCAATAGTCATTATATTCGTTTAATATTTGTAAGGAATATTATTTTCATTCAATATTTGTAAGGAATATTATTTTAGATTCGTAATCGATTGTAAGTAAGGGGTTTACGCTTGAAGCGATTTCATAATTTTTTCGACCCTCAAAAATTCTGGAAAAAATTGAAATGATAATTTGATGAGTTTTCTAGATTGTATCAAAAAATGGAGATTTTTGGATATATAGATTAAGAGTTGTGAATTTTATGGGAAAAGACTATTTTAAAAGTAACCCCTTATTACTCCTTGTGGTTAACTCCAAAATTGGTAAAATTTTTATTGGAAGTACATCTATATAATAGCAGTATACCCTATAAATTTTGAAATTTTTGGACAAAAGTACAATTTTTGATAAATGTCTAAATATTCAGTAGTTTTAGTCATATGAAAAATAGTAAATGAATTTTAAAAATTTAGAGAAAAATATATGTTCAATATGGGACTATATTCTGCTAAATCCCAGAAAAGAAAATTTGTTTGTATTGATTTAGTATTTTTCATGAAAATAGACTAGTTATGAGTAAATAAATTAAATATGTTATGTGGAGTAAGAAAATTGGAAAATAGGATTTTATGGCTTGAGAATCCTATATAAGGTATATGCAGATTTTTGAAGAGAGTTTTGGTTATTGGTGATGAAATCTTATGAGTTTGACATTTTAGGATGATTAAATGCATTAATTAGTAAAGTGTAAACAATCAAAATAAATTATTTATAAGTTTAAGAAATGATTAAAATATTATGATAATATTAATAATATTAGATTATGAGATTATTAAGTGATTTATAACATTTGAATTAAGGTGTTATAAATATTGATATGGATTTTATTGTGAAACTTTATCTTTTTGTGTCGGGGTTACTATTCACGTATACGACACTATTCATGTATATGGCACTATTTGCATATATGACATTATTTATGTATGCTTGATTATATATGAATTTGAATTACTATTCATGAGTTCTTACTATTCACGAGTTACTATTCAAGGGTCTTATTTACCCAAAAATATATATTTCTTTTCTGTCCAAATTATTTTTGGTACATGAATATTATTCTTGAATTTTACTCCACAAAGCAGTATCATGTTGACAATTTGAATATTTTTAAACTCTGGATAAATTAAAGTCTTTAATATTTATCCTTGATTTCGTTTGATTAATACTTATATCATTGTCATCATCCTCATGTTTATATTGTGATGAAAGTCATCTTTGGCTTACGTGCATAGATGGACTATTGATTATTGGTTTTACAGTTGTATATCTTTGGCTTACGTGCATAGATGGACTGTTGATTATTGGTTTTATGGTTGTATATCTTTGGTTTACGTGCAAAGATGGACTGTTGATTATTGATTTTACAATTGTATATCTTTGGCTTACGTGCAAATCTGATCGTTGATTGAAAGCTTTGGCCTGTAAGCGCGAAAGATGGGCGGTGTATGATATATGATCATGACCATTTGGTGATAATAACGAATATCCTTGGCCCGTAGTGTATGGATAATTCGATGATGTGATTAAGCGGGATCATTACCATTAGTTAACAGTTGAATGTCTTTGGTAGTAGTGCGATTTGACAGAATTAATTAATTGGTATGATCATGACCATTGGTTTTATAGTTGAATATCTTTGGCCCGTAGTGCAAAGGTAGACAACTGATTGGTATGATCATTGTTAAGCCTTTGTGGCAAGGAGAAACTGTTGATTTACATGATTATAAATATGAATTGTGGATTTAACTATAATCTTTGGTGGTTCAGGTGAAGACAGGTGATGATAGTTCTTTTTGTCTTGGGTATAACAAAGAACTATTGATGAGTATTATAGGAATGAAATATTAACGATGGACTTTTAATATAGAGGAGACAGTAGACATTATGTTCCACTTGACTCTTCTAATGGATTGCTTATTCCGCTGCAGTTAAACTTGTTGTTTATTGTATTCTATCAGTTGTTATAGTGTTGAAGGCTAAGAATAATTTATTCTGCATTATCTTAGTCATAATATTTCTTACTGGGCTAGTTGAGCTCACCCTTTTCTTTCATTGTTCTCTACAGGAAATGAGAATATAGCTAGGACTAGTTGGGGAATAGAGTGACGGTTCGAGATGGTTGTTTTAGCAGTCCTCATTACTTAGTGCGATAATAAGTGTAATGAGGATTGAATTTGAGTTTGTATACTTTCTATGAGATAATATTCATGTTTAAACTCAGCTATGTTTTGTCGTATTTTTACACGACAATTGTATTAAGGAAGTTTATACTTGATTTATGTAGTGTGTATCTCGCGACCCAGAATGGATGATGTATACCTGTTTTGGGGGCGTCACAATCGTGCTTTTAGATACAGATTGATTTAAGTATTTTTATATGGTAGAGACATTATCAATTTTTATTTGTGGAAGTAATAATTTTCGCTATATGAATTGATACATTTAGATATATGGTTATAAATAGACGAGTCATGCTATACATTGCAAAAGTTTTAAACCGGATTATAATTGCGACGTATGTACATACATAAGATAATTAGGAATTAAGAAGGGTCTTATTTTAATTGAATATATCTTATCGCCTACACTTATACGATGGTCGCAATTCAACCTCGTCAACTTCCAAATAAATTTCTTATAAATGTTTTTATATCAACTTCCACAAGAATTTTGGGTTTGCTCACTGAGAAAGGAAAAGGAAGAGGAAGAGGAAGAGGGAGAGGGAAAGGGGAATTGGATGTCATGAAAATTATAAGTCATTAATTGGTAGGATTTTTTTATTTTTTTTTGTATAATGGTAAGATTTTTTTCGGATTAGTTTATGCAAAACTAAGTCCATTTCTAGATAATTTTAAGCGCGTATCCCCACAACGACCTGATGCATTTAAAAGATTTTTTCCGAATCCGACTATGGTAAAGTTGAAATCAACTTCACCATAGTAAGTGTATATAGTTTCTTGATTGAAAATGTTACATCAACATTTTATATAAATAATGAATTAAAAAATTATATACACTTTGTGACGCCCTCAAAATAGGTATACATCACCCATCTTGAGTCGCCAAATACATGGTACTAAATTCAAATACAACTTGATTATACAACAGTCGTGTAAAATACGACAAAATACATGTTGTGAGTTTTAATACAAATATTGTCATCTAGACAATATCCACATTCAATTTAGTCCTCATTACATTTATTATCATACTATTTAACAGAATAGTGAGGACTACTAAGACACCATCTCGGACCATCACTCCGTTCCCCTGAATACTAGTCCCGGCTACGTTCTTATTTCACGAAGAGAACGATGTGAAAGGGTGAGCTCAACTAGCCCGATGAAATATTATAACTAAGATAATGCGAGAATAAATTATCATTAGTCCTCAACAGTTAAAGCGATAAAATATAATAGACATCAAGTTTAATATGGTGGAACATACGATCCATTAAAAGAGTCAAGTAGAGAATAAAATCTACTATCTTTTATGATTTAAAAGGTTTTTCATCACTTTTATCATTTGAGACTCGACAATAAATAATCCACATCATCCACCCTTTTCTGACGATAATATTCATTAGGGTCACGACCACAAATTATCCATGCACTACGTGCGAGGATATTTGTGTATTCATCAATAGTCATGATCATGCCAACAATCATCCATCAATGCACTTCTGCTGATGAGGACTTTTACCACATCATTTGTAACATTACGGTTAATGATTACAATAGAATAATCCACGGTCATAATCATACCAAGTCCATCTATACACTTCTGAGCCACGAGATGACTTTCAAAAATAATATAAACATGAGGATGATGATAATGATATAAGAATTCAATAAAACAAGTTCAAGAATTAATTTATTAGAGAACTAATAACGTCCAAATTATCAACATGATACTTCTTTGTAAAGTAAAATTCAAGAATGCTCGGAGGAATATTTCCATGAAAAGATCTTTGGATGAAGCGCAAATATCGAAGAATATTCCACTAATTTCATGGAGTGTAGAAGTCAAAACTTTAACCAACCGAGTATAATAAAGAATGAAATAACAAAAGAAATCACCATGCATGCGGTACTTACAGATAAACGAGTTTATTCCATCGAATAATAAATAACGGAACCGGTCGGGCTTATTCATATGATATTCCAATAATAATAAAGAATGGAATACAACGAAATCACCATGCGTGCGGTAATTAAGCATGAGGCGAGTTATTCCAAAAGAATACTAAATGATAGAACCGAATCGGTATATGCAAATAGGATATTCGATAGAATAATAAAGAATGGAATACAACGAAATCACCATGCATGCGGTGCCTTGATGGCGAGTTATTCAACGAATACTAAATAACGGAACCGGTCGGTGAAATTCACACCAACAAAGATGTTCCAACGAATAATAATAAAGCGGAACCGGTCCGGCGTAAAACGCAGAACGGGATATTCCAACGAGAATAATAAAGAATGGAACTAGGTCCCACAGAAAGCACGCATGACGAGGATATTCTAACAAAATAATAAAGAATGGAATACTGAAGAATTTCACCAAGTATAGGGTAGCTCAGCGTATCTGAGTTATTCCAACATAATAATAAAGATGGAATAATAGAAGTTCTCTTCATGAATACTGAAAAATAATACCCTTTACCGTAAAAAAAACTTGATATCGGAGTAGTGAAGTATCGAGAATACTTTTCTTCTTTCTCTAGTTAGTTTCTCTAGAGTTTCGATTGAATTAAATAAGAAATAATGAAGGAATGAGCTTATTTATAGAAGAATGGAATGAATAATAACCAATCCATGAGCGGTCCAGTTGATTTACTTTAATCGAATGGTCCATATTTAAAAAAAAATCTTTTAAATAAAATATAATATATTCTATTTATAATCTAATTAAATGAATAACTTTTAAAAAAAATTTACTGTCTGCAAACACTATCAACACTATCTGAAACACTTATGCATAATAAAATATAATATATTCTAATTATTGTCTAATAAAAGCAGATAACTTTATAAAAGTATTCTATTTTATATAAAAAAGATTTTACTATTAGCCTAATAAAATTAATAACTTTATAAAAGTATTACATTTTATATAAAAAAGTTTTTTACATTTTATTACGTTAATAATCTGAATAAAACAAAACGTCATCATCATTATTATTATTCACACTATTAATCGACGAATGTCGTTCCGGAAAGAGGGGGCTTTCGATAAGGATTTCTCCTATTGGTAGCGAATTAGGTGACCAAACCTCTCCTTGGCGAAACTTACAGACATCGTTAATAATCAAATAATAATATTAACAACTTCGTCATCTCAATTATTGATTTAATAACATATAAAATATCGACAATAATTGAATCAAATGACTTCTCACGTAAGCATTAATAATCAATACACTATCTTTCTTATGCGACCATCATTATTCTTTACTTTTACTACTAGGTAGTTCAACGATATCAACGGTAAAACTTCCGTAGTTATTTTCATAAAAATATTTTTGTCGTTTTCTCGATCAAATGAATAATTACATTATGGGGTCCACCAATGATTGTGTCGTCGTACGAATATTCCCGACCAATCGAATATTATATAACAACTTGCGTACTTTGCAAAATTTATAAATATTACCCACAACTATAACATTATATCAAATTTATTCCATAATATTCAAAAATGATATTTATAGAAAATTCATTTTTATTCATAAAAGTTGGGGTCTTACAATCTCCCTTCTTATGAAATTTAAGCCCTCGAAATTAGGGTATGCGTTACACGGTATGTCGAAGAGGTAAGGATACCTTGATTTCATTTGATTCTAACTCCCGTCATTTCCTCAACATCGTGGTTCCTCCATAACACTTTGACTTGAGGTATAACCTTGGAAGCGTAGAATATGTTCCTTCTTATCCAAGATTTGAGCAGAAACTCTTCATACATTAAATCTTCCGCTATTTAAATCCGTTCTAACTTCGATAATATGGTTCGGGTCTTTCACATATTTACGTAACATGGATATATAAAAAAGCGTTATGAACACGAGAAATACTTGGCGGTAAAGCAAGTCTATAAAGCTCTGATCCCTACTCGATCGAGGATTAAAAATGGGCCAATGAATCGAGGATTGAGCTTTCCTCTCTTTCCAAATCTCGTAACTCCTTTCCATGGAGCAACACGTAACAACACATGATCTCGATATCGAATTCCACGTCCTTTCGATGAAGATCAACATAACTCTTTTATCGGTCTTGTGAGGTTTTATCGTTGTCGGATCGTTTGAATCTTTTCCGTGAGTCATACATACCAACTCGGTCCCAACAACGTTGCTTCACCCACCTCATCCCATCATCTTTGGAAGCGACACTTTCTTCCATACTGGCCTCGAATGGAGCCATGCGATACTTGCTTGATAAGCTGTTGTTGTAGAAAAAACTCCACCAATGGTAAGAACTAGTCCCAACTTCCCTTGAAGTCGAGGACCACGAGTCTTAATAAATCTTCAAGAGTTTGAATAGTCCTATCTGATTGTCCGTCCGTCTGAGGATGATAAGCCGAACTAAATCACAAATTTGTGCCCATAGCTTTTTTCAAACTAACCCAAAATCGTGAAATGAATCTTAGGTCTCGATCAGAAACTATGGATACTGGCATACCATGCAGTCTTAAAATCTCATTTATGTATATACGACAAGACGTTCAAGTGTATAAGTTTCTCGTATTGGTAAGAAATGAGCAGACTTGGTCAATCTATCAACAATGACCCAAATTACATCTATGCCTTGAGAAACCTTGGGAAGACCAGTAACGAAATCCATAGTAATGTGTTCCCACTTACATTCTGGAATTTCAAGTGGTTGCAATGGACCTTTTGGTACTTGATGCTCCGCTTTGACTCTTTGACAAGTTAGACACCTTGAGATAAATAGCGCTATCTCTCTCTTCATATTGCTCCACCAAAATGTATGACAAAGATCACAATACATTTTGGTACTCCCAGGATGGGTTGCAAATGGTGTGTTGTGCGCCTCCATCATGATTTTATACTTTAAATCAGGGTCGTTAGGAACAAAAAGAATGGAGTTGACTTGAAGTATTCTTTCTTCATCGATTCTTGCTTCCGGCATAGGACTTTCTTGTACTTTCTTCCTCATATCACCCATCGACTCGAGTGCGTAGCTTGGCGACTTTAACTTTATCGATTAAATTCGGTTCTACTTTCGTATATTCGCCATCATCACATGGGTCCTGGGTCTTTAATTCTATCTCCATCCTTTGTAAGTCATACAAGATGGGCCTTTGTTGACAATATCGCACTTGTACCCGCGTATGATCTTACTACTCGATCGTCGACTACCACGTTTGCTTTTCGAGGATGGTATTGGATGATATGATCATAATCTTTCAGCATTCAAGCCAACGTCATTGTCGCGTGTTGAGTTCCTTTTGAGTGAAGAAATATTTGAGGCTTTTATGATCCGTAAAGATCTCCACTTTCTCCCCATCTGAAGTAATGCCTCCAAATTTTAAGTCTCTGAAGACAACAACTGCTTGACTCTAGATCATGAGTAGGATAATTCCTCTCATATTCTTTGAGTTTTCGAGAGAGCATAAAGGCTATGACTTTCCCATGTTGCATGAGAACACATCCTAACCCTTTGCACGAAGCATCATTTGTAGATGACAAATCCTTCCAGAACCGGATGGTATAGTCGAGCAAGTCTTTGAAATGAGTCTTCTTTTGAGTTCTTGAAAACTCTTCTCACATTCCTCGTTCAATAGAATTTTGTATCTTTCCGAGTCAATTTGAGTTAAGTGAGTAGCGATTAGAAAACCCTTCTACGAATCTCCGATAATAACCAACCCGGTGGCGAAAAGCTACGTTTCTTGATCATTTGATTTAGGTTGCTCCCGACTTTGAATGGCTTCAATCTTTGCTTGGTCAATGGATATTCCATGACTTGATACCACGTGCCCAAGGAATGCTACTTCCTCGAAGCCGAACTCGCATTTCTTCAACTTGGCATAAAGCTTATATTCACGAAGCTTTTGGAGTATCGACCTCAAGTGTTGCTCATGATCTTCACGGCTTTTGGAATAAATAAGGATGTCATCAATAAAGGCGACCACAAAGTGATCCAAATATTCCTTGAATACTCGGTTCATCATATCCATGAAGGCATCGGGAGCATTAGTCGATCAAAAGACATGACTAGGAATTCATAATGCCCATCTGCAGAGTTACGGCGAGTCTTTGGAATGTCGTCGGTTCGAATCTTCAATTGGTGATATCCGGAGCGAAGATCGATCTTTGAAAAAAATTTGGCGCCTTGCAATTTGTCAAACAGTCATCAATACGTGGCAATGGGTACCTATTTTTTTATGGTGACATGATTCAACTCCGATAATCAATACAAAGTCGCATACTCCCATCTTTCTTCTTCACGAATAGAAAGGAACACCACGAGGAGAAGTACTTGGGACGAATAAAGCCATGTGTCTAACAATTCCTGCGGTTGGGTCTTTAACTCCACGAAGTTCAATAGGAGCCATTCGATATGGGGCTTTGGAAATAGGTTTTGTACCAGGTTCAAGGTCGATACAAAATTCAATTTCACGCTCGGGGGTAGGCCGGGAAGTTCTTGAGAATCGTCGAAAAATTCATTAATAATAGAAATATCATTCAAAAGCGGCGTATTTTTGTTTAGATCCGTGACATGAGCTAAGAAAGCTTGACATCCATTTTTCAATAAATGAATAGCTTTATGGCTTGAGATGACAGTGATTGATTTTAATGGTTTGGTTGCTTAAATTCGCATAATAGGTTGATTAGGAATATGAAAGCTAACAACCTTACGAAAATAATAAATTTTTGCATGATGAGTAGTTAACCAATCAATCCCTAGAATTACGTCAAATGTAAGTATTTTCAATGAAATAAGGTTGACGGGTAATGTGAAGTCTGGATTTAAACCAAACAAGACTTATAAATGATGGATGTAATGAAGGTTTCTCCCAACGGAGTTTCAACAGATAAGTCAAAGTCTAATTTCTTGAGTCAAATTTAAGCGTTGGCGCAAGTAGGAGAAATAAAAGAATGGGTAGAACCAGGTATCAAATAAGTTATATACTTCCTAGAATTTATGATAAGCTTACCCGTGATGACCTCATTCGGGTTTCTTGCTTTCTGGGAGGTCACGACAAACGCACTCCCTTGAACAACCAGTTTTGTCTTGTCTAGGATGTCTTTTGTTGCCTCCATCCCAGCTGGACTTGTCTTCGATGCACGACAAAATCGGGCCAGGTGTCCTTCTCTTCCATAATTATAACATGCTTTGGAGGGCATCGCACAGTTTGGGCTGATGTGTCCCTCCCTTCCACATTTGAAGCATATGATAGGTGGTCGTTCTCTCCTTCCTTAACGACAGTCTTGATCTTTGACGTCTTTCCATCATGTTGAATCTTCTTTTCTTGAAATGTCCATTCTTATTATTTTGCCATGATTACCACCGAAGTGGTTACCATTTACGGCATGTTGATTCCTCCACGCTTATTGTCACCGCTTGATGGCCGCTATCATTGATATTATCATTTTGTCGGTTTTTCTCTTTTTGGTTGGGTTGACTCATTATCGCGCTCCAATAAGCGAGCCTATTAACAACATCTGAATACAAACCACGGTTTATGAGAGATAAGATATTGGCGTATCTCTCGGTTTCAAACCTCTTAGAAACATTCGCGTCATTCTCTCCTCATTATCAACCAAATGGGGCCTTGGCAAACCCGGATAGCTTCGGCAAACTTGGCCCCGTCTTTGTAACACGGTCATGTTGTTTTTTTCCAGTTTAATGAACTCTACCTCTTTCATGTGACGAATACTTTTAGGAAATTACTTGTCATTGAACAGTTCTTGGAACTTCTCCCAAGACATCTTTAGTCGGCGAAGGTTGAGCACGCTTTCTGATTCCCACCAATGTCTGCCTCTGCCTGACATGAAAAGGTGGCAAGGAAACCTTTTGCTCCTCGGAGCAACCCAAGACATCAAATATCTTGTTGATCTATTTTATCCACGTCTCCGCCTTAAGTGGTTTTGGCTCTCCAAAAAACTCCGGTGGTCCCAGCTCCTTGAACTGTTTGGCGGTGACCGTCCGAGAGTTGCCAATGTTTCCACCTGCATTTTGGACAGGAGCCGCTCTCGCCTGATGTTACATGAATTGCATAAAGCCTCGGAACATTCCATCGTTCATCATTTGGTCAGTGTTGTTGTTTGCATTAGGATTGTCGCCTTCCTGATGCACATTATCCTGATTATTGATCTGTGGAGACTCAACGGTCTCCTGTGCTCCATTGATGTTCTCAACATTCTCGGATGCCATTTTCAAATACTGCCACAAAACAAGAGTTAATTAACATATCACATATTATCCCTATACTCTGACCGACCAATTAAATACCAAATAAACTTAGGTAGGTCATACTAGCGAAGGAATTCCCCGTCTCTCCCCTCCTAGTTCTTATCTCACATCTCAGTCATGGATCATATTCTTAAGCTTTGATATCAACTGTGACACCCCCAAAATAGGTATACATCACCCATCTTAAGTCGCCAAATACATGGTACTAAATTCAAATACAACTTGATTATTCAACAGTCGTGTAAAATACGACAAAATACATTTTGTGAGTTTTAATACAAATATTGTCATCTAGACAATATTCACACTCAATTTAGTCCTCATTACATTTATTATCACACTATTTAACAGAATAGTGAGGACTACTAAAGACACCATCTCGGACCATCACTCCGGTCCCAGAGACTAGTTCCGACTACGTTCTCATTTCACGAAGAAAAGGTGAAAGAAAGGTGAGCTCAACTAGCCCGATAAGAAATATTATGACTAAGATAATGCGAATAAATTATCATTAGTCCTCAAAAAAGTGTTAAGCGATAAAATACAATAGACATCAAGTTTAAGCTGCGGTGAACACATCTGATCCATTAAAAGAGTCAAGTAGAGAATAAAATCTACTATCTTTTATGATTTAAAAGGTTTTTCATCACTTTTATCATTTGAGACTCGACAATAAATAATCCACATCATCCACATCATCCCCGAGGATATTCATTAAAGATATTCATTAGTGGGCGAGGATACGTATTCATCGATATTATCCATGCACTACGCATCCATCATTACACTACGCCAGACGATGAGGACTTTTATTCATTGTAACATGGTCATTAAGCGATTATAAATAATCCACAGTCCAATCTACCAAGTCCATCTTACTACAGCTACTGATGCACGATGACTTTTTAAAATAATATAAACATGAGGATGATGACAATGATATAAGAATTGATAAAATAAGTTCAAGAATTAATTTATTCAGAACTAATAACGTCCAAATTATCGACATGATACTTCTTTGTAAAGTAAAATTTAAGAATGCTCAGAAGAATATTTCCATGAAAAGATACTAGATGAAGCGCAAATATCAAAAATATTCCACTAATTTCATGGAGTGTAGAAGTCAAAACTTTAACCAACTGAGTATAATAAAGAATGGAATAACAAAAGAAATCACCATGCATGTGGTACTTCGCATAGACAGGTTATTCCATCAGAATAATAATTAACGGAACTAGGTCAGGCGTAATACGCACCGACAAGATATTCCAACAGAATAATAAATAATGGAATACAACAGAAATTACCATGCATGCGGTAATTCGCATAGACAGGTTATTCCAATAGAATACTAAATGATGAACGGTCGGTGAAATTCACACCAACAGGATGTTCCAATGAATAATAAAAGATGGAACCCGGTCCGACGTAAAAGCATGACGGGATATTCCAACGAGAATAATAAAAAAGATTTTAACCGGTGTCCGTAAAAGCGTAAAACATGAATGATATTCCAACGAAATAATAAAGAATGGAATACGTAAGAATTTCACCAAGTATAGGGTAGTCGCGCGTATCTGAGTTATTCAATGAGAATAATAAAGATGGAATAATAGAAGTTCTCTTCGTGAATACAAAAAAATAATACCCTTACTTACCGTAAAAAAAAACTTGATATCGAGATGGTGAAGTAGCGAGAATACTTTTTTCTTTCTCTCTATAGTTTCTCTCTCTAGAGTTTCGATGAATTAAGTAAGAAATAATGAAGGAATGAGCTTCTATTTATAGAAGAATGGAATGAATAATAACCAATCCATGAGCGGTCTAGATTGATTTACTTTAATCGAGACGGTCCATATTTAAAAGCAAAATCTTTTAAATAAAATATAATATATTCTATTTATAATCTAATAAAACGAATAACTTTTAAAAAAAATTACTATGCATAATAAAATATAATATATTCTAATTATTGTCTAATAAAACGGATAACTTTATAAAAGTATTACATTTTTATATAAAAGATTTTACTATTAGCTAATAAAACGAATAACTTTATAAAAGTATTACATTTTATATAAAAAAATTTTTCATTTTATTACGTTAATAATACTGAATAAAACAAAACGTCATCATCATTATTATTATTCACACTATTAATCGACCGAGTCGTAGATTCCGGGAAAGAGGGGCTTTCCATAAGAATTTTCCCTATTGACGCTGATTTAGGTGACCAAACCTCTCCTTGACAAAACTTACAGACATCGTTAATAATGCAAATAATAATATTAACAACTTCTCGTCATCTCAATTATTGATTTAATAACATATAAAATATCGACAATAATTGAATCAAACTGAGTGACTTCTCACATAAGCATTAATAATCAATACTGTATCTTCTTGCAACCACGCGTATTCTTTACTTTTACTACCGAGTAGTTCAACGATTATCAGCGGTAAAACTTCCGTTATTTTCATAAAAATATTTTTGTCTCTTTTTCTCAATCCGAAATGATAATTACATTGTGGGTCCCACGATGATTGTCTTGGTAAATCGAATATTCCCCACGATCGAATATTATATAACAACTTGCGTCTTTTACAAAAAATTATAAATATTACCCACAACTATAACATTATATCAAATTTATTCCATAATATTCAAAAATAATATTTATAGAAAATTTATTTTTATTTATAAAAATTGAGCTCTTACACATTTATTATGTTGAAGTTTATTTCAATTTCACCATAATCAAAATCATTTTTACTTAAGAACTGACCTCAAGATTTAAACCCAAAAAATTAAAATTAAAGAAAGGAGCAAATCTGCTTGACCACAAGGTCAATCCATTGGAGTTATTAATGGGTAGGATATGATCACATGAAGTAGTATGAAAAAGCTCACCCTTATGTTATTTTATTAAATTTTCTACCAATAAAGTTTTTTTTTTTAAATTATCACATTGGAGTTATTTTATTTTTTCTTTATTTTTTAATTAATTTATTAATTAGATGCTACTAAGAGGACGATATTAAATAGTACACTTTATAAGATATTAACACCTGATGGCATACACATTGCATGTATAAATTATGTAGAGTAAAATTAAAATTGTATAAATTTAAAAAATTAAATAAAAAAGATAAATTAAAATAATAAAATATTAACATAATTAAAATTATAAAGACAAAAGAGGAAAAAAAAATTGTGACTCGCTCTCCACGAGGGAACACAAATCATTGGACGGGCAGTAACATGCCAGATGTCACTCCAGAAGCATGTCACGTTTTGAGTACGCGGCATCTTGACTAGTATTTTAGTCAATTCACAACAGCACATTTATATAACACGTGGTCTTCATGACATGTGCATGAATAGGGAAAGTTTTATATATGGGATAAGATCAAGAAATTAAAAAGCGACCGACATATTACTCCCCCTCTAAAAAAATGAACAAAATATAATTTATACAGATATTAAAATAAAATAAAAAATAAAAAAATTATACTACCTCCAATTATAAAAAATTATTGTTTAAGGTTTTTATACGTAGATTAAGAAAATATCATTTATCAATTAAAATTTATTTGAAATTTCATTACTATCCCTTTATAGGGAGAGCATATCATCTGTCCTCTTGTGTCCCCCCAACTTAAATTTGAACACATGTTCTTTTATTTAATTTTATAATTAATTAGTGGTAAGTAAGATACTAGATGTCAAAATTTAAGTGGAGGGACACAAGTGGACAAGGATTTTGGACACAGAGGATCTGTTCTCCTTTATGGAAAATTAAAAACTATTAATACAAGTTAGAGAATTTCTTGGGACAATGAGAGAAGATAGAGGTAATATACTCCCTCCGTCCATAATTATTTAACGTTTTAAAGTTTATTATTTGTCCCTAATTATTTGACGTTTGTTCAAATTTAGGAGAATTAATAAAAAAAATTCAAAATTACCCCTCATTACTCTTCCTATTTTTTTGATACTTTAAACTCTTTCTCTCTCCTTATCCCAACAAAACTCTTATTATCGCAACATAACTCTCCTTATCCCAACAAAAAATTTAAGGGTATTATAGACAATTGAATACTATATTTAATACTTTTCAATCATTATTTTAATTCTTGTGTCCACCTCTAAAACGTCAAATAATTAAGGACGGAGGGAGTATATTACCTCCTCCTCCCCTCCTCCCGCCTCCCCCTCCCGCCTCCACCTCCTCCTCCTCCCCTCCCCACCCCCCTCCTCCTCCTCCTCCTCCTCCTCCTCCTCCTCCCCTCCCCTCCCCCCTCCCTCCTCCCCCCCTCCCCCTCCTCCCGCTTACCCCTCCTCCCTCCTCCCCCCCACCGCCTCCCCTTCCATCCGCCCCTTTCTCCTCCCCTCCTCCACCCCCTTCTCCTCCCTCAAGTCACCCACTTCCACCCAGAACAAACATTAATACGTTGGTAATCGAAACGGTCAAATGTAGTTGGTAGCCAAAAACATTCCGATAAGGTAACCAATTCAATTTTATTTGATTACCTATTTATTTTGAATGTGATGCGGTTGGTAACAAACTTCATACATTTGGTTACCAAACTTTTCGATAAAGTAACTAATTCAATTTTATTTGATTACCATTTTTATTTTAAATGTGATGCGATTGGTAGCCAAATTTCAGTATAAAGGTAAACATTTTAATTTTTGTTGGTAACTAAATCGTCAAAAAAATTCGAATAACAACTCCTATGGCTGTACAAGGCCATGCATGATGATGCTATATAAGCCATAATGACAACTATGATTTATATACGATGGCCGGCGCAGGAGGCTGGGAGGAGGATGATGTCTAATAACTCCTTCATAATTTTTTTTTTAATTTTCTCATTTTGATTTGAATTTTGAATTATGGATTTGAAATTGTTGTTAGAGACAAGATTTGAATTTGAATTTGAATTATTAGTTATCCTTGATTTTAGGTTTCCTTATTAATGTGAATTGTACTATTTTTGTAATAATTACATTCTTTTTTGTAATTATTTAGTTGATCTTGACTTTTCATAATTACTTTCTATTTGTTGTATACTTATGTAAAGGACTTTAAAAATATCACTTGTAGATCTGCAAGACAAGCATATTTTTACATGTATCCAAATGACATCTAAATCACTTTATTCTGTAAAAATTTCAATTTTAATAAATCTTATAAATTATTTGAGAGACATTAAAAAAAAAAAAAAAAATTCGGTCGTTAGCCAATGTCGCTAGGACCGGTCCCCCTAGAAGAACTGTAATTTTTAACACGAGTACCATCAACCAGTCCAAGTTTATTCTTCTCAGAAAGAGCAATCATTACCGAGTGTTTCCATTGATTATAATTTTGGTCAGTAAGTAATTATGTAACTAGCACCATACCATGATTATCAGCAGTTTGTAAAAATTATGGCATCTAATGTGGCAGAAACAGTACCAGCAGTAGCAGTAGCAGCAGCAGCAAGTGGCACATCAAAAAAATGGCATATTACCACAACACTTGACTATTGTCTTCGTTGTTCGATTTAATTTCATAGTGGTACATCAAAAAAGTCCTTTTGCATGGAAATTAAATTTGCAATCGACTGATTTTTTGAACAATAAATTCATTTAATTGTTTTATTTTTAATAATGATGTGTTTTGACGGTCTCAACTACCAAATCTGTATACTCCAAAAAAATCGAGAATGAACGAATACGCAGATATTATCATCTGATTCTGCCTCAGATAATTAAGTCAATAACAGTAATGGAGGTTGTAAATTTGAGAATAAATGTGTCTATTAGGATTTCTCTCCTTTTTAGGGTCGTAGCCGTTATTGATAAGTCCAAATTGTTTTATTTTTAATAATGATGTGTTTTGACGGTCTCAATCACTAAATCTGATATACTCCAAAAAAACTTGAGAATGAACGAATACGCAGAGATTGGCGTCTGGATCCGCCTCCGATAATTAAGTCAATAACAATCATGAATGTTGTAAATTTGAGAATAAATGTTTCTGTTAGGATTTCTCTCCTTTTTAGGGTCGTAACCATTATTGATAAGTCCAAATATAGGTGGACTAATATGGATAAGAACCCCCAGTGAAAAAGAATCTTATCCGTATGTATTCCACATGTTGTGGAGATTCGACCCTGACTATGTTCGGGATCCTTCGATACGGTTCGGGTTCATCCGTCCAGTCGGGTAATGGAGCACATTCAGGCTTCTGAGGGGGCTCGGGTTATTGTTCCCTAAGAGGATCCGGGTATCAATCCCTAACAATTTTATTTTATTATTTTTGTTTATTAAGAATTTTATTGCAAGTTTTTATTCCTACATGAATGAATGAGAGAGAGAGAGATTCGTTTGATTGGAAGCAACTTGGGCTCCATTCCGATTTTACAATAAAACTAATATTTCAGCCCAATGTTGTTTTATGCTAAGTATTGGGCTTGAATGTAAAACCAAAGCTGTTAAATGATTTTAGCATTGGGCTGAAATGTTAAACGATGCAAAAGATTCTTTGGCCCTGAACTCTAAAATAAAATTTTTGAATGATTTTTTTAAAATTATTATACATCAAAAAATCAAACTTACTCAAACTATAAGATTATTATTAATTTATAAAAATTAATTAGGAATTTTTCAAACTCAAAATGAGATAATTTACTAAAACTTATAAAATAATAAATCTCACATTAGCTATAATTTTTAAATATTTTACAATAGTCAGCATTTGACTAAAATTAAAAGAATTTATATTAATTTATAAGTTGACTTTAAAAACTCAGATGTTATATTTTGGAACGGAAGAAATATTATGGTGAAAAAAAATTAAGAAAATTTATGTCTTTAAGTACTACATATGGTAACTAATTAAACTCACAACCACTCATTTCATATGGGTCGATTAGGAAATTAAAATAAAGTTAAATATTTTTAAAAAATTGTGTTGCAATATTCAAGGAGGGAGAAGAGTGTTTATTTTTATCTTCTATTTTTTTTCCAATTTGTTCTGATTTAAAAATGTATTTAATTTTAAATTAAACAATGATTTAAATTTTTTAATGTATTTACATTCGTAGTCATATTACAATGTACTAACTTATATAAAAAGAATTAAATTAAATATTATCATATTACAACTTACTAACTTATATAAAAAGAATTAAAGTTACACACATTGTCCGTATATATACTGTACACTCAAAATTGCACATCTTTTCTATAACAGTGGTAGGACAAAAGTATCATTTTACTTCTAGACAGATGTCAAAGCAAAGATTACAAGGCTCAGAACGAGTATCTAGAGTTTCCACAATGGCATCCAAGCGACGAGCTACAAAAAATAAAATTAGCAACTAGTCAACGTTTATAGAAGGATGGTTTTCCGCTTTTTCTCCATCTTTCCAAATTTGAAATTAATCAAACTTACTGTCATTGTGTAACTCTCGAAAAGAACTTTTCAATTGGTATGACATGTTTTCTAACTCTTTTCAGTTTAAAAGTTATGGACATTCCAACACACCACAAAAAAATCAACAATGCGACACAAAAATCGATTCAGGTGGGGCCTGTCCTAGGGCTGCCACGGTGGACTTGCGGCAGGCTTAGGGTGCGGGAAGGCGATTTTGGCTCATTTTTTTGAAAGAAAAATGTATTTTAGAGAAAGAAAATGTGTAATCTAAGAAGAGAAATAGAAAAAAAACTCTCTAAATGCAATCTAGATCTAGCTTCTCTCATCAAATCTCTCATCAATCTATAATCAAGTCATCATACAAAGCTTAAGGAGGAAGAAACTCCTACTTCCAATGTTAAAGTTCTCTTCTTTATACTAGATCTACATATTATGTCAATTATTGTGCAAATCAATCTGATTATCTTTGCTTCATATACTTGTTCTACTTCTTACATATTTGGCATTTCTTTTCAACCGATCATATTCTAACCTCAGCCTCCAGCTACCCTTGTAGCCTTATCCCCTTCTTGTCCCAACATTTCTAGTATGAGAGGCTGATTTCTTTCCACACGGATATTTTGAAAATTTTGAAAAACGTCATGAATCACAGCCCATAAACGAGAAAAAATTGAAAGAGAGATCAATTAGTGTACTAATAGGATAGTAAAAGGAGAGTACGATGATGAAAGAAATCAATTATTGTCATTTGTCCCCTAGGGATTGTACAAAAAAATTGACAAGTACAAAGATCAAGTTGAGGGCACTTAACCTTTTTGATCGGGGGTTGATAGGGTCTCAGTAGCTAAGACTTTTTGGGAGGTATTCATTTGTACTTGATGTGCTGAGAAGAACCTGTAATTGTAGGAGGTGGGACCTATCCGGTTTTCCTTGCTAACATGCAGTGTAATGTACTATATTCTAAGTAAGCCAAGAGACGGCCAAATATGACCATGAGTACAACATAAGAGAGATGTAACTGAAGCTATATAATCATATACTCTATCATTGAGCTGATAAAGCACACTGATGAGTGGGAGTTGACAAGGTTTGTTAGTGTTACCTGCCCATATTATGTTGGAGACAAGCCATTGGGTCACACTAACCTGATATATGTATATATATGTATATATATATATATATATATATATATATATATGTATGTGTGTGTGTGTGTGTGTGTGTGTGTGTGTGTGCGTGTTTGTATGACAGAGAAATGCCGCTTTTGAGAGCATGGAATCCTTTGAGAATCGGAGGAAAAGTATTAGACCCTAATAGAATGCAGACTTCAATTGCAATTGCTAGGTGCTGTTTAAATGCAGCCAAAATGATAAATGAAGCTATATATCAGTGTATTTTATTACTGCCTTACTTGGAGTCTATAACTAGCAGTTAAAAACACCCAATGTAGCATACAATTATACAGCATGAATTGCATATGCACCATTATATTCCCAAATTTAGAACAAGGAACAAATTAAAGAACTTCAGCTTCAGATATCATTGATTAAATAGATTAATTTCTACATAATGCATGTCATAAAAATAACTCATACAACTTTCGTTCAATCAAATTAGAGAAGTAAACAAACCCATAACTCGACTTAACGAGGTGCCTTCTACTTCCCAGTAATCGAACCCTTCTTTCCCTTCATTGTCCAGCAATTGGTCTTTGTCCGCTGCCCTCTGCAGGACAGCCCGTCCATATGTCTTGCCCCTCTGTAGCATTGAATCGCCTTCAACCTCTCAATATCATGCGCAACTAATCGCCTCTACAAACTCCCAAAAAAAAAATTAGAGACAGAAAATAAAACCTAATCAAAGCATATTCTCATTTGATGAAGGAGAAATTCAATTGTTGCTACTTGTATAGACATATTGAAACAATACTTCAATGATAGAAATTTTTCTTTAATTTACTTGTAATAGTCATATCTGTGGCTTTATAAAATTGATAATGTGTATATTTTGAATTGTTGGATGCTTATAAAGGGAGGGAAACTGAATGGCCACCAAAATAACTCAGAACCCCATATCATCTAATAAAATATCTTACTAGTTACTCCCACTGTTCCACATAACAAGTTCCAGTTACCAATTTTTTTGTCCCACAAAAAGAGTCCTTTTCATTTTTAGTAGTACAAACTAACATCATAATATACCAAATTACTACCTCCATCCCAAAATATACAATCACAAAGTATTATATTTACTGATCAACATAGAATACAATTGCAGAGTTTAACTTTGATACAGTAGTGTGTACATCAGTACATGAGCATCGTTTCTTTGTGTTTGAAACTTTAATTCAAAAAATATATGGAACTGATGGAGTACTAATTTGCGACAACATATATAGATGGAGAGAAAAAGAAAATTACGAGATCTCCTTCAATCATGTACTTGTTGACTTCATCACGGAGAGCAATGATCTCTTCGTTACATAAATCTTTGGTGATTTTGTTCACAATATTCAGCTTACTTAGAATCTGCCGTGCCCTGCTACGGCCGATTCCATGGATATACTGCAAAGAGTACTCAATCTTCTTGTCGTTTGGAATCTCCGCACCAATCCGTAAACTTCTTTTCGAGAGATACACAACGGTATCAAGTTTGATCAATTTCGGATTCGGAAAGATGGAGAAAAAGCGGAAAACCATCCTTCTATCAACGCCGACTAACTCTGAATATGAGCCGAGTCCTCTTGTAATCTTTGCTTTGAGATGTAGGTCTTGAGATAAAATGACACTATTGTCCTCCTACCACTGTTAGAGAAAAGAGCTTAAACAGCTTTGGTTTTACATTTAAGCCCGCCCAATACGCTGAAATGTTAGTTTTTGGAAACCAATATTTTTACTCCATTTTTTGATATTTATACATAAAATGTGTCGCTAGATGTATAGCGACAGTAAAAAAATGTCGCTATACATCTATAGCGACATTTTTTATATAAAAATATCAAAAAATCATGTAGAAATATTAATTTCCTAATTTTATTCTAACAAACCAATCTCTCTCTCTTTTGTTATTTTTATATTATTGTTATATTTGTCAACGGAGTTATTATTTAAAATAATTAACAAAAAGTATAATATATGACGTTATGATTTTAATATTGAGTTTCAATTTTTTAAGTATTTTGTTAAATACATATTATTGTTATGAATAAATTAAGATATGCCGAATTATTTTTGCGTACCAACACATCTATGACATAACATAATCTATTAATCTTTATCAATAATTTCATGAATACATCATTTTTAGTCTTTAAGATTTATAGAGTTTACTAGTGTTCCAGATTCCCTGTCTTTTTCTGCAGCTCAATGTCAACAAATCATGGATCTCACTCAAGCTGGCATAAAGAATGCTTCGATCCTGGCCTAATTCTGCCGCACCTTCTCATCTAGCTGGTAATATTTTGTTGGGATATTTCACATGAATCTCACATCCGATAAATTTAAAAGTGTAGATGAGTTAATAAGTATGGTGCAGTCTCAACTTAATAAGTTAACTTTTTAGGTAAGGCCAACGGGCCCAATATATCGCTTTTTGGGCAGTGATGTGGGATAAATCGTTCTATTTCTACTATGCCACCTATACATTTTGCCAGTGACATTCAACTTAATTTTACTACAGTTGTGTCTCAATGATTTTGGACTCCGGACCAATTATCACATTACATCTTCTTGACAATGCTGTACCAGGTCATACACATACATTTGCCTACAAGCCACACCTATGTTGCCACTCATATTGGTAATATAAATCTAGGCTCCTACATTAAACTCTTAAATGTCTTGTGTGTTCCCTCATTCAAATACAATTTACTTTCTATATCCAAGCTCACTACTGATAATTCATGCACTGTTTTTTTTTCTTCTACCAAATTGTTATTGCAGGACCTTGCATTGAAGAGGAACATAGAGATTGCATGGTAGTATAGATGGATGCCTGATGCCTCTTCAAGCTTAATATCAATCTTCTTAAAAACTCTGTTATATGTAATACTTCCTCGGTCATCATTTGCCTATTACTTTTGACTCTTCAGAGTCTGCCGGTCTCCACTCTCACTTCCTGACTCTTCAGCCTCCATCCCTAATGTTTCTATCAGGCCTACTAGAACTAAGCAATTACCTCTCAAATTTCAAAATTTAACAGGTCTCCTTTCTTATCTTACTACAGCTCTTGCTTCCTCATCAACTGCAACTGTTACCTTGCTTCTAGTGCTCTTGTTCGTGAACCTTCTACTTATGCTCAAGCTGTTAAGAGTGATCACTGGTGTAAGGCTATGCTCACTGAGATTACAGATCTTGAAGCTAATAACACCTGGGAGATTGTCCCTTAATTTACCTGCTGGTAAAAAGGCAGTTGGTTGAAAATGACTCTACAAAGTTAAATATAATCCTGATGGTACTGTGGAAAGGTACAAAGTTAGGCTTGTTGCTAAAGCCTTTACTCAAACTAAGGGATTGATTACTTTGACACTTTTGCTCGGTAGCTAAAATGACTACTGTGAGGGTTCTAATTACATAAGTTGTAATACATGGCTGGTCCTTGACTCAAATGGATGTTACAAATGCATTTCTTCATGGTATATGTCCTTGCCTCCTGGCTTTCACAATTCTATCTCATCCAAGTACCAAACTTATGCTCCTATGGTCTGCAAACTTAAGAAATCTTTATATGGGCTCAAACAAACTCCAAGGTAGTGGTTTGTTAAATTTTCCTTAGCTCTTCACTTATTAGGCTTTACACAGTCTTGCAGTGATCATAGTCTGTTTATATATAGTACTTCAACTGATTTCATTGCAGTTCTAGTTTATGTGAATGACATTTTAGTCACACGTACGGGTTCTAGTTTAATTACTCAAGTGAATACTTTTCTCAAAACTAAATTTTTAATCAAGGATTTAGGTCCTTTGAGATATTTTCATGGGCTTGAGGTTGCTAGGTCTGCAAAAGGTATATACTTAAACCAAAGAAAATATTCTCTGGATATTTTACAAGAAGTTGGTTGAACTGATGCTAGACCTTCCAACGTACCTATAGAGCAACATCATTCTCTTTTGATTGCCACCGGTGACACACCATCTGTAGCTCAAACTGGTACATACAAAAGACTAGTGGGCAGGCACATTTACCTTGCAATAACCAGGCCAGACTTGTCCTATACTGTGCATATTCTATCTCAGTTTCTTTCTTAGCCTAAATATGCCCATTTGTAAGCTGCCTTCAAACTGGCAAGACACCTCAAACAATCACCAGGACAAGGCATCCTATTTCCTGCAACAAGCTCATTGTCTTTATCAGCTTTCTGTGATGCTGACTGGGGAGGAGGGTGTAAAAATTCTAGGCAATCTCTCACTGGTTGTTGCATTAAGCTAAGAGACTTACTGATTTCTTGGGGAAGTAAGTAACAATCAACAATGTCTAGAGCATCAGCTGAAGCTGAGTACTATAGATCCATGGCTGATACCTGTTGTGAAGTAACTTGGCTGTAGGCTTTTTCTCAAAGACTTTGGGGTGACTAATCTTACTCCTGTGTGGCAACAAATCAGCTTTATACAAATTGCTTCCAACCCAGTGTTTCATAAAAGAACAAAGCATATCAAGATTGATTACAACATTGTTCGACAAAAGATCACTCAAGGAGTTATGATCTCACCCACCCACTCATTTATCCTCAAAACTTCAACCTGCTAATCTATTTACTAAACCCTTGTCATCTGACCAGCTTCAGCTTCTCATGTCCAAGTAACTTGAGGGGGGATGATAAATATACTACATTAAGTAGTAATCATTTTTCTCATTTCCTGTTTGTATCATAACCTTACTTGTAAAAGCTTGAAAAACGAATCACAAGGCAAAATTAGATGCTTCAATCTTAATTCATCTAACCCTTTATAAATGAAGTTCAAAAAAAGGTAGTTCATTTTAGGGCAATGATTTGTAACACGATATGCAATAAGAGGACAATTTTTGAATTATGAATAAGTTGACACGTTTAATTTGAAATTTAAATGGACCAGACGTGAGTTATCAACAGATTGACACGTTTAACACTATTACACACATTTATTTAAAATAATAATCAAATTAATATGATATAACATTATAATTTAAGATAAATATTAAATTTTTAACTTTATTCGTTATTTTTTAAGCATGTTATCTTGTATTTATTTAAATATATATTGTTGTGATGAATAAATAGTGTTATTATTTAATAAATAACTGAATGAAGTTGTATTTCTTTATTTAAATTTTTTAATTTTATGCTAAATAGGTTATAAACAGATTGGCAGGTTTAACCCGATTAATGCTTAGCAAAAAAAAAAAAAAAAAAAAAGTTTAGTCCGATTAACAAATAAGTTATTAAGTGATAAAATATTTTGTCCTAAAAAATATGAGCAAGTAAATGTAGACACTTAAAATTTATACATCTTTTCTCTAACAGTGGCAGGACGGCAAAAGTGTTTTTCACGACCAGAAGGTAAAGATGTCAAAGCAAAGATTACAAGGCTCGGAACGATTATTTGAAGTCCTTAAGTGACAAGCTACATAAAAGAAGATGGGTGGCTATGGGTGGCTAATCGGTGTTTATAGAAGGATGGTTTTTACCCTTTTCTTCATATTTTTGAATCCAAAATTGGTCAAAGTTAATGTCATTGTGTAACTCTTAAAAAGAGCTTTCCGAATTGGTATGAAATATTTTCTAACTCTTTTCGATTTGAAAGTTATGGATGTTTCAATGCACAAAACAAAAAGTTGATTGCGCGACACAAAAATGTTGCAGGTGGGCCCACCCTAGAGTTGTCGCGGGTGGACCTGAGGCTGCCGCAGGTAGATTTATGGCAGGCCTAGGGTGCCTATATAAGATTGCTAATTGGGCTCATTTTCTAGAGAATAAAAGGCATTTTAAAGAGAGAAAATGTGTTATCTAAGGAGAGAAATAAATAGAGTAAGAGAGAAACCTCTCTAAATCCAATCTAGATCTAGTTTTTCTCATCAAATCTCCCACTAATCTATTATATATTAAGCCATTCATACAAAGCTTAAGAAGGAAGAAACTCCCACTCCCAATGTTCATTTCTCATCTTTATATAAGATCGATCTAGCTTAGATTTAGCTCATTTTGTCGATCGTTGTGCTTGAGCTTTGTTTGCTTTTGATTATTTCTCCTAACATTCTAGATTACTTTTAGGGATGTTTGGATCTTATTTGTGTGATTATGGATAGTTAGATACAGAGCCGGTCCTGAGTTTTTTAAGGTCCAGGGCAAATTTTCTCAAGTGTGCCCCTTTATATAAATTAAATAAATAAATAAATAAATTATCAACTAATTAATTTTATTAAAATTATAAGAATTTACAAAAGATAAGAAAGAACATTTTAAAATGTCATCGAAGCAAATAATCATCACATGTACGTACAAAATAAAAATATCAATGAAATCGGTAAAACTAATGAAATTCTCACTGTAGTTGGCAAGTTTTACTGATTACACAATTGAACTTTTAATTTTTTAAATTACCCCACTAAACTAATTATTATTTTGAAATTGGGTTATTCCGTTAAAACAAATAAACGAACGTTAATTTTTTATCTACAAAACTAATGAATTACCCACTATAGTTGGCACGTTCTAGGCCATGCGCCATATCCTAGATTTTTATAAAGGCTCTAGAGAGTTTGCCAAAGACTCTTATAGGAAGCAGCCTACACTTCTACCTTTATATAGGTGAACCCATCAAGTGTAAACTGACATACACCACCTTTTAGGGCTTTGAGTTTCATTAAGAATCTAAATGATTCATCCTATCATAATTTGTAAGTAAGAACCACATACACACAGGGAGAAATATAAATAATTGTAGTACTTTAATTAAATAATTATATGACTTCTTGTTACCCATTGAACCCAATTAATGGGATCTCTAATCACATAGGTTGGGTTTCCATCATATATTATTTATTCAAAATGTTGGCAATAGTCCTATCCCTCTGGATGCTTCTTGGACTATCTTTTTACTCAATCCCTTAGTAAGTGGATCCGCTAGGTTCTTTTCAGACCTCACAAATTTCATAGAAATAACCTCGTTACTGATCAACCCTCGTATAATATTATGCCTCAAGCGAATATGTCTCTGTTTTCCATTATAAAAATGGTTTATTGCCCTGCCAATAGCTGCTTGAGAATCACAATGCAAAGAAATAGAAGGAATTGGCTTAGACCACAATGGTATATCAGCCAATAAATTCCTTATCCACTGTGCTTCTGTACCTGCCAATTCTAAAGCAATAAATTCAGATTTCATAGTAGATCTATCATTTCAAGTTTGTTTAGCAGATTTCCAAGAAACAGCTCATCCACCTAAAGTAAACACGTAACCACTAATGGAGTTTGTTTTATCATTATCAGATACCCAATTAGCATCACAATATCCTTCTAAAACACTAGAATGACCAGTAAAATGTATACCTACATTAACTGTTCCTTTTAAATACCTCATTAGTCGTGACAATGCATTCCAATGATCTTGTGAAGGTTTATGTGTATATCTGCTAAGTCTACTAATGGCATATACAATATCAGGTCGAGTACAGTTCATTAAATACATTACACTACTATTGATTCTAGCATATTCATCAATTTGTGCAATACCATTCCCTTTATTTTTCTTTAAATGCACACTAGAGTCATATAGGGTTCCTAATGGCTCTTCATTAAAGACATTAAATTTCTTAAGAATATTTTCCACATAATGGGACTGTGATAAAACTAAACCATTTGCATATTTATTTATTTTCATGCCAAGAATCAAATTCGCTTCTCCTAAATCTTTCATGTCAAATTTAGAAGATAAAAAATCTTTAGTAGTTTTCACAACTTTCTCATCAGTACCAAATATTAGTAAGTCATCCACATATAAACAAATAATCACACCACAATTTCCATTGAATCTACTATAGACACAACTATCATATTCATTTTCCACAAAATCATTAGACAAGAGAGTTTTATTATATTTTTTATTTCATTATTTTGGTGCTTGTTTTAAACCATACAAAGATTTTACGAGTCTACACACTTTATGTTCTTCACCTGGAACAACAAAACCTTCAGGTTGACACATATATATTTCTTCATTTAACTCTCCATTCAAAAAGGCAGTTTTAACGTTCATTTGGTGGATTATCAATTTATGAATAGAAGCCAAAGCAATTAAAATTCTTATAGTTGCTAATTTAGTTACTGGTGAGTAAGTGTCAAAATAATCAAAACCTTCCTTTTGAGTAAACCTTTTTGGTACAAGTTGTGAGACCCCAAATTTTATGAATAAAATTTTAAATTTCTCGAAATATTTTTTTTAAATATTATGGTGTGGATTTGATATAATTTTATAGTTGTGGGTAGTATTTATAAATTTTGCAAAGTATGCAAGTTGTTATAAAATATTCGTTTGATCAGGGAATATTTTTTTATCGGGGAATATCTGTACTACGACACAATCATTGGTGGACCCTATAACGGAAGTATTGTCGTAGTTAGAAAACGACAGAATTATCTTTTTATAAAAATAACGGCGAAAGTGTTACCGTTAAAACTGTTGAACTACTTTCAGTAGTAAAGTAAAAGAATACGATGTCTGGCGTGGTTGCATAGTAGCACACGGTATTGATTATTAATGCTTACGTAAAAAGTCACTCAGTTATACTCAATTATTGTTACAGTAATTGCTGCATCATATCTCTCATATTATTGATTCAATTATTGTCATAGTATCATCTGTATAATTTGTTATATTATTAAATCAATAATTGAGACGATACAGTTATTCATATTATTATTTGCAATATTAACAATGTCTAAAAGTTCTGTCAAGGAGAGGTTAGATAATCTAATTGCGCGCCAATAGGGAAAAATTCTTATCCGAAATTCTGGGAACGACCTGGTTGTTAAATATTATGAGTTATAATATTAATGATGAATAAGTTCGTGTTGATTAAAGATGAAATTGATAGTTCCATTGTGTGGGAATTATTAGTGTTAGTGGAAATCGACATTTATTTCGATAATAATTGATGTCTGGAAGTTATCGGGTAATTAACCGGGTAAATAAGCAATTAATTGCTATTGAATCACATGATTATAAATATTTGTTCACATGTGTGTACTATTGATTCACATTCATTTACTATTAGGGGAGTTGGTGCAAGATTGATAATACTTGCATGACTAAATTAAAAATTGAGGTATAGTTGAAGGTACTATACTGTAATTGATTTTTTCACATGTTTAGAACTATTGAGTCACATGATTTACTATTGATTCACATGATTTACTATTAGGGGAGGTTGTGCAAGTTTGATAATACTTGCAGGACTAAAGTAAAAATGAAGAAAAAGAGGGAGGTATTATACTGTAATATTTTGAGCCCCAAAACGTGCAATTATCGAAATTATATTTTCCTATAAATAGAATCTCATTCTTCCTTCATTTCTCACCAATTAACTAAAGCTATAGAACAATTATTATAGAGAGAAAGAAGAAGAGAAACATGCTACCTCACTATTCCAGTATCCAGCTTTCTTCTAAGTTAAGGGGTATTATTCTTTCGTATTCATGAAGAGAGTTATTTTCTTTCAATACTCATAAGTGTTGTTATTCCATTCTTTATTATTATGTTGGAATAACTTGTCTATGCAAAGTACCGCATACATGGTGAAATTCTTACATTATTTCATTCTTTATTATTCTCGTTGGAATAACTTTTATGCATGCGATTATCGCATGCTGGTGAATTCTATTGTTATTCCATTCTTTATTATTCTCATTGGAATATCCTCACATGCATGCGGATTACGCATGACACGGTTCCATTCTTTATTATTCTCGATGGAATATCCTCGCATGCATGCGGATTACGCATGACTTGGTTCCATTCTTTATTATTCATTGGGAATAACCTATCTCATGCGATTACCTATCGCATGCATGGTGAATTCTTCGTTATTCCATTCTTTATTATTTTGTTGGAATAACTTTTGTCTATGTGGATTACTGCGTGCATGGTGAATGATCCTTCGTATTCATTCCTTATTAAATTGTGGAAATGATCATCTATTGGATTACTGCGTGGCGGGTGAAAATCCATTTGCAGTTTTGTATATTCTATTATACTCGTCTGAGATATCATTTATTTTTTACTCACCATGGAATATCATTTTCTTTGGTATTTTTTTTACGAGTTACTAGTCATGGGTTACTATTCACCCAATTACTATTCACTCTAGTATTATTTACTCAGGTATTCGGGGTACTTTTTGTGTCAGAGTACTATTCACGAGTCACTATTCACGGGTTACTATTCACCCAATTACTATTCACTCTAGTATCATTCACTCGGGTATTCGGGACACTTTTCGTGTCGGAGTACTATTAACGGGGTACTATTCCCGATGTACTATTCACGGGATAATATTCACCCGAAAAATATATTTCTTTTCTGTCCAAATTATTTTTGGTACATGAATACTATTCTTGAATTTTACTCTACAAAGAAGTATCATGTTGACAATTTGGGCGTTATTGATTCCTGGATAAATTAAATTATAAATCTTTAAAATTTATCCTTGAACTTGTTTTATTGAATTATTATGTCATTGTCATCATCCTCATGCTTATATTGTGATGAAAGTCATCTTTGAATTACGTTCATAGATGGACTTGGTATGATTATGACCAGGGATTATTTGGTATAATTATGACCGTAATGTGACGAATGATGTGGTAAAAGTCCTCATTGGCATGTAGTTCATTGATGGACAGTTGTTGGTATGGTTATGACCAGGGATTATTCGGTATAATCATGACCATTGATGATTACATGAATATCCTTGGCCGTGGTACATGCATGATTCAATTTTATTTATTAAGCTGAGTCTCAGCGATAAAGTTGATGAAAAACTTTTTAAATCATAGAAGATAATAGATTTTATGCTCTACTTGACTCTTCTAATGGATTGCTTATTTCATTTGCAGATTGTTGATCTAAAACTTGTTGTACATTGTATTCTATCGGTTGTTATCTTTGTTGAAGGCTAAGGATAATTTATTCTACATTATCTTAGTCATAATATTTCTTCTTTGGGCTAGTTGAGCTCACCCTTTCTTTCATTGTTCTCTTGAGAAATGAGAATATAGGCGGGACGAGTCGAGGAATGGAGTGATGGTCCGGGATAAATGGCTTTAGTAGTCCTCACTATTCTACGGAATAATGTGATAATAATTATAATGAGGACCGTAAAGACCCCAACTTTTATGAATAAAGATGAATTTTCTATAATTATCATTTTTGAATATTATGGAATGAATTTGATATAATGTTATAGTTGTGGGTAATATTTAGAAATTTTGCAAAGTACGCAAGTTGTTTATAATATTCTTATTTGCTCGGGAATATTCGTTTTAATAGGAATATTAAATGCGACGGTCCAATCATTAGTGGACTCCATAACTTGGAATTATTGTCGATCGAGAAAACGACAAAAATATTTTTATGAAAATAACGGCGGAAGTTTTACCGTTAATCTTTGTTGAAATACCCGGTTAAAAAATACGATGTCGTGTGGTTGCATAGTAGCACACGGTATTGATTATTGATAATTACGTGAGAAATCACTCACTTTTGTTCAATTATTGCTTCAGTAATTGTTGCATAGTATCTCACGTTAATTAATTCAATTATTGTCGATATTTATATATTATTAAATCAATAATTGAGACGATGAAGTTATTAATATTATTATTTGTAATATTAACGATGTCTAGAAGTTCTGCCAAGGAGAGGTTTGGTCACCTAATTATGCACCAATAGGGAGAAATCCTTATTGGAAAGCCCCCTCTTTCTTGGGGACGACCTGGTCGATTAATAGTGTGAATTATAATAATGATGATGAAGTTTTGTTTTATTAGTATTATTAATGTAATAAAACAGAAAAGCTTTTTATATAAAACAGAATACTTTTATAAAGTTATTCGTTTTATTAGACTATAAATAGAATATATTATATTCTATTATGCATATTATTTTTCATAGTAAAATCTTTTTATATAAAAATGAATACTTTTATAAAGTTATCTGCTTTATTAGACAATAATTAGAATATATTATATTTTATTATGCATAGTGCTGCGTAGTGTTTGTATAGTAAAATCTTTTATATAAAATGTAATACTTTTATAAATTTATTCGCTTTATTAGATTATAAATAGAATATATTATATTTTATTGTAAACCAATCTGACCGCTTAGCTTAAAAGTAAATCAATCGGACCATTCAGAATTAGTTACTATTCACCATTCTTCTATAAATAAAGCTCATTCCTTCATTATTTCTTACGAATTCATTGAAACTCTAGAGAGAGAAACTATAGAGAGAAGAAAGAAAAGTGTTCGCTACTTCACCACTTCTATATCCGGTTTCTTCTAAGGTAAGGGTATTATTTCTTTCATATTCATGAAGAGAACTTCATTATTCCATTTTTATTATTACATTGGAATAACTCAGATATCTGCCGCAATACCCTATACTTGGTAAAAATTTTCTATTATTCCATTCTTTATTATTCATTTGGAATAACTTTTTACATAAAAGTACCGCATATACATGGTGAAATTCTTCCATTATTCCATTCTTTATTATTCTCATTGGAATAACTTTTGTACATCTGAGTAACGCATACATGGTGAAATTCTTCATTATTCCATTCTTTATTATTCTCATTGGAATATCTATCGGTCGCAATTTACTTTGACACAGTTCCGTTATTTATTATTACATTGGAACATCCTCATGCATGCGTTTAAGCATGACTGGTTCCGTTATTTATTATTACATTGGAACTTCTTGTGCGCATGCGAATTTCGCTTTTACCCGTTTTCGTTATTTATTATTACATTTGGAACATCCCGCTTGCAATGCAATTTACGCTTTACCGGTTTCGTTATTTATTATTCATTGGAACATCCATTTGCAAATTTCGCCTTACCTGGTTCCGTTATTTATTATTCCGTTGGAACATCCTGTCTGTGATTTTACACATGACTTGGTTCCGTTATTAATTATTTTGTTGGAACATCTTGTCGGTGCGAATTTCGCCTGACCTGGTTCCGTTATTTATTATTCTATTGGAATATCATGTCTGTGCGTTTACGCATGACCTAGTTCCATTGTTTATTATTACATTGGAATAACATGTCTGCGGTCTATCGCATCGCATGCCTAAGTGATTTCTTTTGTTATTCCATTCTTTATTATACTCAGTTCGTTAAAGTTTTGACTTCTATACTCCATGAAATTAGTGGAATATCCTTGATATTTGCGCTTCATCCAGTATCTTTTCATGGAAATATTCTTCTGAGCATTCTTGAATTTTACTCTACAAAGAAGTATCATGTTGACAATTTGGACGTTATTAGTTCGTGGATAAATTAATTCTTGAACTTATTTTATTGAATTCTTATATCATTGTCATCATCCTCATGTTTATATTATGTTGAAAGTCATCTGTGGCCTGTAGTGCATAGATGGACTTGGTATGATTATGACCAGGGATTTATCGGTATAATCATGACCGTAATGTTACAAATGATGTGGTAAAAGTCCTCATTGGCCCATAGTGCATTGATGGACAGTTGTTGGCATGATCATGACCATTGATGAATACACAAATATCCTTGGCCCGTAGTGCATGGATAATTTATGGATGTGATACTAATGAATATCCTTGGCCGTAGTGCAGGGATGACGTGGATTATTTATTAAGCTGAGTCCCAGCAATAATAGTGATGAAAAATCTTTTAAATCATAAAAGATAGTAGATTTTATTCTTTACTTGACTCTTTTAATGGATTGCTTGTTCCGCTACAGTTAAACTTGATGTTTGTTATATTGTACCAGTTTAACATTGTTGAAGGCTAATGATAATTTATTCTGCATTATCTTAGTCATAATATTTCTTACTGGGCTAGTTGAGCTCACCCTTTTACTTTCATTGTTCTCTTCAGGAAATGAGAATGTAATAGGGACTAGTCGGGGGAACGGAGTGACGGTCTAGATAATAGCATTAGTAGTCCTCACTATTCTGTTAAATAGAGTGATAATAAATGTAATGAGGACTCAATTGAGTGTGGATATTGTCCAGATGACAATATTTGTATTAAAACTCACAACTTATGTTTTTTCGTATTTTACACGACTGTTGTATAATTAAGTTGTATTTGAATGTTGTACCATGTATTTGGCGACTCAAGATGGGTGATGTATACCTATTTTGGGGGTGTCACAGTTGGTATCAAAGCTTAAGGATATGATCCCTAGCTAAGATGTGAGATAAGAACTAGGAGGGGAGAGACGGGGAATTCATTCGCTAGTATGACCTACCTAAGTTTATTTGGTATTCAATTGGTCGCTCAGAATATAGGGATAATATGTGATATATTAATTAACCCTTATTCTGTGGCAGTGTTTGAAAATTGCATCCGAGAATATTGAGAACATCAATGGAGCATAGGAGACCGTTGAGTCTCCACGGATCAATAATCAGGATAATGTGCATCAGGAAGGCGATAATCCTCAGGCAAACAACAACATTGACCAGATAATGAACGATGGAATGTTCGGAGGCTTTATGCAATTCATGCAACATCGGCAAGAGCGGCTCTGTCCAAAATGCGGTGGAAACACCGGCAACTCTCCCGACAGTCATCCGCTTAGCGAGTTCGAGGAACTGGGACCACCGAGTTTTTGGAGAGCCAAAACCACTTAAAGCGAGACGTGGATAAAGCAGATTTGCAAGATATTTGATGTCTTGGGATGCTCCGAGGATCAAAAGGTTCCATTTGCCACCTTCATGTTGCGTGCAGATGTGACGTCCCCAAAATTGGTATACATCACCTATTCTGAGTCGCCAAATACATGGTACATAATACAAATACAATCTTTAATATACAACAAGAGAGCTGTGAGTTTTAATACAAATACTGTCTTTTAGACAATATCCACTCTCAGAATAAGTTCTCATTACATTTATTGTCACACAATTTAATGTAATAGTGAGGACTACTAATACTATCATATGGACCGTCCACTCCGCTCCCCGATTAGTCCCGCCACGCTCTCATTTCTCAAGAGAATAAAGAAAGAAAGGGTGAGCTCAACTAGCCCAAAGAAGAAATATTATGACTAAGATAATGCGTAATAAATTATCATTAGTCTTTAACAATGTTAAACCGATAAAATATAATAGACATCAAGTTTAATCAAGCAATGAACAAGCAATCCATTAAAAGAGTCAAGTAGAGAATAAAATCTACTATCTTTTATGATTTAAAAGGTTTTTCATCACTTTTATCATTGGACTCAAATTTTAATAAATAAACCACATCATCCCCGCCTTTCTACGGCCAAGGATATTCATTATTATCACAACCACAAATTATCCATGCACTACGGGCCAAGGATATTCGTATTCATCAATGGTCATGATCATGCCAACAATCATCCATCAATGCACTACGCCAATGAGGAGTTTTACCACATTATTTGTAACATTACGATTATGATTACAATCGAATAATCCTCTCGGTCATAATCATATCAAGTCCATCTATGCACTATATGCCATGTATGACTTTCAACAAAATATAAACATGAGGATGATGACAATGATATAAGAATTCAATAAAACAAGTTTAAGAATTAATTTATCCAGGAACTAATAATGTCCAAATTGTCAACATGATACTTCTTTTGTAGAGTAAAATTCAAGAATGCTCAGAAGAATATTTCTATGAAAAGATAATGGATGAAGCGCAAATATCAAGGATATCCCACTAATTTCATGGAGTATAGAAGTCAAAACTTTAACCAACTGAGTATAATAAAGAATGGAATAACAAAAGAAATCACCATGCATGCGTACTTTGCATGATAAAAAGTTATTCCAACAGTAACAATAAATAATCTTAACTGTGTCGTGTGTATACGCACCGAATAGATATTCCAATGAAATAATAAAGAATGGAATAACAATAGAAATCACTATACATGCGATTGCATGGACAAACGAGTTATTCCAATAGAATAATAAATAATCGGAACCAGTCTCAAGCGTAAAATGCATGCATGTGATATTCAAATGTAATAATAAAGATTTTAACTAGGTCCGGCGTAAAACGCATGCATGTGAGGATATTCAAAATGTAATAATAAAAATGGAATAACAACATAATTTCACCACGTATGCAGTATTATAAAGACAAAGTTATTCCAAAATGAATAATAAATAATGGAATAATGTAAGAATTTCACCAAGTATAGGGTAGCTCACAGATACAAAGTTATTCCAATGAATAATAAAGACCGAATAACGAAGTTCTCTTCATGAATATGAAAAATAAATACCCCTTACCTTATAAAGAAGAGTACTCACGACGGTAGGGCGGGGATATACTTGAAGAAACTTGCACTTTCGCTTAAAAGCTTTCTTAAACGCTAAAGAAATACGCCAAGATAGAAGAATAATTCATCTCTCTGGTTTTCTCTCTAGAGTTTCAGTGAATTCGTAAGAAATAATGAAAGAATGAGCTTTTATTTATAGAAGAATGGACAGAATAGTAACCAATCCATGAATAGTCCAGATCGATTTACTTTAAACAGATGGTCCAGATTGAATTATAATAAAATATAATATATTCTATTTATAATCTAATAAAACGAATAACTTTTAAAAAGATTTTACTATCAAAACACTATATATGTGCACTATGCAAATACTATGCATAATAAAATATAATATATTCTAATTATTGTTCTAATAAAACGAATAACTTTATAAAAGTATTCATTTTATATAAAAAGATTTTACTATTAGCTTTAATAAAACGAATAACTTTATAAAAGTATTCTGCTTTTTATATAAAATTTTTTTCTGTTTTATTACATTAATAATACTAATAAAACAAAACTTCATCATCATTATTATTATTCACACTATTAATCGACCGTGTCGCTCCTGAAAGAGGGGGCTTCCAATAAGGATTTCTCCCTATCATGCCGCAATTAGGTGACCAAACCCCTCCTCGCGTAACTTCTGACATCGTTAATATTGTAAATAATAATATTAATAACTACTCATTATCTCAATTATTGATTTAATAATAATAAAAAATATTGACAATAATTGAATCAAATAACGTGAGATACTATGCCACAATTCTCAAGCAATAATTGAACAAAACTGAGTGACTTCTCACGTAAGCATCAATAATCAATACCGTGTGCTACTATGCAACCACGCGTATTCTCGCATTTTTAACACTGGGTGTTTCAACAGTTAACGGTAAAACTTCCGCCGTTAATTTCATAAAAAATATTTTGTCGCTTTCTCAATCCGACAATAATTCCCTTTGGGGTCCACTAATGATTGTGGTCGTCGCATTTAATATTCCCCACCAATCGAATATTATAAACAACTTTGCGTACTTTGCAAAATTTATAATTATTACCCACAACTATAACATTATATCAAATTCATTCCATAATATTTAAAAATGATAATTATAGAAAATTCATCTTTATTCATAAAAGTTGGGGTCTTACAATCTCCCTTTCTTATGAAATTTTGCCCTCGAAATTAGGGTACGTACCGGGTATGTCGAAAAGGTAAGGATACCTTGATTTCATTTCAGATTCTAACTCCCAGGTTATTTCCTCAACATCGTGGTTCCTCCATAAAACTTTGACTTGAGGTATAACCTTGGAGCGTAGAATATGTTCCTTCTTATCCAAGATTTGAACAAGAACCTCTTCATACGTTAAATCTTCCGCTATTTCGTCCGATTCTAACTCAATAATTTGGTTCGGGTCTTTCACATATTTACGTAACATGGATATATGAAAAACGTTATGAACACGAGACATACTTGGCGGTAAACCAAGACTATAGGTTACAGTCCCTACTCGATCGAGGATTAAAAATGGGTCAATGAATCGAGAATTGAGCTTTCCTCTCTTTCCAAATCTCATAACTCCTTTCCATGGAGAAACACGTAACAACACATAATCTCCAATATCGAATTCCACGTCCTTTCGATGAAGACTAGCATAACTCTTTTGTCGATCTTGTGAGGTTTTTATACGTTGCCGGATCGTTTGTATCTTTTCCATAGTCATACGTACTAACTCCGGTCCCAACAACGTTGCCTCACCCACCTCATCCCAGCATACTGGAGAACGACACTTTCTTCCATACAACGTTTCGAATGGAGCCATGCCAATACTTGCTTGATAACTGGTTGTTGTAGGAAAACTCCACCAATGGTAAGAACTTATCCCAACTTCCTTTGAAGTCAAGGACACGAGTCTTAATAAATCTTCAAGAGTTTGAATAGTCCTCTCTGATTGTCCGTCCGTTTGAGGATGATATGCCGAACTAAATCGTAAATCCGTGCCCATAGCTTTTTGCAAACTAACCCAAAATCGTGAAGTGAATCTTGGGTCTCGATCAGAAACTATGGATACTGGCATACCATGCAATCTTACAACCTCGTTTATGTACATACGAGAAAGACATTCAAGTGTATAAGTTTCTCGTATAGGTAAGAAATGAGCAGACTTGGTCAATCTATCAACAATGACCCAAATTGCATCTATGCCTTGAGAAACCTTGGGAAGACCAGTAACGAAATCCATGGTAATGTGCTCCCACTTCCATTCTAGAATTTCAAGTGGTTGCAATGGACCTTTTGGAACTTGATGTTCCGTCTTGACTCGTTGACAGGTTAAACACCTTGAGATAAACAAATATATCTCCCGCTTCATATTGCCCCCCACCAAATGTATGTCAAGATCATGATACATTTTGGTACTCCTAGATGGATTGAAAATGGTGTGTTGTGCACCTCCATCATGATTTTATACTTTAAATCGTAATCATTAGGAACACAAAGTCTGGAGTTGACTCGAAGTATTCCTTCTTCATCGATTCTTACTTCCGACATATCACCTTCTTGTACTTTCTTCCTCATATGCATCAACTCCAGGTCTGTAGCTTGAGCAGCTTTAACTTTATCAATTAAAGTCGGTTCTACTCGTATATTCGCCATCATCACGTGGGTCCCTGGAGTCTTTATCTCTATCTCCATCCTTTGCAAGTCATACAAAATGGGCCTTTGTATTAAAAATATCGCACTCGTACCCACATATGATCTTCTACTCAATGCGTCAGCTACCACGCTTGCTTTGCCAGGATGATATTGGATGGTATGATCATAATCTTTCAATGATTCGAAGCCAACGTCATTGCCGCGTGTTGAGTTCCTTTTGAGTGAAGAAATATTTGAGGCTTTTATGATCCGTAAAGATCTCCACTTTCTCCCCATACAAGTAATGCCTCCAAATTTTAAGTGCGAAGACAACAGCTGCCAACTTTAGATCATGAGTAGGATAATTCCTCTCATATTCTTTGAGTTGTCGAGAGGCATAGGCTATGACTTTCCCATATTGCATGAGAACACATCCTAACCCTTTGTCTGAAGCATCACCGTAGATGACAAATCCCTCCGAGCCAGATGGTATTGTTAGAACAGGTGCTGAAATGAGTCTTCTCTTGAGTTCTTTAAAACTTTTCTCACATTCCTCACTCCAACCTAATTTTGTATCTTTCCGATTCAGCTGAGTTAATGGAGTAGCGATTCGAGAAAACCCTTCTACGAATCTCCGATAATAACCATTTCCTGTAGAAAAGCTACGTTTTGATCATCGATTTAGGTTGTTCCCGACTTTGAATGGCTTCAATCTTTCTTAGGGTCAATGGATATTCCATGACTTGATACCACGTGCCCAAGGAATGCTACTTCCTCGAAGCGTAACTCACATTTCTTTAACTTGGCATAAAGCTTATATTCACGGCTTTTGGATATCGACCTCAAGTGTTGCTTCATGATCTTCACGGCTTTTGGAATAAATAAGGATGTCATCAATAAAGACGACCACAAAGTGATCCAAATATTCCTTGAATACTTGGTTCATCATATCCATGAAGGCGTAGGAGCATTAGTCAATCCAAAAGACATGACTAGAATTCATAATGCCCATCATCGAGTTCTAAAAGCCGTCTTTGAATGTCATCGATTCTAATCTTCAATTGGTGATATCCAGAACGAAGATCAATTTTTGAAAAGAATTTGGCGCCTTGTAACTGGTCAAACAGGTCAACAATACGTGGTAATGGGTACCTATTTTTGATGGTGACATGATTCAACTCCCGATAATCAATACAAAGTTGCATACTCCCATCTTTCTTCTTCACGAATAGAAACAGAGCACCCCAAGGAGAAGTACTAGGACGAATAAAGCCAATGTCTAACAATTCCTCGCATTGGGTCTTTAACTCCTGAAGTTCAATAGAGCCATTCGATATGGGGCTTTGGAAATGGGTTTTATCTGGGTTCAAGGTCGATACAAAATTCAATTTCACGCTCTGGGTAGGCCGGGAAGTTCTTCGAGAATACGTCAGAAATTCATTAACAATAGAAATATTATTCAAAACTGACGTATTTTTGTTTAGATCCGTGACATGAGCTTAAAAAGCTTGACATTCGTTTTTCAATAAATGAATAGCTTTATGGCTTGAGATGACAGTGATTGATTTTAATGGTTTGGTTGCTTGAATTCGCAATATAGGTTGGTTAGGAATATGAAAGCTAACAACCTTACGAAAACAATCAATTTTTGCATGACGAGTGGTTAACCAATCAATCCCAAGAATTACGTCAAATGTAAGTATTTTCAATAAAATAAGATCGACAGGTAATGTGAGGGTACCGATTTGAACTAAACCAGACTTATAAACAGTGGATGTAATGAAAGTTTCTCCCAACGGAGTTTCAACAGATAAGTCAAAGTCTAATTTCTCCGGAGTCAAATTTAAACGTTGAGAGCAAGTAGGAGAAATAAAAGAATGGGTAGAACTGGTATCAAATAAGGTATATACTTCGCTAGAGTTTATGATAAGCTTACCCGTGATGACCTCATTCGGGTTCCTTGCTTTCTAGAAGGTCACGACAAATGCTCTCCCTTGTACTACTGACTTTGACTTTTCTGGGGCGTCCTTTGGTCCCTCCATCCTAGCTGAACTTGTCTTCGGTGAACGATAAAATCGGGCTAGGTGACCTTCTCTTCCACAATTATAACATGCTTTGGACGATATGGCGCAGTTTGGACTGATGTGTCCTTCCCCTCCGCATTTAAAGCATATGATAGGTGGTCGTTCTCCTTCCTTAACCACGGGTGTTGCTGCTGACGTCTTTCCATCATTGTTGAATCTCCTCTTCTTGAAATGTCCATTCTTATTTTTTTGACCATGATTACCACCGAAGTGGTTATCATTTCTGGCATGTTGATTCCCTCCACGCATATTGTCACCGCTTCGATGACTGTTATTGTGAGACCTCAGATTTTATGAATAAATATTTAATTTTCTCGAAATAATTTTTTTTGAATATTATGGTGTGGATTTGATATAATGTTATAGTTGTGGGTAGTATTTATAAATTTTGTAATGTATGCAAGTTGTTATATAATATTCGATTGGTCGGAGAATATTCGTTTTAACAGGAATATTCAAATGCGACTTTAAGACAATCATTGGTGGACCCCACAATGTAATTATTATCGGATTGAGAAAATGACAAAAATATTTTTATGAAAATAACGACGGAAGTTTTACTGGTTGATCTTGTTGAACTACTCGGTAGTAAAAGAAATGATGTCTGGCGTGGTTGCGTAATAACACTGGATTAATTATTGATGTTTATGTGAGAAGTCACTCGGTTTTGTTCAATTATTACTACGAGTGATTTCGACATAGTATCTCACGTTATTTAATTCAGTTATTGTTGATATATATATATATTATATATAAGTTTTGTATTATTATTATTAATGTAATAAAAACAGTAAAAGCTTTTTATATAAAATAGAATACTTTTATAAAGTTATTCGTTTTATTAGGCTAATAGTAAAATCTTTTTATATAAAAGCGAGAATACTTTTATAAAGTTATCTGCTTTTATTAGACAATAATTAGAATATATTATATTTTATTATGTATAGTGTTTGCATAGTGCTGCATAGTGTTTGCAGAGTAAAAAATCTTTTTATATAAAACAAAATACTTTTATAAAGTTATTCGTTTTTATTAGATTAAAATAGAATATATTATATTTTATTGTAAACCAATCTGACCGTCTGTTTAAAAAGTAAATCAATCGGATCGTTCATGGATTGGTTACTATTCATCCATTCTCCTATAAATGAAGCCCATTCCTTCATTATTTCTTACGAATTCAACGAAACTCTAGAGAGAGAAACTATAGAGAGAATTCTTCTTCTATAATCTTGAGCGTATTTCTTTAGAATTTAATAAAGCTTTGAGCGTAGTGCAAGTTTCTTCAAGTATATCCCCGCCCTACCTTCAGAGTACTCTTCTTTATAAGGTAAGAGATATTATTTGTTGTACTCGTAAGGGGTATTATTTTTTTTGTAATCATGAAGAGAACTTTTGTTATTCCATTCTTTATTATTCTCATTGGAATAACTCGTATCATGCCATCTACCCTATACTTGGTGAAATTCTTCATTATTCTATTCTTTATTATTACATTGGAATATCCACATACATGCATTTCTTGGGACCGGTTCCGCCTCTTTATTATTACATTGGAATATCCCGTCACGTGCGTTTACGCCGACCGTTCCGTTATTTATTATTCATTAGAATAACTTTGTACATGCAAGTACCGCATGCTTAGTAAAATTCTTCTGTTATTCCATTCTTTATTATTCATTCGAACATCCCGCTTTCGGTTAATTTTGCCCGACCTAGTTCCGTTATTTATTATTTTGTTGGAATAACTTTTAATACATCGCGACGTCTCGCGTGCATGGTGATTTCATTGTTATTCCATTCTTTATTATTTTGTCGAATATCACGCCGATCGTATTACGCTTTGACACGGTTCGTTATTTATTATTTTGTTGGAATTACATACATGCAATCTGCATGCATGGTGATTTTTTATTATTCCATTGTTTATTATACTTAGTTGGTTAAAGTTTTGACTTCTATACTCCATGAAATTAGTGGAATATCCTTGATATTTGCGCTTCATCCATAGATCTTTTCATGGAAATATTCTTATGAGCATTCTTGAATTTTACTCTACAAAAAGTATCATTGAGATAATTTGGGCGTTATTAGTTCTGGATAATTTAATTCTTGAACTTGTTTTATTGAATTCTTATATCATTGCCATCATCCTCATGTTTATAATTTGTTGAAAGTCATCGTGGCACCTGTAGAGCATAGATGGACTTGGTATGATTATGACCGAGGATTATTCTAATCATGACCGTAATGTTACAAATGATGTGGAAATAGTCCTCGTTGGCCGTAGTGCATTGATGGATGATTTTGGTATGATTATGGCTATGGATTCTTCTTGACGAGGAGCAAAGATGAATTATTTTATGGCATGATTAGGGCTGTTGATGAAAACACAATTATCTTTGGCCCGTAGTGCATGGATAATTCGTGATCGTGATACTAAATAATATCCTTGGCCTTTAGTGCAGGGATGAATTGATGATGTGGATTATTTATTAAGCTGAGTCCCAACGATAAAAGTGATGAAAAACTTTTTAAATCATAAAAGATAGTAGATTTTATTCTCTACTTGACTCTTTTAATGGATTGCTTGTTCTGTTGCAGTTAAACTTAATGTCTATTGTATTTTATCAGTTTAACATTGTTGAAGACTAATGATAATTTATTCTGCATTATCTTAGTCATAATATTTTTTACTGGGCTAGTTGAGCTCACTCTTTATTTCACTGTTCTCTTCAGGAAATGAGAACGTAGCCGGGACTAGTCGTGAAACGGAGTGACAGTCCAGATAATAGCATTAGTAGTCCTCACTATTCAGTTAAATAGTGTGATAATAAATGTAATGAGGACTCAATTGAGTGTGGATATTGTCTAGATGACAATATTTGTATTAAAACTCACAACATATGTTTTGTCGTATTTTACACGACTGTTGTATAATTAAGTTGTATTTGAATTTTGTACCATGTATTTGGCGACTCAAGATGGGTGATGTATACCTATTTTTGGGGTGTCACAGTTATCATTGATATTATCATTTTGCCGGCTGCTCTATTTTGGTTGGGTTGACTCATTATCGCGCTCCAATAACTGAGCCCTATTAACAACATCTGAATACAAACACAGTTTATGAGAGATAAGATATTGACGTATCTCGGGTTTCAAACCTCTTAGAAACATTCGCGTCATTCTCTCCTCATTATTACTGCGACACGGTCATGTTGTTTTGTTCCAGTTTAATGAACTCTACCTCTTTCATGTGACGAATACTTTCGAGAAAGTACTTGTCGTTGAATGCTTCTTGAACTTCTCCCAAGACATCTTCAAAGGCGGCGGTTAAGTACGCTTTATAGATTCCCACCAAAGATTTGCCTTTGCAGTAACATGAAGGTGGCAAAGGAACCTTTGCTCTGGAGCATCCCAAGACATCAAATATCTTGTTGATCCGCTTTATCCACGTCTACGCCTTAAGTGGTTTTGGCTTCCAAAAACTCCGGTGGTCCCAAATCCTTGAACTGTTTGGCGGTGGCCGTCCAGAGAGTTGTCGATGTTTCCACCGTATTTTTTGGATGAGCCGCTCTCGCTTTGATGTTGCATGAATTGCATGAAGCCTCGAACATTCCATCACTCATCATTTGGTCAATGTTGTTGTTTGCATTAGGATTGTCGCCTTCCTGATGCACATTATCCTGATTATTGATCTGTGGAGACTCAACGGTCTCCTGTGCTCCATTGATGTTCTCAACATTCTCGGATGCCATTTTCAAATACTGCCACAAAATAAGGGTTAATTAACATATCATATATTATCCCTATACTCTGACCGACCAATTAAATATCAAATAAACTTAGGTAGGTCATACTAGCGAAGGAATTCCCCATCTATCCCCTCCTAGTTCTTGTCTCACATCTTAGCCAGGGATCATATCCTTAAGCTTTGATATTAACTTGTATGACGCCCCAAAATAGGTATACATCACCTATTCTCGAGTCGCCAAATACATGGTACGTAATACAAATACAATCTTTAATATACAACAAGAGAGTCATGAGTTTTAATACAAATATTGTCTTCTAGACAATATCCACTCGAGAATAAGTCCTCATTACATTTATTATCAAACTATTTAATGTAATAGTGAGGACTACTAATACTATCATCCGGACCGGTCACTCCATTCCCCGACTAGTCCTTGGCCACGTTCTCATTTCACAAGAAGAGAATAAAGAAAAGAAATGGTGAGCTCAACTAGCTCAAAGAAGAAATATTATGACTAAGATAATGCGTAATAAATTATCATTAGTCTTCTACAATGTTAGATCGATAAAATATAATAGACATCAAGTTTAACTCAAAGACAACAAGCAATCCATTAAAAGAGTCAAGAGAGAATAAAATATACTATCTTTTATGATTTAAAAGGTTTTCATCACTTTTATCGTTGGGACTCGACTTAATAAATAAACCACATCATCCCCGCTCTACTACCAAGGATATTCATTAGTATCACAACCACAAATTATCCATGCACTACGGGCCAAGGATATTCGTGTATTCATCAATGGTCATGATCATGCCAACAATCGTCCATCAATGCACTACGGGCCAATGAGGACTTTAACCACATCATTTGTAACATTACGGTTAATGATTACAATCAATAATTCACAGTCATAATCATACCAAGTCCATCTATGCACTCATGTGCCACGTATGACTTTCAACAAAATATAAACATGAGGATGATGACAATGATATAAGAATTCAATAAAACAAGTTCAAGAATTAATTTATCCAGGAACTAATAACGCCCAAATTATGAACATGATACTTTTTTGTAGAGTAAAATTCAAGAATGCTCGTAAGAATATTTCCATGAAAAGATATTGGATGAAGCCTTGAAAATATCAAGGATATTCCACTAATTTCATGGAGTATAGAAGTCAAAACTTTAACCAACCGAGTATAATAAAGAATGGAATAACAAAAGAAATCACCATGCATGCGGTACTTTGCATAGATGAAAGTTATTCTAACGAACAATAAATAACGGAACCCGTGTCTCAGCGTAATACGTCTGCAAGCGGGATATTCTAATGTAATAATAAAGAATGGAATAACAACAGAATCACCATGCATGCGGTACTTGCATGGACAGTTATTCAAATGTAATAATAAATAACGGAACCAAGTCCCATAGTAAAATGCATGCATATATGATATTTCAAATGTAATAATAAAGAATGGAATAACAACATAATTTCACCATGTATGCGGTTATTGGCATGATGTGTTATTCCAAAGAATAATAAATAATGGAATAATGTAAGAATTTCACCAAGTATAGGTAACCTGTATATACAAGTTATTCCTACGTAATAATAAAGACCGGAATAATGAAGTTCTCTTCATGAATATGAAAAAAATAATACCTCTTACCTTATAAAGAAGAGTACTCACCAATGAGAGGGCGGGATATACTTGAAGAAACTTGCACTACTACGCGAAAGCTTTCTTAAACGCTAAAAGAAATACGCCAAGATAGAAGAATAATTCTCTCTACGCTTTCTCTCTCTAGAGTTTCAGTGAATTCGTAAGAAATAATGAAGGAATGAACTTCTATTTATAAAAGAATGGACAGAATAGTAACCAATCCATGAACGGTCCAGATCGATTTACTTTAAACGGACGGTCAAGATTGGTTTACAATAAAATATAATATATTCTATTTATAATCTAATAAAACGAATAACTTTTAAAAAAAATTTACTATGCAGGCACTATGCAAACACTATGCATAATAAAATATAATATATTCTAATTATTGTCAAATAAAACGAATAACTTTATAAAAGTATTCAGTTTTATATTATAAGTTTTTCTGTTTTATTACATTAATAATACTAATAAAATAAAACTTCATCATCATTATTATTATTCATACTATTAATCGACCAAAGTCGTTCCTGGAAAGAGGGCTTTCCAATAAGGATTTCTCCTATTAGCTAAATTAGGTGACCAAACCCTCCTCGATGTAACTTCTGCATATAGTTAATATTGCAAATAATAATATTAATAACACCATTATCTCAATTATTGATTTAATAATAATAAAAATATTGACAATAATTGAATCAAATAACGTGAGATACTATGCAACAATTATCAAGTAATAATTGAACAAAACTGAGTGACTTCTCACGTAAGCATGAATAATCGATATCGTATCTTCTTACTACGCAATCATCGCGTATTCCTCATACTTTTTTAACACTTTGGGTGTTTCAATAGTTAATGGTAAAACTTCCGTTATTTTCATAAAAATATTTTGTCATTTTCTCAATTCGACAATAATTCCGCTAGGGGTCCACTAATGATTGTGTTGTCATCGCATAAATATTCCCCGACCAATCGAATATTATAAACAACTTCACAGTCTTTTGCAAAATTTCTAAATATTACCCACAACTATAACATTATATCAAATTCATTCCATATTATTTAAAAATGATAATTATAGAAAATTTATCTTTATTCATAAAAGTTGGGGTCTTACACGATACATACTTTCGATTGATATAGATTCGATTAAATACTCGATACATTTTCTTATAATATATACAAATTTAAATCAAAATAGGATAATTAATTATTATTATTATTATTATTTTGTTTTTATTTTTAATTGTAATTGTAATTTTATATTTGTAAAGTGTAATAGTAAATATATTTTCTTATTTATAAGTAAAATAACAAATTCAATTTATAATTATACATATTATAAAACTAGTTATTATATGGAGACTCGAATTCGAGCATGAATTTGAAGCTCACGAGTAGTTTGAATATAATTCGATCCGTGTCGGATCGAATTCAAGTAATAAATATTCGAGTCGAGTCGAATCTGAGTACAAATTTATTATTTTGAGTCGAATTCGAGCAACTCTCTGTTCGCTTCGATTCGATTCATTTATACCCTTACTAATAGCTCTTGGGTGGAAGTAGTATATCATGGGCTAAAGCTAAAATTGATCTCGTCCATTAAATTCAAAATGTTTTCAATCCAAACCATCCAAAATACCCTAAGGCTTGGATTTGCTATAAAAGGAAACCTTCTTCCTTCATTTTCACTTGCTAATTCATATATCAATTCAAGCTATATTTTCTCTCTTGCTTACATTTTTGAAACGTGTTAAAGTTCTCTTGTTCTCTAATTTAATCTTGTGAAAAAGAAATTGGTTCGGTTATTGAAATAAATTTTTGTTTAGAGTTTCATTATAATTTTATCTCTTAACCGTTATATACAAATATTGCTTTACAATATTATTTATATACAAGTATATTTCTTCTATTTATATATAGAATAATGCTAGATATACAAATTATTCTACAAATATTTTACAAACTGTTGATGTGGCATACTCCACCTCAACATATTGTGTGGGGCCGAAGAACTACATTGAAACAATTTGTTAATCAATATACTGAGATGGAATATGTCACATCAACAGTTTGTAAAATATTTATAAAATAGTTTGTGTCTGTAGCAGTACTCTTATATATATTGTAAAGATCAAGTAAACAATAGATTAAATATTTCTTAAAACAAGTTTTACTTTATTGAAGATAACACTCTATACTTGTCAAATATATTATCTGCAAGTATATGTTCATAATTGATTAAATTCATTTGCGTGCTCCAACATATTTTAAAAGAAAAGTGATTTTTACAACTGATCATAACAGACTTATCTGATTTAAAATGAAACCATATATATTTCACTATCATGTAAAACTTAAATTAACTTTTATATTAATTAAGCCAAAACTTCATATCCGGTTTAAATAAGTATTTATATCATAAAGATTTTTCATATTTTTATATAAAATAAACCGAGATACATATCTGCTTAATTATTTAGAAACAAAAATTCATAAAAGTTATTTTCACTTTTATTCTCTGAACTGATATTCATATCTACTTATTAGTTTTATTGAGTAAAATGCAAAAGTGACCATTGTATTCTTAATATATTCGGATATTGTGCCCGTTTTTGTTGATGAATGCAAAATAAACCCTTTACAATAAAAAAAATGGATAACAAACCTTTATGTGACAGTTGGGTATTGACTATTCATAAAATTTATTCAGTTTTTATCAAACATCCCGTTATACTAAAAAATTCGCTTCCGTCAAGATTTGAACTCAAAATTTCAACCTCATAACATTAAGAAACTATCCAACTAAGCTACATAATATAATTGTAATTCAAATAACATAAATTTTATTTATACAAGTTTATCTATTATACATTCAGTGCATACAATTAATATTTTTATTGCAATTAAAAAAGAAAAGGTTAATATTGGATATTTTAAGTAAACATTTTCAACTTTATGCACTTTATTTCTATAATAATTAAGATGTTTTAATAAATATGCGTCAAATAGTATTCTCCCACTTGATGAATATAAAGTGTAAACTAAACTAGTAAATAAGCTAAAAATTGCATTATAATAAACTGCAACTTAATATACAAAATTTTGAAGTAGTTGAATTAAGACAAAGAATATGAGAATTTTTTTTTCTTTTTCTTTTTCTTATGGGCCTCTAGCTATATATCGCCTTCATGTTGTGTTTGTGAGATTGAAGGGATGAGATTGGACGGGAAAGTATGGGAGGAGAATGAATGGGAAGGAATTATAGTTTTTCTAAATTTGTCATGTTTGTGATTTTAGAAATGAAGTGATGGGATATGATTTTAATTAAATTTTTCCTTGTTTGTGAGTTTAGAAGTAGGGAATGAAAGGGAAAAGATTCTTATTTATAAACTATACTATTGCTATATTACCTTTACATATATAAATATAAGAAATGACATGATTTAATAATGTTTATCTATTAAAATTATTTTGCTTTTTTTTTTTTTTTTTTTTGCTTTGTTACACACACACACACATATGACTTACTTGTACTTGTAATATCAATAATACTTTTTTCCTTTTCTTTTCTTTTCTTTTTTTTCTTTTCTTTGTGTTTGGATTTTTAATACTACGTAAAACGAATTAATAAAAACATTTTATTATTTTTATTAAGATTTTATTTAATTTCTTGATTCTGGTATTGATCTTTACTTTTCTGGAGATTCCATTAAGATTTTGCATTGTTTTGTATGTTTTGATCATCTAATGTATAGTTGGTTGGTTTATAATTTGGGATTCTAAATCATTGCAATGTTAAGAAAAAGTTTAATAAGATCTTAAATAGTATTGCTTGGTGATCTGTTGGCCAACGCTGTTTACAAATGGTGTTTACAAAATTATAATATTAATTATTTTACGAGATTATTTTTGATAATATAAAATATCTCACTTTATCATCCCTCCAAATCCTCTTATTTTTGAGGGAAAATTTTTGAGCCAAAAATTAAATCAATTTTACCTCCAAATTCCTTCACTTCCTAAAATAATCACAAACATGGTATTTAAAGAGATTTTAATTATTTTCTCTCCCGTTTCCTTCTCTTCCATTCAAATAAAAACTTACAAACACAGTATTAGTCTTAAGAAATTTTTTGTCAATGAAAATACATATAATTAGTATAACTCTTAATCAATAAATAAATATAAATTTGGTTGACGCGTCCCTTGTTTTAGAATTGTGATATCTCAAATATTAGCAATATTTATTTTAAACGAAATATTAAATGATTAAATAAGGATTAGATATTAAAACATAGTTTATTAAAAAACTGTGTAAAAAGAGGAATAATTTTTTTTTTCTCTAAGTGCTATAAAGAGTCTATAGGGTATATGATAAATAAGGATGGAGACTTTTATGATAAAAGCCTCTAACTAAAAATGTTATGAGAAATTATGAATAAGGTAATGATTTATTCATCATGAAAAGAAAGTAATATGTGGAATCAACCAATTTTTATGAAAGGTGGTGTATTGTCACGGTGGATGAATTCTTTTTATTATTCCATTGGTAAAAAAGAATATACATTATTCTAAATCAATAATTAGATTAAGAATGAAAAGGAAAGCCAACATGGCTAAAGTAAGAATATTCTTGAGATAAAATGTGCATTTACTCTATGAAATAAATATCGTATAATATAATTGAATTCATTCATTAATGTTATTAAGTAACAAAATAAGGAGAATAATGTTTACTCCATAAAGTTTATTTAAAATATATGAACCCATCATTTTAATGGTGTAGGTGCAAAGTATTTATGCTAGCTAAAATAAATGTGGTGGATAAAAATCAATGTATATTAATAGGTAATATGAGTCCATATTTAATTATTGAGCCACATTAAATTAGTTATGTATACTTCTTGGTCATGTACTACATTAGTTTTGATAAAATGGACCATTGCTTTACTTAAAAAGATGTTATTGGGAAGTCCAAGTTATATAAATTGGGCTAACTTAATTTTGCCAAATATGCTTGTAATTCTTCTTTATTTTATTAGAATATAGGAAGTCCAAAATAAAGCCAATTCCAGCCCTAATCCGACAACCCTTAGTAGGAAGAAGAAAATTGTTTTGAGCCCAAATTAAAAAACAAGTTTAGTTTCCATTTTCTTTTCCAATCCAGCAGCCCACATTAGGAAAAAACAAAGTTATGTCTGTCCTTTTCCCTTGTTCAATTCAAAAGTCACATGTTGTGTGATAAGGGGATTGTTTTAGCCCAATTAAAGGAGCAGTGAGATGGCTTTAGTACTCAGTAAATTAGCAAGTCAGTTGGTTGCAAGTAAGTTAGTTGGTTAAGCAGTTAGTTAGCAATCAGTTGAGGACTAATTAAGAGTATGTAGAATGGCTATAATAATATATCTATCTTTAGGGGTCACTGCAGGAGCTACTTGGGTGCTAGAAAAATAGACTGCAAGGAGTCAAGTAGACTGCCAGATGAGGGGTTGATAGAGGCCAATGTAGAGGCCAACATGACTGCTAGAATTAGGCTTGCAGAGAAGTGTGGTGGAGTACATAGTAAGGGCTGGGTAGAGCAATGATGAGTGATAGAAGCTCAGCCATATATCGCCAAGCTTATTGCTTAAAATCAATTAACTATTATACATAAATGAGTTCCAAAAATAACAGCCCTAATGGGAGAGTAAAGGAGCTACGGCTGGGAAGGTGAAGAGCTAACATCTAAGCAATCTCTAGAAATCTTTAGCAGCCAACAAGGTAATCCAATTCGGGCCTTTTCCATTCCTTTTCCATTTCATTTTTGTTGTAATGAAATCAACTGTTAGTGCCTTCATTAGTTAAATAAGGTTGTTATGGCTGCTATGTTATTTGTTTATTGTTGTGGCTGTTGGTGTTGTAATTGTTGTTTTGTATTGTTGTTGATGTAGTATATAAATACCCTTTATAATCAAAAGCCTTAAGGTGAAAAATGGCTAGGAAAATAGCTATTTTATGTATGTATATAGATTACACTCCAACTATTTGATGAAATGCTTGTTAAAGGACTGTTGATGTCAACTATATTAAAAATGAATGCAGTCAAGTCTAATCTAATGCCATTATGCCACATGCAATGTATTTTTATAAATGCAAATGAGCTTAAAAGTCAGTTTTACCTTAGTATAGGACTATTATAACTTGATGTACTAATATCATGCTTAAGTTATCTAAGTGTGGGTTGATTGGTACTCTATGTTGGGCTAATGGTGTAAACAGTCCCGATTGATGTCCATGAGCTATGATGAAAGTATTGGGCTATACAAACATGCTCAAGTGTTGAATAAGTATATTTGATTAGCTTGGTCATTATACAAAGTTATGAACAAATCTAAGGCAACATAAAGGGTTGCTTAGGTTTGTGATCATGTGTTAACTGGAAGCCTAGAATGGGTTGTTTATGGAATGTCAAGGTATACCATATTTTAAACCATCCGAATCAAAGCTATACTGTAAGACCCCAACTTTTTATGAATAAAAATTTAATTTTCCCTAAATATTTTTTTAAATAGTAAGGGGATAATTTAATAAATGTTATATTTATGGGTGATATGTGCAAATGTTACAAAGTAAAAAGTTGTCAGAAAATATTCATCTGGTCGGAAAATATTTTTTTTGTCGGAAAATATTCGTACGACGACACAATCATTGGTGGACTCCATATATAAAGCGACAGGAATAACTTTTTTATAAAAATAACGGCAAGACTTTTATCATTAAACTGTTGAAATATCCAGTGATAAAAGTATAGTAATACGCGTTATTCCACAGTGGTATGCAGTATTGCACAGTAGTACACGGTATTGCAAAATATTTTTAATTATTGATTCTTACGTAAGAAATCACTCACTCAATAATTGTCACGACATATTAACTCATATTATTGAAATGATATTATTATTAGCATTATTGGCAATGTCTAGAAAGTTCTGTCGAGGAAAGGGGTTATGTTATTTAATTGCGCGCCTGTAAGGAGAAATCCTTATCGGAAAGCCCCTTGTTTTCTGGGAACGATCTGGTTGTTAATATTCTGAGTTATAATATTAATGATGAATAATTGTTGAAAGATTAAAAATGTGTTAATTGAAGATAAGTGGTTTGTGGTAGATATTTTTTTAATTTTTGATATAAATAGAGGGGTTTGTCATGAAGCGTTTATTGTAAGTTTGATTTATTTTTGTCAGAGGACCCACAATAATTCACATTTTGCAAACTTTCAAATAGATGGGACCCTCAGATATCTTAAAACCATTGCACACTTTTCTTTCAAATAGATGGGACCCACAATAATACAAAACTCTTACAAAACCTTCAAAATAGGGGGGACCCACAATTGATTCCTTCAAGCTTTTCTTCCTTAGATTACTGATGACCCATGATTGTTTGCCCCCTAAACTTGCTTATATAAAGGAATGCCTTCAGAGGATTAGATGCACCATAAACACAAAAAAAATTGCTATACAATAATATTGTGAGTATTTCTTTTGATTATTAAACTACTCTGATTATTACGAATAGTGTCATAATCTCTTTTATACTAGTCAGATCTAGTCTCCTATTAAGGTAAATGATGTTATTTTCTTCATAATCATAAGAGTTGTCATTTTATTCCTTATTAATCTATGGGAATAATCTGTCTACGCGGATTACCGTATTCCTGGTGAATAACCTTTCATATTCATTCTTTATTAAGTTGTGGAGATGATCTATCTATGCGGATTACCGCATGACGGGTGAAAATTCATTTACAGTTTCGTATATTCTTTCATACTCATATGGGATATCATTTTTTTTGTACTCATCAAGAGATATCTTTTTCTTTCATATTTTCTCCATTTATGGTACGAAATTATTGCTTGTTTCCATAACCTTATTATTAAATGGTGAAAATCCCTGAAATTAGTAGAATATCCTTAATAGTTTGCGCTTTATCTAATATCCTTTCACTGGAATATTGGTCTAAACTTTCTTATTAAATTTTAATCTATTCATGTCGGAAAAATATTCATCCAGGGTACTATTCATGTCAGGGTACTATTCATCTGGGGTACTATTCACGACAAAATTTAATTTCTTTTCTTTATCCAAATTATCTTTAAAATTTGAATTTTGAATATCATTCTTGAATTTTACTCCACAATTGGTGATCATGTTAACAATTTGAATATTCTTGAACTCTGGATAAATTAAATTATAAATCTCTAATATTTATCATTGATCTCACTTGATTCATTTTTTATATCATTATCATCATCCTCATGCTTATATTATGGTGAAAGTCATCTTTGACCCGTAGTGCAAAGATAGACAGTTGATTGGTATGATTATGACTAGAAATTGTGTGTTGGTATAATCGTGACCTTTAATGTTACAGATAAGTCTTCTTTAGCTCGTAGTGCATAGATGGACAAGTGTTTGGCATGATCATGATCACTGGTGATACAAACAAATATCTTTGGCCCTTAGTGCATAGATAATTCGTTGATTTGAAATAATTATTTATTGATGTTACAGAGATAAAATATTGATGATGTACTTTTAAATCATAGAAGATAGTAGACATCATGCTCTACTCGACTCTTCTAATGGATTTTTATTTCCGTTGTAATTGTTGATCTAAAACTTGTTGTCGTCGATTGTATTCTATCAGATTATTCACTATTGAGGACTAAGAATAATTTATTCTTAATTATCGTAGTCATAATATTCTTTACTGGGCAAGTTTTTTTGTTCCATTGTTCTTCTTAGGAAATGAAAGTGTAGCTGAGACTAGTCAGGGAGTGGAGTAATGGTCCGAGATAGTTACTATAGAAGTCTTCAATATGTTATGCAATAGTGTGATAATAACTGTAATGAGGACTTAATTTGAGTTTGGATATTGTCGTTTTATGTACGATGCAATATTTGTATTCAAACTCACAGTATATGTGGTCGTATTTTGAACGACAGATTAATAGTTGTAAATATGGACCTTTGTATTTGTATTTTGTAGTATGTATTTGACGACTCAAAATGGGTTATGTGGATCTATTTTTGGGGGCGTCATATATACATGCTAAATGTTGTGTAAAAGGTTAGTCTATGTTCATGTGTTGCATAACCATGTTATTTTGCTAATTAGATTGTTAGAACATGATTCTTATGGAATTTAAAAGCTTATTGAGGGTTGTTTTGAACAAAGAGCTTAAAAATTTACACCCTTGAGTTTTAAACTATGAATGCAGTGTATATAGCAATTAAATGATGTGATAATGTTTATAATTGAAGGTATGGGGGCTGTTATGATAATTTGGTGTTAAACCATACTCAAAATACTATGAATAGTTTATTTTTGGTATTAGAAAGATGGCTGACTTTTGTAAGCTTGAACATAGATATATTTTTATGACATAATCATGTTTTAAGGATTGCTTGAATGCTTAAAGGTTTCTTTTGCCTATTTGTGGACTGTTTAGGAAGTTATAGCTAAAATTGTGCTTAAATTCTAGTTTTGGGGACTGTTTTGATCAAGTCTAGAAACTTAACTTATGAGTCAGTTAGGGGACCATAAAAAGTCCATAAGAAGCATTTAAAATGTGTTCCTAAACTTAGTTAAGGACTGTGTTATGTGTGGTTCGAATTCATATAAAAATAAAGTAAGTAAGCTTTAAAATAGAAATTTGCACTTGAATGAGGAACCACCATACCTGAACCATATAGACAAGTTTCAATAGCTATATGACATAAATAAACTACACAAGCTATAAAAACCAAGTCTCAACTGTTTGAGTATTAGACTTGTGAAAAATCACATTTTAGATCAAAAGTTGACTGTTTTGGGTAACCTCTAGTACCTGAACTTATAAGACTGTAATAAACACATATAAAGTTGCTAATACATGATTATAATGGTTTCCAATCATTACCATGACCAAAGCTAGCAAGAAACTCAAGTTAGGATCTATTTTAAAGCCTAAAGTGAGTTTTGATAAGTCAAAATTGACTAGATGACCAAGTGAAGTGAGATGATGATAAAAGTAACCTTAGACAACTAAAATATACATGCCTAGACTATCCAAGTAGTCAAAGCTGGAAAAAATGGAAAAGTTTCTAAAACAGTTTTTGTGAAAAATATTACTAGAAAAACAAGTATACGTGACGGAACTTTGTGACAGTTTTTAAAAATAATCACAAAATATAATAATCTGTGATGGACTTTTTAAGCAATCACAAAATAATAGTATATATGATGGCTATTAGTGATGACTAATCTTGCCATCAATGTATTATAATTGTGATGGTTATGTCAATCACACCAAATTTTTCACGCAAAATAAATTTTCTTTTTGTGACGCACTAAGTCATCACTTATAGATATACCCTTTTCGTGATTGCATATAAGCTATCACTAATATTTTAATGTAAGAAATAATTAAAACAATATTTTATAACGGTCATGACAATCATTAAAAAAGATAGATTTTTTGTGATGACTTTTATTTGTAATTACAAAAAGAAGGTATTTTGTGATGGAATTTTCAAGCCATCACGAAACAATAAAATATATGATGGCTCTTAGTGATGACTAATTTTACCATTATTATAGAGTATTTGTAACTGCCATTGCAATCACCAAATCTTATGTGGAAATAATTTTGTTTAGTAAGTCAACTCACATATGTTTCCTTTTATATTTTGTTTTAAAATTATAATCATGATCTGAGTTTTGGTGTAGTGGTAATACTCTTTATTTAGTTTGCTAATGGGGGGAGGGCTCGAATCCTACAAGTATCATTTGATAAAATTAATATAGTGAAATAAATTATACGTAAATAGAGATTCATGTTCTTACCTTTGATCCCTAAACTCTTGTTTTTTTGTAATTGCTTTGACAATCACAATAGAATACGTGTTAATGTGATTGTATTAATCATCACAAAAGCACTAAGCGTTTGCGTGATTGCCAAAACCATCACGTAAAATCTTTCATGATTGGCGTATACAAGACGACCATAGTGATGCTTAAAGCCATCACTTAAACCTTTCGTGATAGTTTTTCTACTTTTTGTGATGGATTTTGGCCATAAAAAATGACCACTTTTTTTAATAGTGAAAGTGAAAAATAGGCCATTTTGAGCCCTATTTTTATAAGATTAAATGAAATGAATAATAAATCTAAACCTTGATTAAAATACCTTGATGTATGGTCTAGAAGCAGGGCCACAAGGTTAAACCAAGAACTTAACCTAGAAATTCAAATAAATCATCAAACTAGCCTATAAAATCAACAAAAATGCAGATTCTGCAGATTTTGCAGATTTTTTTCTAAGTGTAAAATTGAGATTTTGCCATTTTACTTAAAACTCATTTTTAACACTTTAGACAAGTGAGTTAGAGGTATGCTACTCTATTCCAAGTGTTGGAATGACAATACATACAAGAACATGAGAAATTAGTATGTAAAAGCTTGAAAAATCTAGGTTTAGAGGGTCAAAACCAAATGTATGCATAGAAAAGTCAAGAAATGCTAAAACTAGTCCTAAATAGTTATAATTCAAGTGTTGGAATGAACTCAAGTGGCCAGAAATGAGTTTGGAAAAATTTGACCAGAGTTAAGAAAACTAAAAACTGTGATGAACAGCCCTGTTTGAGCCTCAGTTTGAGGTAGCTTCGTTTGCTTGCTTGGCAATCCGAACCTATAGAAAAATACCTTGCTATATGGTATAAAAACATGCTCAGATGTTAAAGCTAAAAGCCTAACACAAAATTCCTAAAAATCCCCAAAGTGGACTGCAAATTCATTAAAACTGTTGCACTATAGCAGTTGCTGTAAGACCCCAACTTATTATTAATGAAATTGAATTTCTTCTATTTATTATTTTAAAATAGTAAGGGTTGATTTGATTAATGTGGTTAGTTATGGGTAAAATGCGCAAATATTTCAAATAAGTAAGTGGTTATAAAATATTCATTGTTGTCGGGGAATATTAGTTTGGTCGTGAAATATTCTTACTTTGTTGGGGAATATTCGTAATGCGACCTTGCCACAGACCTTGTTGTGGGGCCCCATAATGGAAAGCGATTGGATGAAGAAAAACGACAAATATAAGTTGTTTATAAATAACAAATAGTAGTTATTCTGAAGTAATACTTGTTGGAATACCCGGTGGTTAAAACACAAGAAGATACGTGGTATTGCACCAATTATTGATTCTTACGTAAAGAAGGCACTTACTCAATAATTGTTACGATAATTACTATTCAATATTTTATTGTATTGACTCAATAATTGCTACATTGATATTTTATATTATTGTTGTTTCAATAATTGTCACTACACAATATTTTTCATTATTAGATCAATAATTCATATTATTTGAATAATATTATTAGATAAAGATTATTGGCAATGTCTAGAAAGTTCGCGCTCAAGGAGAGGTTTGGTCACCTAATTGCGGCGCAAGAAGGAGAAATCCTTATTGAAAGCCCTTCTTTCCTGGAACGATTCTGGTTGCCAAGATTGTGATTCTTTAATATTATTTGTGAATAATTAATTATTGATTTATATGATAAGAAAATATTCATTTTATGTGGATATAGATGGAGAAAATTTTAAAGTGACAATTGTTGAAAAATTGATATTTTATCTTTTCTCGATAAATAATTCATTTAAATATATTATTATATTTTAATAATATAATAATGGTGATATTTCTTTACAATGAATGTAGGATATATGACTATATGAGGAGGATGAGTATTTTTGTTACTAAAAATATTTAAAACATGTTAAACATGTTTGTGGGCCCATTTCTTGACTGAAATTTGATTATAAATTTATAAAATAGCTTGCTTTGTGGATTTCTTTCCAACTTCATTTGGAATTTAGAAAAAATTTCTTCTGCAAAGTTGTAGAGAATTAAATTTTCTATGGAATGGACATAAGATTCGAATTTTTCTGATAAAAGGGCTATTTATTATGAATTATTGAAGCTCTAAAGTTCCGAAATAATTGATTTTTGGAAGTTTTAATTATTTTAAATAAGAAAAACGTTTTTTGTAAGTTTTGTGAGGTGGGCTTTTTGGTAGCTGATGTTTTGGGCAAAATAAGGGTGCGTAGGAAATTTAAAAAAAATATATTAATATTTTATTAAATTTTTTACTTTGGTGTTCTAAGCATTTTCCTATAAATAGGGTGTTTAGGTTAGAATTGAAAATCACACTAGAAACTGAAGTTTTCTCTCTCTATATTATCGAGCGTATTCTTGTGAGTATTTTGATATTTTGAGTGTTGCTATATGGTGCAAGTTCCTTCAGCGTTATATCTGATATTCCAGCCAGAAGTACTATTCTTTTCGAGGTAAGGGATATTATTTTTTTAAAAAAATGATATTATTTCTTCTAATTTCATTATGCCGGAATATTGGTAAGATTTTTCTTGTAAAATTATTGTCTTTTAGTGTCGGGGTTACAATTCACGTATACGGCACTATTCACAGAAAAATTAAATTTTCATTTTTTTGTCCAAAATATCTATTATGGATACTAGCTTTGATTGTATCAATGTTTTGATCATTCTTGAATTTTACTTCACCACGATTATTTATGAAGTATTTTTGAACTTGGATTGTTTGAAATACGAATCCTTAAAATTTATTCTTTTGTTTCACTGGATTCGTTTCTTTAAAATATTTTTCATCATTCTCAAATCCTAAATGATGATATTATTGAATATCTTTGGCACCGTAGTGCAAAGATGATTGATTTTCTTATGAATATCTTTGGCCCGTAGTGCAAAGATATACTGAGCGCTGATGAATATGACTAATCGATGAATATCTTTGGCTGTGAAGCAAAGATGAATATTTGATTCAAGATGTATGTTGATTGATGTTACAAGGATAAAATATTGATGATGGACTTTTAAATTCATAGATATTAGTAGATTTCATTCTCTACGTAACTCTTCTATGAATTATTATTTCACCGCGAATATTGATCTGAAACTTGTTGTCTATTATATTCTATCAGATTTTTCCCTGTTGAAGACTAACGATAATTTGTTCTATATTATCTTAGTCATAATATTCTTTATTTGGGCTAGTTGAGCTCACCCTTTTCCTTTTTGTTCCATTTTTCTTCTCGTATGCGATATAATGTAACGAGTACTTAGTCGGGGTATGGAATGAAGGTTTTAAAAAGTTGTTTTAGTAGTCCTCACCATTTTTGTAAAATAATATATCAATAATTGTAATGAGGACTTATTTGAGTGTTGTTATTGTCTAGAAGACAATATTTGTATTTAAACTCACAGTTTTTATGTTGTATTAATAAAGTTGTAGTTGTTTCTGTAACATGTTATTGATGACTCAGGATGGGTGTTGTAAACCTATTTTGGGGGCGTCACAGTTGGTATCAGAGCTTAGGGATATGATCTCTGGCGGAGATCGGGGAATAGAACTAGGAGGGGAGAGACGAATAAAACCTTCGCTAGTGTGTCTTACCTAAGCTTATTTGTTGATTGGTCAGTATATAGGGATATTATGTGATATGTTGATTTCTTTAATTAACCCTTTTTTTATGGCAGTATTTGAGAATGTCGACTGAGAATGTTAATAGTGGAGTAAATGAGACCGTGGAGACACCTTTAGCCACCAACGAGGAGAACGTGCAACAGGCTGGCAATGTTCCTCTTGTGAACAACACCACTAAGTAGATGATGAACGGCGGAATGTTTATAAGCTTTTTGCAGTTCATGCAAAATCAGACGAGGGAGACTCGTGCACAAATATAGGTGGAAATGATAACAACGCACGGTTTGTCACAGCCAAGCAGTTCAAAGAGTTGGGACCACCAGAATTATGGGGAAAGACGGATCCGATTAAGGCAGAAACGTGGGTCAAACAAATTACCAAGATATTCGATGTCTTGGGATGCACGGAGCAATAGAAGTTTCCATTCGCCACCTTTATGTTCCGTAATGAGGCAGATTACTGGTGGGAATCTGTGAAGCGTACCCATCCAGCCGCACTCAGCATGTCTTGGGAGACGCTTTAAAATCGTTTCAATGACAAGTACTTTCACGAAAGTATTCGGTCTATATGAAGGAAGTGGAGTTTATTAGATTGGAACAAAACAACAACGACGGGTGTCCCAATGAGGCGAAGTTTGCGAGAGGTATCCAGTTTGCACCTCATTTGGTGGAGAATGAGGAACGATAACGCGGATGTTTCTTAGAGGTTTGAAACCCGGTATACGTCAATATCTCATTTCTCATAAATTTTCTCTCTATTCAGATGTTGTAAACATGGCTCAATTATTAGAGCAAGATAATGAGTACGTTAAACCGAGGGACCACAACCAGATTATCTGGGTGAAGTGGCGATCGTCGAACAACGATAACCAGCGGAGAAAGAAAAATACGGACAAAAATGGTAACCACTTTGGTGGTAATCATGCCCATGAAAATAGAAGAAGCGAGTCGGGAGGAGATTTTAAAAAGAAGAGATTCAACAATGACCATGTGAAGAGGCGTCGAAACCAAAGAAGAATCGGTTCTACAGGAGGAGAAACGACCACCGGTCGTATGCTATAAATGCGGGAAAGAGGGACATATCATCCCAAACTACCCATAATAGTTCAAGGTATGTTATAATTGTGGAAAGGAAGGACATATCGCCGAGATTATGCAAGAGCGAAACCAAGTCCAAATGGGATGGTGACTCAAAAGGTCATCCCCGAAAAAGTCAAAGTCAACGGTTCTGGAAGAAAGCGTTTGTCGTGGTCGGTCAAAATGTGAGGAACCCAAATGAGGTGATCACGGTAAGCTAATTATAAATTCTTGCGAAGTTTATACCTTTACTAGATACCAATGCTACCCATTCATTTATCTCTCCGCCAGTGCTCAACGTTTAAACTTGACTCGGAGAAATTAGACTTTGATTTATCCGTGGAGACTCCATTAGAGAAACTTTCATCACATCCATCGCTTATAAATCTTGTTTGATCCAAGTTGGCATCATCACATTACTTCGTTGACCTTATCTCTTTAAAGATACTTGCTTTTGATGTGATTTTAGGGATTGATTGGTTAACTACTCATCATGCCAAAATTGATTGTTTTCGTAACACTGTTAGTTTTCATATTCCTAACCAACCTGTTGTACGAATTCAAGCAACTAAACCACTAAAATCAATCACTGTTATATCAAGTCATAAAGCTATTCATTTATTGAAAAATGGATGTCAAGCTTTCTTAGCCCATGATATGGATTTGAATAAAGACACGTCGGATTTGAATAATATTCCTGTTGTTAGTAAATTTCCTGACGTATTTTCTGAAGAACTTCCCGGTCTACCCCCAGAACGTGAAGTTGAATTCTTTATTGATCTTCAACCTGGTACAAAACCCATTTCTAAAACCCCATATTGAATGGCTCCTATTGAACTTCAGGAGTTAAAGGTCCAACTACAGTAGTTGTTGGATATCGGTTTCATTCATCCTAGTACATCTCCTTGGGGTGCTCTGCTTTTATTTGTAAAGAAGAAAGACGGAGTATGCGACTTTAGATTGACTACATCGAATTGAACCATGTCACTATCAAGAATAGGTATCCGCCACCTCGTATTGATGACTTTGTTTGACCAACCGCAAGGATCACAATTCTTCTCAAAGATCGATCTTCGCTCGGATATCATCACCAAGATTAGAATCGAGAATATTCCAAAGACGCCTTGAATTCGATACTGGGCATTATGAATTCTTAGTCATGTCTTTTGGATTGACTAATGCTCCTGCGGCTTTCATGGATATGATGAACCGGATATTCAAGGAATATTTTGATCAGTTCGTTGTTGTCGTTATTGATGACATCCTCATATATTCCAAAAGTCGTGAAGATCATGAGCACCATTTGAAGCTGGTACTCCAAAGGCTTCGTGAAAATAAGCTATATGCCAAGTTGAAGAAATGCGAGTTCTGGCTTGAGGAAGTAGCATTCCTTGGGCACGTGGTGTCAAAACATGGAGTATCTGTTGACTCGACGAAGATTGAAGCAATACAAAGTTGGGAGCAACCGAAGCTCATGAATCAATCGTGAGTACGGGCTTAAATTGGTTATTATCGGAGATTTGTGGAAGGATTTTCTCGAATCGCTACTCTGCTTAACTCAAATTGACTTCGGAAAGATACAAAATTCATATGGAGCGAGGAATGCGAAAAGAGTTTCCAAGAGCTTAAGAGGAGACTCATTTCGGCACCTGTTCTGACAATACCATCCGGTTCGTATGGATTTGTTATCTCATGCCGATGCTTCGAAAAAAGGGTTAGGATGTGTTCTCATGCAACATGGAAAAGTCATAGCCTATGCCTCGTGACAACTTAAAGAATATGAGAGGAATTATCTACTCATGATCTAGAGTTGGCAGCAATCGTTTTAACGCCAAAGATCTGGAGACACTATCTATATGGAGAGAAAGTGGAGATATATTCAGACCATAAAAGCCTCAAATATTTCTTCACCCAAAAGGAACTCAACATGCGGCAACGACGTTGGCTCGAGTTGTTAAAATATTATGACCACACCATTCAATACCATCCTTGTGAGACCCCATATTTTATCAATAAAGATTTAAATTTTTTCGAAATAATTTTTTAATATTATGGTGTGAATTTAAGATAATATTATAGTTGTGGGTAGTATTTATAAATTTTACAAAGTATGCAAGTGGTTATATTATATTCGATTGGTCTGGAATATTCTTGTTTAGCGGGGGAATATTCAGACAACTACTCAATCATTGGTGGACCCTACAATGTAATTATTGCTTGATCGAGAAAACAACAAAAATATTTTATTGAAATAACGGCGGAAGTTTTACCGCTGATCTTGTTGAACTACTTTCAGTAGTAAAAAATAAAGAATACGTGTGGTTGCATAAGTAAAGACACCAGATTGATTATCGATGCTTATGTGAGAAGTCACCGGTTTGATTCCATTATCATTTATTAATAATATGAATTATTATAATGATAATGACGCTTTTGTTTTATTCAGTATTATTAACGTAATAAAATGTAAACATCTTTTATATAAAAATGAATACTTTATTAAAGTTATTCTATAAATAGAATATATTATATTTTATTATGCATAGTGTTGCATAGTATTTTTGCATAGTGTTGCATAGTGTTTGCATAGTAAAATGTTTTATATAAATAGAATATATGATATTTTATTTAAAAGATTTTGCTTTAAATATGGACCGCCGATTAAAGTAAATCAATCTGAACTGCTCATGGATTAATTACTATGCATTCTATTTTCCTATAAATAGAAGCTCATTCCTTCATTATTTTCTTACGAATTCACTGAAACTCTGAAAGAGAAACTATAGAGAGAAAGAAGAAAAGTATTCGCTACTTCACTTTGCCAATATTTAGTTCTTCTAAGGTAGGAATATTATTTGTTGTACATTCGTAAGGGTGTTATTCTTTCTTATTCATGAAGAGAACTTCTCATTATTCCATTCATTATTATTCTCGCTGAATAACTCAGAAAAGTGGCATACCCTATACATAACCTTTGTATACATGACATACCCTATACTTGGTGAAATCCTTATATTATTCCATTCTTATTTATTCATTGAATAACTCAGATACGCTTAATCCCCTATACTTGGTGATCTTCTTCATTATTCCATTCTTTATTATTACGTTGGAATATCCTCGTCATGCGTGTGTTTTACACCCGACCGGTTCCATTGTTTATTATTTCGCATTTATTATTCTCATTGGAATATCACGTCGTGTGTTTTACACATTCGACACGGTTCCATTGTTTATTTTTATTCAAAGATTTATTATTCTGCATTGGATCATCCCACATGCTGTAAATTTCACCGACCGGTTCCGTTATTATTATTCTCGTTGGAATAACTTTGTATACATCAAATACCGCATGCACGGTGATTTCTTTTGTTATTCCATTCTTTATTATACCCAATGGTTAAAACTTTGACTTTCTATACTCCATGAAATTAGTAGAATATCCTTGATATTTGCGTTTCATCCAAAGATCTTTCATGAAAATATTCTTCCGATCATTCTTGAATTTTACTCTACAAAACAAAGATCTTGTTGACAATTTGGACGTTAATAAATCCTAGAAAATTAATTCTTGAACTTGTTTTATTGAATTCTTATATCATTGTCATCATCCTCATGTTTATATTATGTTGAAAGTTATCTTTGGCTTACGTGCGTAGATGAACTTAGTATGATTATGACCGTGGTTCATTCGGTATAATCATGGCTTGATATAAATGATGTGACAAAAGTCCTCGGTGGCTTCAGAATGCAAGATGGATAGTTTTTGGTATGATTATGACCAGGGGTGATTCGGTATAGTCACGACCATTGATAATTTGATGAAAATCCTCGACCGTGGTACGAGGGATGATTAGATATTGTGGTTTATTTATTAAACCGAGTCTTAGTGATAAAATTGATGAAAACCTTTTAAAACCTAAAAGATAGTAGACTTTATTTTCTACTGACTCTTTTAATGGATTGCATATTCCATTGCCGCAGCTTAAACCGGTTGTCTATTGTATTTTATCGCTTTAACATCATGTTGAAGGCTAATGATAATTTATTCTCGCATTATCTTAGTCATAATATTTCTTCTTGGGCTAGTTGAGCTCACCCTTTTTCTTTCACCGTTTCTCTTCGTGAAATGAGAATATTCTTTGGGACGAGTAGGGAAAAGAGTGATGGTCCCAAAGATAGCATTAGTAGTCCTCACTATTCGTTAAATAGTGTGACAATAAATGTAATGAGGACTCCTTGAGTATGGATATTGTCTAAATGACAATATTCCTATTAGAACTCTCGGTTTATGTATTGTCGTATATTACACGACGGATGTATAATTAAGTTTGTATTTGAATTTATGTACCATGTAAGTGGCGACCCAAGATGGGTGATGTATACCTAATTTTGGGGCGTCACAACAGTATCGAGCTTAGGATATGATCCCCGGCCGAGATGCTTGAGATAAGAACTAGGAGGGAGAGACGGGAATTCCTTCGCTAGTATGACCTACCTAAGTTTATTTGTTATTTAATTGGTCGGTTAGAGTATAGGGATAATATTTGATATATTAATTAACCCTTGTTTTGTGACAAAGTTTGAGAATGACATCCAAAATGCTTTGAGATAAGCAATGAAGCACATGAGAGTGTTGATTCAAATTTCAAACAAAAGGTAACGACCAACAATACGATAATAATCATCTCGGTGGCAACTACGCATCGAAACAATGATAACCATCGTGGGGAAATTATCATGCTAAGAATGGTAACCACTTTGGTGGTAATCATGGCAAAGATAATAGAAGTGGAAATTTCAAGAAGAGAAGGTCATTTAGCTCAATTTTGTTGTGCACCAAAGTCAAGTCTAGTTGGGACGGTGGCACCAAAGGTGGATATGGACAAAACAAAGTCGTTGGTTTTAGGAAGTACATTTTCATGACTTCTCAAAAAGCGAGTAAACCGAACGAAGTTAGCACGGGTTAGTTAATTATAAATTCATGAAGTCTATACCTTATAAGATACCTGGGTTCTACCCATTATTTTATCTCTCTCTTGCTTGCTTCAACGCTTAAATTTGACTCCTATAGAAGTTAGACTTTGACTTATTGGTTGAAACTTCGTTAGTAGGAGCCTTCATTCTGCTTACTATTTTTAAATCTTGTTTGATTCAAATAAACACTTTCTCGATCTTATCTCTTTGAAAATACTTGCCTTTGAGGTAATTTTTGAAAACGATTGATTAACTACTCATTATTCTTTTTGTAAGGTTGTTAGCTTTCATATTCCTAACCAACTCATTATACTGAATTCAAAGTAACCAAACCCTAAAGTTAATCATCATTATATCGAGCCATAAGTAAAGAGCCCCGATCCTTTCGTTGTTGACTTCCTTGTGTGGAATGCACCGAAGCGAGTTTTTGTAGGCGACGTCGTGGATCAAGATGGCAAGTTGATAGGTATCATTGTGAGGTGTCTATCTGAGTTAAGGGATGAAGTCACAGTTGGTATTAATGTGACGTCTTATCCAAGTCTTGACGCGAGTAATGAGTTTTGAATGATATTTCTATCATTAATAAATTTCTTGGCGTATTCTTGAAGACTTCCTAGCCTACCCTAGAACGTGAAATCAAATTTTGTATTGACCCCAGTAAAAAACCCATTTCTTAAACCCTCAAATATTTCTTCAACTAAAAGGATCTGTTTACGAGGATTATGATGAAAGTCATAATAAAAGCATTGGACTAATGAAAATCATGGGTATATGAAGTATTAGTAAGTGTTATGATGAGTTATGTTGGTTATTATGTGAAAACATGAAAGTTTCTTAGAAATCACAAAGAGTTGAAAATCGATTTTGGAGAAAAAAACGTAACATGAAATTCAATTGACCATATCTCCTATTATATTTTGAATTTTGAGTGTGGTCAAGTCCTAGAGTTAGATCTATGAGTTACCTAACTAATTCAAGTGGAATTACTAGAAAAGGTGTTGTAGATTTTTGTGTGGACTGATTTTAGCAAAGGAGTGCAAAGTCAGTAAAAATCGAAAAAGTTCCGCCATGATTTTAGAGGGGCTGTTTTGGCCACTTAAATTATGAGAAAAATTCTGGCCTTTTGGGACATGAAGGTATATGGTATAAAGTACCTCCTGTCCAAAAATGAGCTCATTCTCGACTTAAAATGAGTAAGTTATGACTATTTCAATATTTAGGTTTTTCGACGAAAAAAATGCTATAACCGGAGTTCTATAACTCAGATGACCATGAAATTTAAATCGAGGCTCACATTAACATGTGTAAGGTCCTGCCAAGATTTGGGAATTTTGGAGTTAAACTTGAGGTAGCTAATTTCTTAAGGAATTAATTAGAAATTGATTTTGAAAAATAGTAAATGAATTTTAAAAATTCCGAGAAAAAATATATTTTCATTATGGGACTATATTATGCTAAATCCCAGAAAAAGAAATATTTTTGGGACTGATTTGGTATTTTTCATGAAAATAGTTTAATTACTGAACATATGAGTTAAATATGTTATGTGAAGTAACAAAGTTGAAAATAGGATTTTATGGCTAGAGAATCCTATATAGAGTATATATGCATTTTTTTTATGAGGGATTTGATAATTGGTGATGATATCTTATGAGTATGGCATTTTGAATGATTAAATGCATTATATGGTAAAGCGTAAACAATTGAGATAAATTGTTTATAAATTTAAGAAGTGATTAAAATATTGTTATAATATTAATGATATTAGATTATGAGATTATTAAGTGATTGATAACATGGGGATATTCTTGAATCCTAAATAAATTATATTATAAATGTTTAATATTTATCCTTTATCTCATTTGATTGATTCTTTATATCGTTATCCTCATGTTTATATTATGTTGAAAGTCATCTCGTGGCTCAGTAGTAAGATAGATGGACTTGGTATGATTATAACCAGGGATTGTTCGGTATAATCATAACCGTAATTGAAAACACGATTATCTTTGGCCGTAGTGCATGGATAATATGTGGTCGTGATACTAATGAATACACGATTATCTTTGGCCGTAGTGCATGGATAATTTGTGGTCGTGATACTAATGAATACACGATTATCTTTGGTAGTAGTGCATGGATAATTTGTGGTCGTGATACTAATGAATACACGATTATCTTTAGGTAGTAGTGCATGGATAATTTGTGGTCGTGATACTAATGAATACACGATTATCTTTGGTTGTAGTGCATGGATAATTTATGGTCGTGATACTAATGAATACACGATTATCTTTGGCCGTAGTGTATGGATAATTTGTGGTCGTGATACTAATGAATACACGATTATCTTTGGTAGTAGTGCATGGATAATTTGTGGTCGTGATACTAATGAATACACGATTATCTTTGGTAGTAATGTATGGATAATTTGTGATCGTGATACTAATGAATACACGATTATCTTTGGTAGTAGTGCATGGATAATTTGTGGTCGTGATATTTAATGAATACACGATTATCTTTGGCCATAAGCATGGATAATTCGTGTTCGTGATACTAATGAATATCATCGGCCAGTAGTGCGGGTATGATTCGATGATATGGATTAATTATTGAAATGAGTCTCAAAGAATGAAATATTAATTCATGGATGTGGTAAAAGTCATCTTTGGTCAGTAGTGCATTGATAGACTTGGTATGATTATGACCAAGTTATTCTAGATAATCATGATCAGATTGAAAAACACGAATATCCTTGGCGATTGGTGCATGGATAATTGTGGTCGTGATAAATATTAGTCATGCGTCTCAAAGATTATTGGTTTTACTGATTTGTATATCTTTAGCTTTGTAGTGCAAAGATGAATTGTTAATGAATATCTTTGGCGGATTGCAAAGATGAATTTAATGTTTTCAACGATAAAGGTATTCAAGGTATCTTCACCTCTTATCATACCAGGTACGTGCCCTAATTTCGAGGGCGAAATTCCATAAGAAAGGGAGATTGTGAGACCCCAGATTTTATCAATAAAGATTTAAATTTTGTCGAAATAATTTTTTAATATTATGGTGTGAATTTAAGATAATATTATAGTTGTGGGTAGTATTTATAAATTTTGCAAAGTATGCAAGTGGTTATATTATATTCGATTGGTCTGGGGAATATTCTTGTTTAGCGGGGAATATCCGCACAACTACTCAATCATTGGTGGACCCCACAACGGAATTATTGTTTGATTGAGAAAACAACAAAAATATTTTATTGAAATAACGGCGGAAGTTTTACTGCTTGATATCTTGTTGAACTACTCGGTAGTAAAAATGCGATGTCGTGTGGTTGCATAAGCAGATACCGTATTGATTATTGATGCTTATGTGAGAAGTCACCAACTTGATTCCATTATTGTCGATTAATAATATGAATTATTATAGCGATAATGACGTTTTGTTTTATTCAGTATTATTAACGTAATAAAATGTAAACATCTTTTATATAAAATGTAATACTTTATTAAAGTTATTCTATAAATAGAATATTTTATATTTTATTATGCATAGTGTTGCATAGTGTTTTTGCATAGTATTTTGTATAGTGTTGCATAGTAAAATGTTTTTATATAAATAGAATATATGATATTTTATTTAAAAGATTTTGCTTTAAATATGGACCGTCGATTAAAGTAAATCAATCTGGACCGCTTTCATGGATTAATATGCATTCTATTTTCCTATAAATAGAAGCTCATTCCTTCATTATTTTCTTACGAATTCACCAAAAACTCTGTAAAGAGAAACTATAGAGAGAAAGAAGAAAAGTATTCTGCTACTTCACTTTGCCAATATTTAGTTCTTCTAAGGTAGGGAATATTATTTGTTGTACATTCGTAAAGGGTGTTATTCTTTCTTATTCATGAAGAGAACTTCATTATTCCATTCATTATTATTACATTGGAATAACTTTTGTAAAAAGTGGCATACCCTATACATAACTTTGTATATCTGCCAGATACCCTATACTTGGTGAAATCCTTATATTATTCCATTCTTATTTATTTTGTTGGAATAACTCAGATATGCTGAATCCCCTATACTTGGTGATCTTCTTCATTATTCCATTCTTTATTATTCTGCTGGAATATCCTGTGCATGTGTTTTACACCTTACACAGTTCCATTGTTTATTATTCCGCATTTATTATTCTGTTGGAATATCCTCGTGCATGTGTTTTACACCTAACACGGTTCCATTGTTTATTATTATTCAAATTTATTATTACATTTGGATCATCCGCATTGGTTGTGAATTTCACCCCGACTGGTTCCGTTATTATTATTCTGTTGGAATAACTCGCTATACATCTAAGTCCGCATGCATGGTGATTTCTTTTGTTATTCCATTCTTTATTATACCCAAATGGTTAAAACTTTGACTTCTATACTCCATGAAATTAGTAGAATATCCTTGATATTTGCGTTTCATCCAAAGATATCTTTTCATGGAAATATTCTTCTCGATCATTCTTGAATTTTACTCTACAAAAACAAAGATCTTGTTGACAATTTGGGCGTTAATAAATCCTAGAAAATTAATTCTTGAACTTGTTTTATTGAATTCTTATATCATTGTCATCATCCTCATGTGTATATTATGTTGAAAGTTATCTTTGGCTTACGTACATAGATGAACTTAGTATGATTATGACCGGTGTTCATTTGGTATAATCATGGCTTGATATAAATGATGTGACAAAAAGTCCTCGATGGCTTCGTAAATGCGATGATGGATAGTTTTTGGTATGATTATGACCGTGGGTGATTCTAGATAGTCATGACCATTGATAATTTGATGAAAATCCTTGGCCGTGAATACGGGGATGATTAGATATTGTGGTTTATTTATTAAACCGAGTCTTAGTGATAAAATTGATGAAAACCTTTTAAAACCTAAAAGATAGTAGACTTTATTTTCTACTTGACTCTTTTAATGGATTGCACATTCATTGCCGCAGCTTAAACGGTTGTCTATTGTATTTTATCGCTTTAACATTTGTTGAAGGCTAATGATAATTTATTCTCGCATTATCTTAGTCATAATATTTCTTCTTTGGGCTAGTTGAGCTCACCCTTTCTTTCACCGTTCTCTTGTGAAATGAGAATATTGTTGGGACGAGTCGGGGAAAAGAGTGATGGTCCCAAGATAGCATTAGTAGTCCTCACTATTACATTAAATAAGTGTGACAATAAATGTAATGAGGACTCCTTGAGTATGGATATTGTCTAAATGACAATATTCCTATTAGAACTCTCGCTTATGTATTGTCGTATATTACACGACGGATGTATAATTAAGTTTGTATTTGAATTTATGTATCATGTAAAGTGGCGACCCAAGCGCATGTGGCGATACCTAATTTTGGGGGCGTCACAATCTCGAAAAAAACAAACGTGGTAGTTACGCTGCGTTGAGTAGAAGATCATATCACGAGGAACGAGTGCGATGATGTCAAGTATACACATAGAACCAACTTTAATCGAAAAAGTTAAAGTTGCTTCCACGTAATCTTGGGTGATGCGTATGAAGAAGAAAGTAAAGTCTGAAGGTGTTATCCCGCAGGCAAGAATCGATGAAGAAGGAATACTTTGAGTCCACTCCAGACTTTGTGTTCCTAACAATTCTGATTTGAAGAACAAGATCATGACGGAGGCACATAATACACTGTTTGCAATCCATCCTGGAAGTACCAAAATGTTCGTGATCTTCGACATACATTTTGGTGGAACAATATGAAGAGAGAAATCGCGAATTTTATCTCGAGGTGTTTAACTTGTCAACGTGTAAAGGAGGATCATCAAGTGCCTAAGGGTCCATTGCAACCACTTGAGATTCTGAAATGGAAGTGGGAACACATTACCATGGATTTCGTTACGGGTCTTCCCACGGTTTCTCAAGGCATAAATGCTATTTGGGTTATTGTTGATAGATTAACCAAGTCTGCTCATTTCTTGCCGATACGGGAGACTTATTCCCTTGAACGTCTTGCTCATATGTATGTAAGTGAGATTGTAAGATTGCATGGCATTTCAATATCCATAGTTTCGGATCGTGACCCAAGATTCACTTCACGATTTTGGGTTAGCTTGCAAAAAGCTATGGGCACAGATTTACGATTCAGTTCGGCATACCATCCTCAAACGGACGGACGATCAGAGAGGACTATTCATACTCTTGAAGATCTATTAAGACTCTGTGTCCTAGATTTCAAAGGGAGTTGGGATAAATATGTACCTTTGGTGAAATTCTCCTACAACAACAGTTATCAGGCAAGTATAGGAGTGGCTCCATTTGAAGCATTATATGGACGAAAGTGTCGCTCTCAAGTATGTTGGGATGAGGTGGGTGAAGCAACATTGTTGGGACTAGAGTTGGTACGTATGACTACAAAAATGATCCAAATGATTCGATAACGTATACAAACGGCACATGATCGACAAATAAGTTATGTGAATCTTCATCGAAAGGACGTGGAATTTAGTATTGGGGATCATGTATTGTTGCGTGTGGCTCCATGGAAGGGAGTTACAAGATTTGGGAAGAGAGAAAAGCTCAATCCACGATTTATTGGTCCATTTCAGATTCTTGACCGAGTAGGAAATGTGGCCTATAGATTTGCATTACCTCCAAGTATATCTCATGTTTATAATGTTTTTCATATATCTGTGCTACGTAAATATGTGAAAGACCCGAACCATGTTATTGAGTTAGAACCGGATGAGATAGCCGAAGACTTAACGTACGAGGAGGTACCTATCAAGATCTTGGATAGGAAGGAGCATGTTTTATGTACAAAGGTCATACCACAAGTCAAAGTTTTGTGGAGGAACCATGTTATTGATTAAATTACCTAGGAGTTGGAAACGGAAATGAAAGCGAGGTATCCTCACCTTTTCGAAATACCAGGTACGTACGTCAATTTTGAGGATGAAATTTCATAAGGAGGGGAGGTTGTAAGACCCCAACTTATTATTAATGAAATTGAATTTCATCTATTTATTATTTGAAATAGTAAGGGTTGATTTGATTAATGTGGTTAGTTATGGGTAAAATGCGCAAATATTTCAAATAAGCAAGTGGTTATAAAATATTCATTGTTATCAGGGAATGTGACGCCCCCAAAATAGGTCCAATCCATCCAACCTATTCTGAGTCACTAAATACATGGTACAGAAAACAACTATAACTTTATTACTACAATTGTCGTGCAAAATACAACAACACATATATTGTGAGTTTTAATACCAACTATGACTCATGCCCCAACTATGGACAACACCTCACAGTGTTACCTAACATAAAGGTATAATCTAGAACTGTTTTAGAAATTAAAATCTTTAGGAAGTGCTCAAGGAAACCTTCGTACATAGGAGGCCATGAATCTAAGTTATGATAGATATCATATGTCCAGAGAATTATCCTTGGTTGATCCAATAGACCCCAAAGAAAAATGAGAAGATTACTATCATGTTCCTTCCAATGGTGAGTCTTCTCTTGACATATAACTATCTCCACCGTCTGCGATTGAACATTATGTTTCAACCCAACTCCAAGATCATATAGGTAGTGCTCGTAGATATACTCAAAGAAGTGGATGTGCACAACCCTTTCTTATGATAACATGAGATTGTATGTCATTAGACATCTTGTATGATAGTGACAAAACACCTTCAAAGTTGGGTTCGCCTTACCCTATTTGGTTCACCAAAATTAAATATCAAATGACGTATACAATACGACACATTTATCTAAAGTTCTTAATAAAATTATTTCCATACTATTTAGGGAGAACCTCAATGCATATATAGACCACTGCTTCTATTCCTTTGTTATCCCCGCCAATCCCAAATACACTCTTATTACCCGAAAGGAATTGTGAAGCAAAAGGGTGAACACAACTAGCTCAAGAAAAGTATATCATGACTAAAGATAATTAAATTATCAATAGCCTTCATCGGTAATAAATCAGAGATTTAGAACATATGGTAGATGATAAAACTTTTCAACCATAGTTGCAGCGGAATGAACAATCCATTAGAAGAGTCAAATAGACCATAAAGTCTATTATCTTCTCCATGTTAAAAGTCCACCAATAATGCTTTAACCTCAGAACATTAATCAATGTATCCTGCTCACGATCATGTGAATAACTCATAATCATAATTGTAGTTCTAATTTTCTTTCTCATCCAAGACGAAGATATTTTTATCACCGTCTTTTACCGAAATATCAAAGATCATGGTTACACCAAATCACGCCCTGCTCATAATCATACTAATAAATTCATCTTTGCACTACAGGCAAAAGATATTCATCAACAGTTCATCTTTGCACTACAGGCCAAAGATATTCAACAACAGGACATCTTTGCACTACGGGCCAAATATATTCAACAACAGGTCATCTTTGCACTTACATGCCAAAGATATTCATCAATAATTCATCTTTGCACTACGGGCCAAAGATATTCATATCTCAAAGAAATATACAATCATTTCAGAATTTATATAAACCATAATTATAATCATGTTGATCAATTCACCTTTGCACTTAAGCTAAAAAATATTCAATTGTAAATCCAATGGTCATGATCATACCAGTCAACAATTCATCTTTGCACTACTGGCCAAAGAAAACCCATAGTCACGATCATACCAATAATCTACCCATCTTTACACTTAAGTCAAAGAGAAATTTCATCACCGAGATTATAAAAATGTTATATATGATAATATATAAAAACAATATGATCAACAACTGCATTTAATTTCAAGAGTAAGATTCATAAATCAATGATTTCATAACACCTTAATCCAAATGCTATAAATCACTTAATAATCTCATAATCTAATATCATTAATATTACCACAATATTTTAATCATTTCTTAAACTTATAAATAATTTATTTTAATTATTTACACTTTACTAATTAATGCATTTAATCATCCTAAAATGCCAAACTCATAAGATTTCATCACCAATAACAAAAAACCTCATCAAAAATCTGCATATACCATATATATGATTCTCAAGCCATAAAATCATATTTTTTAATTTTCTTACTTCACATAACGTATTTAATTCATTTACTCATAACTATTTCATTTTCATGAAAAATACCAAATCAGTACTAAAAATATTTCTTTTCTGGGATTTAACATAACATAGTCCTATATTGAACATATATTTTTCTCGGAATTTTTAAAATTCAATTACTATTTTTCATATGGCCAAAACTGCCGAATATTTAGACATTTATCATAAATTGTACTTTTATCCAAAAATTCCGAAATTTACAAGGTATACTGATATTATATAGATGTACTCCCAATAAAAATTTTACCAATTTTGGAGTTAACCACAAGGAGTTATAAGGGTCTACTTTTAAAATAGTTTTTTCTCATAAAATCCATAACTCCTAATCTATACATCCAAAAATCGCCATTTTTGGACACAATCAATAAAACTCATCCAATTATCATTTTAAATTTTTTTAGAATTTTTTGAAGGTTTAGAAAAATTTCGAAACTGAAAAACATAATAACCCTTAAAATTCCTTACAATCCCTTACCTCGAAAGAGCAGTATTTCTGATCGGAATGTAGCACTGAATAGCAACTCTCAAAGTATCTAAATACTCATAAAATATGCTTGATAATATAGAGAGATAAAGAGAGAAAGCTTATATTTCTGGTGTAATTTTCAATTCTAACTTAGCCCTCTATTTATAGGAAAATGTTAGCACGCCGAAGCAGACTTGACCTGCTACCTGATGGCTTTACCTGCTACTATTGCCACCCACCACATTTGAATTAGAATTTTAGCACATTTCTTCACCAACCATAGGTGGGGCCCACGCATTCTAGAATTTTCCACCAAAATCATTTATAAACCAAATTTTCGAATCAGTCACCTCTTAAAATTCATAACAAATCATACGTTCTTTTTTAACGGTTCAAAATTTGTGGACCTATACTCAACTTATATATGTATAACATATCCAAAAATCACAACGATCCAACTCTGTCCGGATTAAAATTATAACTCACTTGATAGAGCTTTAAGAACACCGATTTGATGTTTTAATACCTCCAATCTGACAAAATACTGATAAAACACCTCAATATTAATTTCTTCATTTATATCCACATAAATATATCCATCATTTATATCCACATAAAATAAATATTTCCCTATCATATAAATCAATAATTAAGTATTCACAAATAATATTACAGAATTACAACAATGACAACCAGGCAATTCCCAGGAAAGAGGGGGCTTTCCAATAAGGATTTCTCCTTACTGGCGCGGATTTAGGTGACCAAACCTCTCCATGACAGAACTTTCTAGACATTGCCAATAATGCTATCTAATAATATTATTCAAATAATATGAATTATTGATCTGAAATACTGTGCCGTGACAATTATTAAAACAACAATAATATAAAATATCAACGCAGTAATTATTGAATCAATAAAATAAAATATTAAACAGTAATTACTGTAATAATTATTGAGTAGTGCCGTCTTACGTAAGAATCAATAATTCAAAAATCTTGTCGCAATACCGTGTCTTATTGTCGCAACAACGCCGTGACATTATATTTTAACCACCAAGTATTCCAACAATTATTAATTGTGAATAACTACGTTATTATTTACAAAAACTTAAACTTGTCATTTTCTTCATCCGATAATTATTCTATTATGGGGCCCACAAACGGCTGCGCCGTCGTACGAATATTCCCCGACAACAAGAATATTCCACGACCGAATAAATATTTCTCGATAATGTGACGCCCCCAAAATAGGTATACATCACCCATTTTGAGTCGTCAATAACATGGTACAGAAACAACTATAACTTTATTAATAAAACATAAAAACTGTGAATTTAAATACAAATATTGCCATCTAGACAATATTCACATCCAAATAAGTCCTCTTTATAATTATTGGTACATTATTTTACAAAAATGGTGAGGACTACTAAAATAACTCTCTAGAACCATCATTCCACACCCCGACTAGAACTCGCCTCCTGAGAAGAAAAATAGAACAAAAAGGAAAATGGTGAGCTCAACTAGCCCAGTAAAGAATATTATGACTAAGATAATATAGAACAAATTATCGTTAGTCTTCAACAGGGAGAAATCTGACAAAATACAATAGACAACATGTTTCACATCAATATTCGCAGAAAAATAATAATTCATAGAAGAGTTACGTTGAGAATGAAATATACTTTTATCTATGAATTTAATAGTCCATCATCAATATTTTATTCCTGTAACAACAATCAATATACAACTGGAATCAAATATTCATCTTTGCACTATAGGCCAAAGATATTCATCAGTTGGTCATGTTCATCTCAACACATGTACATCTTTGCATTACAGCCAAAGATATTCATCATAAAATCATTAATCTTTGCACTACAGGTCAAAGATATTCAATAATATCATCATTTAGGACTGAGGATGATGAAAAATATTTTAAAGAAAACGAATCCAGTGAAACAAAAGAACAAGTATTATGGATTCGTACTTTAAACAATTCGAGTTCAAAAATACTTCATAAATAATCATAGTGAAGTAAAATTCAAGAATGATCAAAACATGAATACAATCAAAGCTAGTATCCATAATAGATATTTTGGACAAAATACGAAAATTTAATTTTTCTATGAATAATAGGTCAGTGATTCGTGAATAGTCAGATATCGTGAATAGTAACCCCGACACTAAAAGACAAGAATTTCACAAGAAAAGTCTTACCAATATTCCGGCATAATGATATTAGAAGAAATAATATCATTTTTTTAAAAAATAATATCCCTTACCTCCAAAAAGACAAGACTTACCGAATCTTTGGATATAGTCTTTGAAGGAACTTGCTCCGATAGCAACACTCAAAGTATCAAAATACTCACAAGAATACACTCGATAATATATAGAGAGAAAACTTTAGTTTACGGTGTGATTTTCAATTCTAACCTAAGCACCTATTTATAGAAATGCTTAGAACACCCAAGTAGAAAATTTAATAAAATAATAATATTTTATCAAAATTTCCTACGCACACTAGATTTGCCCAAAAACATCAGCCACCATATGGGCTCACCTCACCAAACTAAAAAAAATGTTTTTCTTATTAAAAATAATTAAAACTTCCAAAAATCAATTATTTCGGAACTTCGGAACTTTAATAATTCATAATAAATAGCCCTTTTATCAGAAAAATTCAAACCTCATGTCCTTTCCATAGGAAATTTCATTTTCTACAACTTTGCAGAAGAAATTTTTTCCAAATTTCAAATAGAAATTGACTGAAACCACAAACGGGCGATTTTAGAGGCTATAATCAAATTTCAGTCAAGAAATGGGCCCACAGACATGTTTAACATGTTTTAAACAATTTTTGTAACAAAAATACTCTTCCTCCTCAAATACTCATATATCCCACATTCATTGTAAAAATATCACCATTATTATATTATTAAAATATAATAATATATTTAAATGAATTATTTATCAAAAAAGATAAAATAATAATCTTTCAACAATTGTCACATTAAAATTTTCTCCATCAATACCCACATAAAATGAATATTTTCCTTATCATATAAATTAATAATTAATTATTCACAAATAATATTACAAAATCACAATACTGACAACCAGGCAGTTCCAAGGAAAGAGAGGGCTTTCCAATAAGGATTTCTCCTTACTGGCGCGCAATTAGGTGACCAAACCTCTCCTTAGACAGAACTTTCTAGACATTGCCAATAATGTTATCTAATAATATTATTCAAATAATATAAATTATTGATATGATAATAAAAATACTGTGTAGTGACAATTATTGAAACAACAATAATATAAAATATCAATGTAGTAATTATTGAATCAATAAAATAAAATATTGAACAGTAACTACTGTAACAATTATTGAGTAATGCCTTCCTATGTAAGAATCAATAATTGGTGCAATACCGTGTGCTACTGTGTTTTAACCACCGGATATTCTAACAATGATAATTGATGAATAACCACGCTTTATACTTATACTTATGTCGTTTTCTTCATCTAATCGCTTTCACATGGGGCCCACAATAATCGTCGCGTAGTCGCATTTAATATTCCCCGACAGTAAGAATATTCCACGACCAAACTAATATTCTCCGATAAAAATGAATATTTTATAACCACTTGCATATTTGAAATATTTGCTCATTTTTCCCATAACTAACCACATTAATCAAATCAACCCATACTATTTCAAAATAATAAATAGAGGAAATTTAATTTTATTTATAATAAGTTGGGGTCTTATAGACAACAATAAGTATTTTATAGCCACTTGCTTATTTTGAAAAAAAAATTCATATATTACCCTTAAATTTACTTTTTATCAATTTAACCATTTACTAAATAGGAAAATTAAATACTTTTATTTCATAAAATTCGGGGTCTTACAGGGAATATTAGTTTGGTCGTGGAATATTCTTACTTATTTTAGATATTCGCATTTACTACATGTAATAATGTGGGGCCCATAATGGAAAGCGATTGGATGAAGAAAATGACAAATACAAGTTGTTTATAAATAACTGCAGAAGTTGTTATATCAAGTAATCACTGTTGAAATACCCTATGGTTAAAACACAAGAATAACACCTGTATCGCACTAATTATTGATTTTACGTAAGAAGGCACTACTCAATAATTGTTACAAGAATTACCGCTTAATATTTTATTTTATCGATTCAATAATTGCTACGTTAATATTTTATATTATTGTTGTTTCAATAATTATCACTACACAAGATTTTCTATTATCGATCAATAATTCATATTATTTGAATAATATTATTAGATAGCATTATTGGCAATGTCTAGAAAGTTCGCTCTAAGGAGAGGTTTGGTCACCTAATTGCGCGCCAGTAGGAGAAATCCTTATCGAAAGCCCCTCTTTCGGTAACTACCGGCACAGATGCCAAGATTGTGATTCTATAATATTATTTGTGAATAATTAATTATTGATTTATATAATAAGGAAAATATTCATTTTATATGGATATAGATGGAGAAAATTTTAAAGTGACAATTGTTGAAAAATTGATATTTTATCTTTTCTGATAAATAATTCATTTAAATATATTATTATATTTTAATAATATAATAATGGTGATATTTCTTTACAATGAATGTGGGATATATGAGTATATGAGGAGGATGAGTATTTTTATTACTAAAAATATTTAAAACATGTTAAACATGTTTGTGGGCCTATTTCTTGACTGAAATTTGATTATAGCTTGTAAAATCGTCCGTTTGTGGATTTCGGTCAACTTCTGTTTGGAATTTGGAAAAACTTTCTTCTGCAAAATTGTAGAGAATTAAATTTTCTATGGAATGGACATAAGATTCGAATTTTTTTGATAAAAGGGCTATTTATTATGAATTATTGAAGATCTGAAGTTTTGAAATAATTGATTTTTGGAAGTTTTAATTATTTTAAATAAGAAAACGCGTTTTTAAGTTTTGTGAGGTGGGCTTTTGGTGGTCGATGTTTTGGGAAAATATGGGTGCGAGGGAAATTTAAAAAAATATATTAATATTTTATTAAATTTTTTTTTGCTTTGGTGTTCTAAGCATTTTCCTATAAATAGGTGCTTAGATTAGAATTGAAAATCACACCGTAAACCCAAGTTTTCTTTCTATATTATCGAGTTTATTCTTGTGAGTATTTTGATACTTTGAGTGTTGCTATATCTGATGCAAGTTCCTTCAAATATATATCCTCGATATTCCAAATTGTAAGTACTATTCTTTTTCGAGGTAAGTGGATATTATTTTTTTAAAATGATATTATTTCTTTTAATATCATTATCTTGGAATATTGGTAAGATTTTTCTTATGAAATTATTGTCTTTTAGTGTCCGGGTTACTATTCACGTGATACCTACGACCTTATTCACTTAATACTTGACTATTCACGTAAAAATTAAATTTTCATTTTTTTCGTCCAAAATATCTATTATGGATACTAACTTTGATTGTATCCATGTTTTGAACATTCTTGAATTTTACTTCACCACGATTATTTATGAAGTATTTTTGAACTTGGATTGTTTGAAGTACGAATCCTTAAATTTATTCTTTTGTTTCAATCGGATTCGCTTTTTAAAATATTTTTCATCATCCTCGGTCCCAAATGATGATATTATCGAATATCTTCGCCTCAGTAGTGCAAAGATGGTTGATTTTCTTATGAATATCTTTGGCCCGTAGTGCAAAGATATACAGCGCTGAGATGAATACTTACTTAATCGATGAATATCTTTGGCCCGTAGTGCAAAGATGAATATTTGATTCAAGATGTATGTTGATTAATGTTACAGGGATAAAATATTGATGATGGACTTTTAAATTCATAGATATTAGTAGATTTCATTCTCTACGTAACTCTTCTATGAATTATTATTTCAGCTGCGAATATTGATCTGAAACTTGTTGTCTATTATATTCTATCAGATTTTTCCCTGTTGAAGACTAACGATAATTTGTTCTATATTATCTTAGTCATAATATTCTTTACTGGGCTAGTTGAGCTCACCCTTTTCTTTTTTGTTCCATTTTTCTTCTCAAGAGGCGAGAATTTAACGAGTACTAGTCAGGGTATGGAATGAAGGTTTTAGAAAGTTGTTTTAGTAGCCCTCACCATTTTTGTAAAATAATATATCAATAATTGTAATGAGGACTTATTTGAGTGTTGATATTGTCTAAGACAATATTTGTATTTAAACTCACGCTTTTATGTGTCAGACAATAAAGTTGTAGTTGTTTCTGTATCATGTTATTGACGACTCAGAATGGGTGTTGTAAACCTATTTTGGGGGCTTCACAGTTGCAACAGCTCTAACGTGTGCACTTTGAGCCTCTAATTTGAAGGCTTTAATTTGATGTTTTAAAGCAACTAAATGATGGATTAAATACCTTGTAGTATTGTTTAGATCCTTGTCCAACTTTGATAGCTATGGAATCAATGTGAAAAATTATAAAAATCTCCAAATTACCCTAAAAATCATATTTTCTATTTTTGAGCTATTATAAAAAATAGGATTTTTACCTTGGAAAATGGCATGGCTTGACTTAGGATGTTATTGGAAGTGTAAAATGACCAAGAAATTATATCATGTTATGTTTAGACCAAAATGAGCATGTTTGAGAATGTATAGAACCTAAGTATGTGATGTATACTAGGTGTGTATGGTTATAAAGAGATGAACAAATGCTATATGCATAATCTAAGTCTAAGGAACTTAGATGAACAATGTTTAACCAAGGGTGGCATGTCGAAATGGTGTGATACACACATAGTATGTACACTACAAGTGTGATAAGTTAGCACATGTGGTGATGAAATGGAAATAAAACTATGTTATATAAATAATGAAGTCAAATGTCTACATTATTAATCAATCCCACATACAATGTAGGTTGTGCAAGGAACGCATAAGTTGGTGTAATAGTAAAACTCCGGTAGGCAAGTTTTTCAGAACTTTCTCCTATATGTAAAATGTTGTTATGTTTTAATTTGATGATATGTTATAATACGTTATAAACTGTTGTTGTTAGTTGCTATATTTAGTTAAATTATTCTTCTTGAACTTTGAATTGTGAAATGAGAATTATGATAGAGTGAATTATGTTTCATGTGTGAAGTATGTTTACATACGAATTATATGATGCATATTCTAAATATCCAGTATGTATATAACTGTGATACATAGATTTAATGCACAATGCATTTGAAAGTTATGAACTATATGTTATGTGCTAACTGTTAAACTTGTTGAGCCATTGTGCTAACCCTTGCTTAAACAAATATTTTCAACTATGTACGAGACATCTGAGTTTCGTTAAAGCACAAAAAACAGAGAATGATTGTTGAATATCACAGGAATACAAATATCCTGTAAAATCCTTTTTAGGGATAAACAATGTTACCAAATGATATAGGTTGTAATGAAATACTAAGTTAACATTTAAGCGAATAGGTACCACCTTGATGTGTTGTTCATTTATTTTTACGAGCGACATGTTGGTATGGTTCATTAATGTAATAAAATAGATCATAATGTATATGGCCTCGAGTTGTATTAAAATGTATAAAGATTGCAATTCTGGAATAGAGTGAAGTTGTAAGTTTTAATCAAGTATAATGTTGATATTCATTCAAAGGTTAATTACCTGAGAAAATGTAAGGATATATTGTAATAAATATATTTACTTACTGTCGTTAAGTTAAATATAATTAGTTATACCTTATGGATGTGTAGTACCATAACACACCAGACCTAAGGTTCAAGGGACCCAAATTTGGGGGTGTTACAAGTATGTTAAGAAAGATCAAAATATCAAAATATACAATTCATTATAGTATTTAATAAATGCAATTAAATTTTTTTTAAAAAAATCGTATGATTATCAAAATAAACTTAAAACCCCACCCTATAAATCAATACCAGACAAAACTTATTTACTAACATATTTATCTTATCTTTTTTTTTGGTTTAAATAGTGAAACTTGTATAAATAAAAATTATGTTGTTTTAATTACAATTACATCATATATAGCTCAGTTTTGGACAATTGTTTAAAGTTATAAGATTGAAATTTTGTGACGGAAACAAATTTTTTAATCTTAGTTTGGCTTGATTACATGTCATCATTGTCGCAGAGGATAGTCAATGCCCAATTGTCATATAAAGGTTTGTTATTCAAATTTTTATACAGTATAGGGTTTGTTTTGGACAATTGTTTAAAGTTATAAGATTGAAATTTTGAGTTCAAATCTTAACGGAAACAAATTTTTTAATCTTAGTTTGGCTTAATTACATGTTATCATTGTCGTGGAGGATAGTCAATGCCCAATTGTCATATAAATGTTTGTTATTCAAATTTTTATATAGTAGAGGGTTTGTTTTGGACAATTGTTTAAAGTTATAAGATTGAAATTTTGATTCAAATCTTGACGAAAACAAATTTTTTAATCTTAGTTTGGCTTAATTACATGTTATCATTGTCGCGGAGGATAGTCAATGCCCAATTGTCATATAAATGTTTGTTATTCAAATTTTTATATAGTAGAAGGTTTGTTTTGGAAAATTGTTTAAAGTTATAAGATTAAAATTTTGAGTTCAAATCTTGACGGAAACAAATTTTTTAATCTTAGTTTGACTTAATTACATGTCATCATTGTCGTGGAGGATAGTCAATGCCCAATTGTCATATAAAGGTTTGTTATTCAAATTTTTATATAGTAGAGGGTTTAATTTGCGTTGACCAACAAAAATGGGCACAAAATACAAATATACTAAGAGTACAATGATCACTTTTGCATTTTAATCAAGTCTTATTTATAAAATTTTTGAAGTTTTATAAAGCTGCATTGAAATATATATATATATATATATATATATATATATATATATATATATATATATATATTTACTTGTGTAGAGAAGCAATTTTTAAAACCAACTTTTATTGTAAAAAAGATTTTGATCGTGTTAATTTATTTTATATATTTGTGAGAAAAAGAGAGTGATACCATGACCAAGACCAAAGTTATAGAGATGTCAATATGTAGTTGGATCTCTAGTACTTCTTAATTCTTTCAAGACGAGGATATAAAATAAAACTGAACTTAGAAAACAGGTGCATCGAGGAAGCAGCGGGGAGCTACTGTCCAAGAGAATATAATCGTAGAATAGTTTGGAAGTTTTGTCTTAACAAACTTTGTAAAAACTTCTCCACTTATTGAAGGAGTGGATTTTTATTACCGATAGTAATATGATCCCAAGTTCTAAAGTGAAGCTTAAGACTGAAAGTATCAACATACAACACATTTAATTATCACACAATAGTTAATAAAGTTAATTAATTTTAAAAGGCCAAGATATTTTAAAAAGAGTAATAATCTATTCAACACCCCTCTCTAAATTATTATTTGACCTTCAATTGGATATAAAATTATTTGTGTTTATATAAAATAGATTATATGATATTAATTACGGTATACAATTTGGTTAACAAAAAATAATATGAAAACCAAACCAAAGCAACATGGTGGATCACACACAAAACAATGTCAGCATTATTTGAAAAATTAAAAATAAAACAACACTGTACAAAACTTCCATTTTCGCAATAACAATATATATTACCTCATTATCAATAATATAAAAATAATAATATGGAGAAAGATATATTAATCTTTTTATAATAAATTGTTTTTTATATGTTAAAGTCAACTTAATTTATTAGGATTCTAAACCTAATCTATGCTAGCTCTTTATACCAATTGTAAGAAATAATTTATAATAATTAATTAATTCTTTTAACATAGATAGAGAAAGAACACTTAGAACATATAGAAATAAAATAATAACTTTGTGTGTTCTTTCTTTGGAATGAATTCATAATGAACGCAGCAGAATTGATCTTTCTGGATGAAATGCCCTAGATACTGGCTTTATGCGAAACCTTCAATAGTATGAAATCATTAAGTGTGTAGGATCAGTGAGATGACCTAATTCTTTTTATATTATTCCTTATTAGTAACCTAGCGTACCTAGTCATCACAAACCCAAAAATTTACTCAAATAAAACACACTAACCTGCCCATATAAAACTTAATTCAAGTTCATATGTTACACTTAATTAAACCAATCGAGTAGCCTGATTTATATAAATAATTGCAAGCCAGCTGTTTGCAGGTTATGGAGCTATAAGAGACAAGGAATTTGGCCTTTATTGCTAGGAAACAAATAATATATATAGGAAACAAAGATCCAATTACAATAAATATATAGTCGTGTGTATGCATAACAAAATACATATTTAATCAAAAGATAGACATCTCCATGTTCATCACATTAATTTTCTGTCCATATCATAAACGTTGCACGGAACACAACAAAGTCCACGCTAATTTGGATAATTTATTCTATATCCGCATTAATTAGGATGATGACTTTTGAGTCCTCTCTCGTCACCATTCTTAATTTGTTAATTAATTTCCTATTATCATCTCTCTCATAAGTTCATCAGTATGATGTTATATTTTAACATATTTTAAATCTAGATCATAAAATAAAGAGTCTCTATTTGAATGAAATAAAATGGGACGATGTGATCCCATAATGTTCTGTTAAGTGGCTAATTTATGTCTTTATTGTTGATAGTTTTTAGGACTTTTTGGTTAAGTTGTAAGCCTATTGAAAGGCCTCTTTGAGTTCAGTTCTCGATCTGATTATATTTGCTTCATATATTTGTTCTCTTTTTAATATATTTGTGTTATAAAATTATAACATATGCATTTATGGATGTTTAGATTTATATTTAATTGTAATGATTTTTGATATTTTGTAACTCCCATGTTCATTAAGTTTTAAACTCATGACTTTTGAGTTTTGAAACTTCCAAGTCCATATATCTATAAATAAGAGTATTATAATAGAGAATGAGATATATATGAAAATATTATGAGACATGCCTCTTTTCTCTAATCATTTTATCCTTAATTTTAGTAATCTTTTAGAACACGTTATCAGCATGAATTGCTTCTCACCTTCGTCTTGAAGATAATCATATTTGATTTGAAGGAGAAGGTATATTTATCTATTATATATATATGGATACGCAAATTTTTTTTCAGTATAACATACTGCATGTTATTCCATTCATAACCTATTATTAGAATTTGTTGTTCTTGGTTCTAGCATGCTAATGACTGTCATACTCATATGTAAGTCATCGTCACACCATCCTCAAATTATTTTATTGTTATACGGTGTAATATCTAACCTCAATTATTGTGCAGTGTTTATTTTTTTAAAAGTTTATTGTAATTTTGCATTCCTTCCCATCTAAATAAATCAAAAAGGATCCGATAAAATACATGATAATTACATTTTTAGATATTTTCATATCTCAGCAGATAACAACTAGAAGATATAATCTTCAAAAAGGGTACTTTCTAGTTTCCGTACTGAAATAATCTTTTAAAAAAATTGATATATTTTTAATGATTTTTGATATGTTTCCTTTTGGCATGCATGGTAGCATATTTGATATATTTCTAATAATTTTTAATATATTTCCTTTTGGCATGCATGGTATATAACATATTTGATATATTTCTAATGACCTTTTGATAAATTTTTGTATGAAGTTACAATGACAAATATGCTTAGTAGTGTTGGTTTGTTATCTTTAGTGGACAAATTTAGTTTCGTGTTTTACTGTATTCCTATAAATTGTTTCATTACAATTAAATCTGAACATATATAATTATTTAATTTGATGGGGAATATGTTTAGTTATTTAATATTTAAATCTTATAAATTTGAATTTGTTGACCTTGATTTATATCGATCAAGAATTATTTATAATGGAATCTTGATGCTGAGATTTATATAAAGGCAAAGAACCTTAGAGATACAATTATAGTTGACAATCATGCATCCCTGCAGGATCATGCAAAATTACTGATTTTTATTCGCTATCATCTCTATGAAAAATTAAAAGTTAAGTACATTACAGTAAAATACACACTTGTCTTATGAAATATTGATTTAAAGGAAAATTTTAAAAAGCTCATTATAATTGGTTGCACCTGAAGTTGCAAGATTTTAAAAGTGTTGAGTAAAAAACACTGATGAAGACATGTTAGTAAAAATATTTATTATATTTCATGCCTCGAATATGCTCCTTCAGTAGCAATATTGAGAGCGTAAGTTTACAAAATATTCCCTGAAGCGATAAAGGAAACTATGTTTCCAGAAGTGAAATTATGTCTCTTAGTAGCTGTAAAAAATAATGAGTTTTTGCTGAAAAATCAACAATCTCGCTCGACCGATTCTATTACATTCCCTGAAGTGAAAATAACCTCATTTGATAATCATAGAGGAAATTATGATTGTGGTTGTGGTAGTAGACGTGAAAGGAACAATCAATATAGAAAAGGAATGTACCTGTCGCACTCCTAAACATTTGGTATATAGATTTGTACCAAGACTCCATAAAAGAAAAGAAAATGGAATTGAAATAAACTTTATTGTTCATAATGATCCTGAAGATCCCATGAATTATTTTGACTTTTCAAATGGAATGGATATAACTAATTTTGATATCTATAGTTTCCTTGATGATTTTTTATATTCTTCTGAGGCAAGCAAAAATTTGCTTAGTTTTAAGGATATACGTTATAATGGTTATCATATTGAAACCAATATTGAAGGCAGTGAAGAATTTCTTTATATTACTTCAATAGTATCGGGCCAGAAGCTCATATTAGAAAAACTGTATATTTTCTCTTCTGGGATATATTATACTAAAATGAGAATAGTTGAACCAAATGTTGTAATACACCAGAAGTGTTCGGATCCAAAGGTTTTTATGATTTGGCATGATCATATTGATCATCCAGGATCAATAATGTTACGTTGAATTATTGAAAACTCCCATTAATGAAACATTTTTCCCACCATTAGGGGGAGAAAAGTCGTTGCCTGAAGCACGACGTTAGATCGTTGCCTGAAGCACGACGGGAGATTAATTGGAATGTTTCATTGCCTAAAGCACGACGTGAGATCGTTGCCTGAAGCACGATGGGAGATTAATTGGAATGTTTCAACGTTATTTAATCATGATTCTCATACAAATCAATATGAACTAGAAGTTCAAAGGATTATTCATTTGCAATGAATTGCAAATCAATTACCAGAATTATTCACCGATAATAAAAAAAGAGTGATATCTCACATTTTAGTTGCTAATACTCTAGAAGAGATTGAAGTCCCTGTAGGACAATCAGTTAATACAAGAACAAATTGAATCAAAGTCACACTTGAAACATGGACGAATGATCGGTGTTAAAGATAAAATTTTCCAGAAGAAGAAAGTATAAGAAAAAAAAGTTGAAGCCTATAAAAAGGCTATACCCATGAAACAGGCTACAAAAGTTATTGATCTATCCAAAACTTATGAACAAAAATCTCCTGTAAATAAAACTCTTGAAGAGTTATCTCCTGAAGAGGATGAGTAATCCCCTGAAGAGGATCATGTACCTGAAAATAACGAGATCTCGATACATTATATGTGACGCCCCCAAAATAGGTATACATCACCCATCTTGAGTCGCCAAATACATGGTACAAAATACAAATAAAAACTTAATTATACAACCGACGTGTAAAATACGACAAAACATATGCTGTAAGTTTTAATACAAATATTGTCATCTAGATAATATCCACACTCAATGGATTCCTCATTACATTTATTGTTACACTATTTAACAGAATAGTGAGGACTACTAATGCTATCATCTGGACCGTCACTCCGTTCCCCGACTAGTCTCGGATACGCTCTCATTTCTCAAGAGAACAAATGAAAGAAAGGGTGAGCTCAACTAGCCCAAAGAAGAAATATTATGACTAAGATAATGCGAAATAAATTATCCTTAGCCTTCAACAATAGATAACAACCCATGAATATAATAGACAACAAGTTTTAGATCAACAACTGCAGCGGAATAAGGAATCTATTAGAAGAGTCAAGTAGAGAATAAAATCTACTATCTTCTATGATTTAAAAGGTTTTTCATCACTTTTATCGCTGAGACTCAGCTTAATAGATAATCCACATCATCGAGTCACCCCTGCACTACGGCCAAGGATATTCTTTAGTATCATAATCACAAATTATCCATGCACTACGGGCCAAGGATATTTGTGTATTCATTAATGGCCATGATCATGCCAACAACTGTCCATCAATGTACTACGGGCCAATGAAAACTTTTACCACATCATTTGTAACATTACGGTCATGATTATACCGAATGATCCCTAGTCATAATCATACCAAGTCCATCTCTGCACTACAGGCCATAGATGACTTTCAACAGAATATAAACATGAGGATGATGACAATGATATAGGAATTCAATAAAAATAAGTTCAAGAATAAATTTTTAAAGATTTATAATCTAATTTATCCAGAAATCAATAATGTCCAAATTGTCAACATGATACTTCTCTCCCCTTCTAGTTCTTATCTCACATCTCAGCCAGGGATCATATCCCTAAGCTTTGATACCAACTGTGAAGCCCCCAAAATAGCTATACATCACCCATCTTGAGTCATCAAATACATGGTACAAAATACAAATAAAATCTTAATTATACAACCTTCGTGTAAAATACGACAAAACATATGCTGTGAGTTTTAATACAAATATTGTCATCTAGACAATATCCACACTCAATGGAGTCCTCATTACATTTATTGTCATACTATTTAACAGAATAGTGAGCACTACTAATGCTATCATCTGGACCGTCACTCCGTTCCCCGACTAGTCCCGGCTACGTTCTAATTTCCTGAAGAGAACAGTGAAAGAAAGGGTGAGCTCAACTAGCCCAGTAAGAAATATTATGACTAAGATAATGCAGAATAAATTATCCTTAGCCTTTAACAATATAACAACTGACAGAATATAATAGACAACAAGTTTTAGATCAACAACTGCAGCAGAATAAGCAATCCATTAGAAGAGTCAAGTAGAGAATAAAATCTACTATCTTCTATGATTTAAAAGGTTTTACATCACTTTTATCACTGAGACTCAGCTTAATAAATAATCCACATAATCGAATCACCCCTGCACTACAACCAAGGATATTCTTTAGTATCACGACCACAAATTATCCATGCACTATGGGCCAAGAATATTTGTGTATTCATTAATGATCATGATCATGCCAACAACTGTCCATCAATGCACTACGGGCCAATGAGAACTTTTACCACATCATTTGTAACATTACGGTCATGATTATACCGAATGATCCCTGGACATAATCATACCAAGTCCATCTATGCACTACAGGCCACAGATGACTTTCAACAGAATATAAACATGAGGATGATGACAATGATATAGGAATTCAATAAAATAAGTTCAAGAATAAATTTTTAAAGATTTATAATCTAATTTATCCAGAAATCAATAATGTCCAAATTATCAACATGATACATCTCTATAGAGTAAAATTCAAGAATGCTCAGAATAATATTTCCATGAAAAGATACTGAATGAAACGCAAATATCAAGGATATTCCATTAATTTCATGGAGTATAGAAGCCAAAACTTTAACCAACTGAGTATAATAAAGAATGGAATAACAAAAGAATTCACTAGGCATGCGATAGACCACACAGACAGGTTATTCCAATAAAATAATAAATAATGGAACCAGGTCATACGTAAACGCACAGACAGAATATTCCAATAGAATAATAAATAATGGAATCAGGTCATGCGTAAACGCACAGACAAGATATTCTAACTGAATAATAAATAATGGAACCAGGTCATGCGTAATATGCACAGACAGGATATTCCAACAGAATAATAAAGAATGGAATAACAAAAGACTTCACCAGGCATGCGATAGATCACACAGACAGGTTATTCCAGCAGAATAATAAATAATGGAACCAGATCATGCGTAATCCACACAGACATGATATTCTAACATAATAATAAAGAATGGAATAACAGAAGAATTTCACCATGTATGCGGTACTTCGCATAGATAGGTTATTCCAACATAACAATAAAGAATGGAATAACAGAAGAATATCACCATGTATGCGGTACTTCGCATAGACAGGTTATTCCAACATAATAATAAAGAATGAAATAACAAAAGCTCTATTCATGAATACGAAAGAAATAATACCCCTTACCTTAGGAAAACTGGATACTGGAATAGTGAGATAGCAGACTTCTCTTCTTCTTTCTCTTTATAATATCTCTCTATAATAATTTCTCTATAGCTTGAGTGAATTGTTGAAAAATAATGAAGAAATGAGCTTCTATTTATAGGAAAATATAGTTTCGATAATTGCATATTTTGGAACTCAGAATATTACAGTATAATACCTTCCTCTTTTCCTTTATTTTTAATTTAGTCGTGCAAGTATTATCAAACATGCACCACCTCCCCTAATAGTAAATCATGTGAATCAATAGTAAATCATGTGAATCAATAGTTCTAGACATGTGAAAATACGAATTACAATATAATACCTCTATCTATACCTCCATTTTTAACTTAGGCATGCAAGTATTATCAATCTTGCACCAACTCCCCTAATAGTAACAAGAATGTGAATCAATAGTACACACATGTGAATATTATATAACCACTTGCTTACTTTGCAAAATTTGTAAATATTACCCACAACTATAACATTATATCAAATCCACACAATTCAAAAATATATTTCGAGAAAATATTCTTTATTCATAAAAGTTGGGGTCTTACATTATGTATATACAGGAGACGAATATATTCGATATAAATAAAATTGTTATCGACAACATATTTTTATATAAATTTGTTCTTGATATTACTAGAAGTAATGATCATGAATATGAACCACAAATTGTTGATGAATGTAGAAATATTTGGCCAATGTGGAAAGAGGCGATTCAAGTAGAACTAAATTCACAAAGTAAACGTGAAGTTTTTGGACCTGTAGTCCGAACACCTAAAGGTGTAATGCCTGTTGGATACAAATGGGTAGTTGTATGAAATAAGAAAAATGAAATTATATGGTACAAAGCGTGACTTGTAGCATAAGGTTTCTCGCAGAGACCTGGTATGAATTATGGAGAAACATATGCTCCTGTAATGGACGCAATTACATTCAGATTTTTAATTAGCTTGGTAGCAAAAGAAAATTTGGATATGCGATTAATGAATGTTGTTACAACATATCTGTATGGATCATTAGATAATGATCATATATACATGAAAATCCTTGAAGGATATAAATGCCTGAAGCATATAATTTTACATCTCGAAGTATGTATTCTATTAAGTTACAAAGATCTTTATATGGGTTAAAGCAATCCAGATGCATATTGTGGTATAATCGCCTGAGTAGATATCATTTGAAATAAGGATTTGAGAATAATCCAATTTATGCATGTATTTTATTCAAAAGATTATAATATGGATTTGCTATTATTGTTGTATTTATTCATGAAAGATCTTGCTCCAGAAGAGTCGACAAAAAACAAAAAATTTGAGATGAAAGATATTGGTAAGACAAATTTTTGTCTTTACCTACAAATTGAACTATGGAATTTTGTTCATTAATCAACATACACAGAAAAAGTCCTGAAGTAACTTTACATGGATAATGTTAATCTTTTAAGTACTTCAATGATAGATTGGTCACTTGATATCAAGAAAGATCCGTTTTGATCACAAGAAAATAATGAAGAAAATCTTGGTCCTGAAGTACCATATCTTTGTACAATTGGTGCTTTGATATATATTGCAAAATTTCTCATGACCTGATATAGCATTTGTAGTTAACTTACAAGCAATATGGATCAAAACCACAGTTAGTTGGATCTGCTGATGCTGAGATTATCACAATTTATGAAGTAAGTTGTGAATGTATTTGGTTGAGATCATTAATTCAACATATTTGTGTGAACTGTGGATTATCATCAATCATAAATAGTCCAACGATATTATATGAAGATAATGCCGCTTGTATCACTCAAATTAGAGGATGTTATATCATGTGTGATAGAACCAAGCATATTGCACCAAAATTATATTATTCACATGAGTCCTAGAAGAATGGCGATATTGATATCAAGCATATATGATCATGTGATAATTTGGTTGATGGATTCATTAAGTCCTTACCAACTATGATTTTGAAAAAGATGATGCACAATATTGGCATGCTTCGACTTAATGATATTTTTACCACGAACAATGGAAATTCTATGTACTTATGAAGGGGAGCAAACAGGATATTTGTTGATTGTACTCTTTTTCCTTCGCTAAGGTTTTTTTTCCCACTGGATTTTCCTTTGCAAGGTTTTAATCAGGCAATCCCAAGGCACTAGAAGTTATACAAGAATATTGTATTCTTTTCCTTAGCCAAAATTTTTCCAACTGGGTTTTTATTTGGTAAGATTTTTAACGAGGCATATTCTTAGAAAATTGCTATAAAAGGACTCCATCCATTCTGTGTGAAGATAATGCTGCATGTATAGCTCAATTAAAGGGAGGATACATCAAAGAAGATAGAAGAAAACATATCTCACCAAAAAAAATTTTCACACATGATCTTGATAAGTGTGGTGACATTGATGTTCAACAAATTTGATCAAAAGATAATCTAGCAGATTTGTTCAGCAAAGCATTACCAACTACAATGTTTGAAGGATTGCGCGCAATATTGGAATGCGACGGTTGGAGGACTTAATGATACATTCATAAGGGGGATCTTATACGCACTGCACTCTTTTTCCCTTAACCAAGATTTTTTTCCCATTGGGTTTTTTATGGTAAGGTTTTTAATGAGACATCTTTCTATGCATATGGTTATACAATAGACATCCAAGGGGGAGTGTTATAAAATTATAACATATATATTTATGGATGTCTAGATTTATATTTAATTGTAATGATCTTTGATATTTTTTAACTCCCATGTTCATTAAGTTTTAAACTCATGACTTTTGAGTTTTGAAACTTTCAAGTCCATATATCTATAAATAAGAGCATTGTAATAGAGAATGGGATATATATGAAAATATTATGAGACATGCCTCTTTTCTCTAATCATTTTATTCTTAATTTTAGTAATCTTTTATAACAATTTGGCATTTCTTTCCAACCTATCAAATCATTTTCTAAACTCAGCCTAGCCTTTAATTTAGCCTTATCCCCTTCTAAGGGTGTAAATGAGTCGAACTGGAGCGAACATAGAGCTACTCGAATTCGACTCGAAATGATAAATTCATACTCGAATTCGAATTATATTTGAAAAATTCTACTCAGATTCGACTTGACTCGAATATTTAGTACTCGAATTTGATCTGACTCGACTCGAATATTTATTCAAACTACTTGCGAGCTTTAAATTCAAGCTCGAATTCGAGTCTCCACATAATAACTAGTTTTACAATAAATATAATTATAAATTGAATTTGTTATTTTACTTAAAAATGAGAAAATATATTTATTATTACACTTTACAAATATAAAATCACAATTAAAATTAAAAACAAAACAAAATAATAACTAATTATCCTAATTTGATTTAAATTTGTATATATTATAAGAGAATGTATCGAACATCTAATCGAATATGTATTAACCGAGTATGTATTGAATCACAATCAAAAATTCGAGTAGTTTAAATCTTAAACGAGTCGAGTATAACCTTGCTCAGATTCTACTCATATTTTTATTCGAACTATTTTTAATGCTCAGATTTGGATCATATTATTAACGAATCCGAGTCTCGCTCGTATTTTTTCGAGTTGAGCCCGAATCGAACCCGAACTGTGTTGGCTCGTTTACAACCTTATCCCCTTCTTCTCCCAACACATCTGGGCATAGCAAATATGGCAGCAGCTAATAGACGAAGTCAACCAAAATGTGAGTCCCACTTACAATTTATGTAAACAGAGCCTTATGGAACTATCAATTTCCCTTGTAAAAATATCAATTCCCCTATAATAATTTTATAATAAAATGTCTATATCACACGGGATCATGAGCTAATTAAAAAAATATAATTAATGTTTGTTTGATTGATTAAATTGGATATATAAAATTTTAATATTAGCCTTCTAAAATTTATTGAAAAGATGAGAGATAAATTATTTAACCTCTACCTTTTAATCAAGAAAAATTAAGTATTTAATACTTTCTTAAAATTTATATATAAATGACAATTAAAAAGAACAAAATATCTATCCATAATGACAAATGAAAAGAAACTAAGGGAGTATTATATGAAAGATTCTTTTAGAGTTTCAAAAAAATGCGAAACAAAACATAGATTCTAAAGTTAAAGATATATTTTTTTATTGATTTGTTTTAAAATAAAATATTTATTTATTTTTATTATTAATTTATAAGTGATATAAAATACTTAAAATATCATTATTTTAATTCAAAAATTAATTAAATATTATCATACCATCGTTATTACATTTTTATCTAATTTAAGGGATAAGTTTTGAAAAATAAATTTTCCTTGAATAAATTTTGTCGTACAAATGTATTTCTAATTTTGAAACCGATAGTTTTTGTTTTGTTTTGTTTTTTTCTTTCTAGTCAAGTCCTTTTGTTTTCTTCTAATGTCCTTATACTCTATTTCTGAGTTTTAAAATGGACAGAAAAGAAAAAAAATAGACAGAAAATTTAAATTTTATTTCCAATTACTATGTTTCTGAGTTTTCGATAATCCTAAAAAAATAAAAAATAAAAAAAATATTAGAAATAAAAAAAACAAAAAAAATTAATTCGAATAAATAAAAATTAAGGAAAGTCTAGTCCCCGGTAACATCGCCAAAAATTTGATATTTTAAAAATATATACTGCAAGTGCACAATGTCAAATTGAAGAACTGACAAGTACAGGTCAAACCCACAGAGACTAGATTAATTTTAATGTGTTCTTAATATCTATTTTAGGTGAATTAGAAATAAAGATTGAGAATTGATTAACTAGAATATGAAAACTAATAATGAGGAAGCAATTTAAGAATTCGAATTCATTAAATAATAAACATAATATATAATTCAATCTCTTCTATTTTTATAACTCAACTATGATTTTGATCTCCCTTCCCTTTAATTTAGTAATTTTACAATTAACGTGGGCAAACATAGATTATGAAAATTTAAGGATTAACTATAACCCATCAAAACTTCCTCGAGCGAGCATGAATTATGAAAAACTCATATCTTAACAATAATCTATCAAAACCTCTTAATTAATTTAAAATCACATAAAAACTATAAAACAAAGGTATTTCAATTACGAAACCTGAAGGCGAAATCAATTAAACATAAAAGCATAAATAATATAAGAGATGAAAAATATTATCATGAATAATTATTTAATTTTATCTCCATCCTAGATATAAAAAATTAACTAGACATGAAAATAAATAAACTAAATAAAATAAAGAAGAAGAAGAAGATTAAAAATAAATAAGAAAACTCCCTTTATTGACGATTCTCCAACAAGCGCAAAATGAATAAGTAATTTTATCTACTCCTACTCTTAACCTAAACTAATACAATCCCTAATACTCATTAGAGACCTATTTATAGGGAAAATAATTTTGTGCCCTAATTTACATACATTGAACTTGGTCTCTTTTGTTCCCTTTCCATGTAGGTTTCAACTTTCTAGTGGAAATCGACTTTTCAAAGAGATCTTCTAGATAAACTTTCTTTTCTCTTGTTGGATTTGACTTGCACACCAAGATTGTTCCATCTTTTTTCTTTGTGTTATAGGATTCTTCTTGAATATTTTCTTACATGAATAAGAGAATTAAATATTGCTTGATTACCAAGATTTTGACTTTATTGCAACAAAATATATTAAATCTTACAAAATAAAATAAAACTTATTAATTTAATAAATTAATGTAATTAAAAGGACAAAATTAGGGATGATAAAATGTATGAATTATGTGTATATCACATATGGATGGTTGTTTATATATACTGCCTATGGCATGTGTTAGGATATAAAGACGGATGAATGTTTATATAAATTGTTGTGTTTTTGGGATTTAAAGAAGGTAGATAACATGTACATTTTTTTTCGAGAAATCCACAAAATAGGCAAATTTTTTTTAAAAAAAAATAGGTATCAGCGACCGCTGATGGCTTAAGGATGTTAACAACCGATTGCAGTCGCTAATGTTGGTCGCTGACACGTGGGCCATGTCACCACTGACACTTGACTCACGGTGGCTCAACTTAGTGACGGAATCGATCACTATAGGGCGGTCGCTAATAGTGATCGCTGGTATCCATCCAGCGACTAGATTATGTTCGACCACTATCAGTGACTGCATACGATCGCAGATGTGGGCGATAACAGATAAGCTTTTTTTTGTAGTGTTTTACAATGTTATAATAATGATACTACACAATTTCAATTTAAATAAAATTTGTGTTTATGTACTCATAATCTTTCCATCCACAAGGTTAAATTTTATTAAAAAACTTGAGCTAGACGATCATTTTATAAAACTAAGGTATATAACTTATAAACCATAATAGCCTTATTTTATACAAAAGTTTGCACGGTTGAGATTAACATATATATATTGTTGTAGATTTTGTGAAGCAGATCATTAAGAATCGAATCACGTTCCGGTTAGCATGAAGTTTATTTATTGGTAAGTTGGTCAACTGACCAATAGAATACTGATACACATAGAACCTCACCTGCGTGTCAGCATTCTATTGGTCAATTAACCAACTTACCCAAAAAAAAACTTTATGGTAACTGTAAGACCCCAACTTTTTATGAATAATGATTTAATTTTCTCTAAATATTATGTTGAATAATAAGGTATGATTTGATATAATGTTATAGTTATGGGAGATATGTGTAAATTTTGCAAGTAAGAAAGTTGTTATAAAATATTCGTTTGGTCGGAGAATATTCTTTTTTTTCAGGGAATATCCGTACGACAACACAATCATTGGTGGACCCCACATAACGGAATAACTGTTGGATATAGAAAGCGACAGAAATAAATTTTTTATAAAAATAATGACAAAAATTTTACCGTTAACTGTTGAAATATCCGCTAATAAAAGTAATGCTGATGTCTGCATGGTTCGCACGAAGAAGACACGGTATTATGCATAAATCTTTGATTATTGATTCTTACGTGAGAAGTCACTCAGTTCATTTAATAATTGTCACAGTTGTTTCTGCATAGTATCTCATGTTATTGATTCAATTATTGTCACAGTATCATCTGCACAATATTTTATCTTATTAAGTCAATAATTGAAATGACACAGTTATTCATATTATTATTTGTATTATTGACAATGTCTAGAAAGTTTTATCGATGAAAAGTGTTAGGTTATTTAATTGTTCGCCAATAAGGAGAAATCTTTATCAGAAAGCCCCATCTTTCCTGGGAATGATCTGGTTGTCAATATTGTGAGTTATAATATTAATAATGAATAATTGTTGAAAGATTGTGTTGATTAAAGATAAGATTAATAATTGATGAGTGGAAGATATTTATTCAATTATCTTGTTAAATTGGTATTTGTTCTATTTGATTTTAAGTATGTGGATTAATTTATGAAGAGGGTGGCCCTAAATTACCTTCAAATAAGGTTATCTATCTTATTTGGCAGAAATTGCAAAGAATGAATCTTATTGGCCAAATTGTCCAATTATGCAATCCCTATTCAATAACTTATGAATGAGGGTACTCCCTCATTGGATAATGTCTCCAAATTGACGTGTGATAGTCTTTCCTTATTGGCCAACACCTTCAAAAGAAAATACTGATAAGTTAAAACCCGTGAACTTCGTCCGAATTTTTTTTTGTGCGCCAGTGATTAGTTTTAAATAGTGTCCTACCATTCTCCTATAAATAGGATGCTTAGGTAAGAAATGAAAATCACACCAGAATCAGAGAATTCTTCTTCTATAATATAGTGCGTATTTCTTTTGAGCATAAGAATACTTTGAGTGTAGCAAATAGTGCAAGTTTTCTTCAAGAATATCTCCGTTATACCAGTCATATTTACACTCCTACTATGTTAAGAGATTATTTTTGTTTAATATTCGTAAGAAATAATATTTTCTTCCATACTCTATATTATGAAAGTAATATTATTTCATTTCATATTCCTAAATCTATACTTATTTTGATAAGTATTGTTTCTATACTCCTTGAAATTAGTAGAATATCCTTGAATTTTGCGTTTCATCTAGTATCGTTTCACTGAAATATTTTTTAAACATTCTTATTAAATTTTAATCTTTTCATGCCGGGATACTATTTACTCGGATACTATTCACGGGATACTATTTACCAAGGGTACTATTCACGACCAAATTTGTGACGCCATCCATACAACCCATTCCGAGTCACCAAATACATGGTACATAATTAAAATTCAAACTTAATTTATACAATTATCAACTGTCGTGTAAAATATGACAAAACGTACGCTGTGTATTTTAATAAGAATATTGTCTCGTGGACAATATCCAAACTCAAATGAAGTCCTCATTATAATTATTATCACACTATTTTATAGAATGGTGAGGACTACTATAGCCACCATCTTGGACCATCATTCCATTCCCCGGCTAGTCCCAGCTATATTCTCATTTCCTGAAGAGAATAATGAAAGAAAATAGTGAGCTCAACTAGCCCAGTAAAGAATATTATGACTAAGATAATGTAGAATAAATTATCCTTAGTTCTCAACAGTGTACAAACTGATAGAATACATTAGACAACAAGTTTAGATCAATAACTGCAGCGGAACAAGCAATCCATTAGAAGAGTCAAGTAGAGCATGATGTTTACTATCTTCTATGATTTAAAAGTTCATCATCAATATTTTATCTCTGTAACACAACTCAATAAATATTCCACATCATCGAATTATTCATGCACTACGGGCCAATGATATTCGTTAGTATCACTAGTGGTCATGATCATGCCAAACAATTGTCCATCAATGCACTACGGGCCAATGAGGACTTTCACCACAACATTTATCTGTAATATTACAGGTCATGATTATACCAATATATAATTCCTTGTCATAATCATACCAATCAACAGTTCATCTATGCACTACGGGCCAAAGATGACTTTCACCACAATATAAATATGAGGATGATGACAATGATATTAGAAATCAATCAAGTGAGATCAATGATAAACATTAAAGATTTATAATTCAATTTATCCAGAGTTTAAGAATGTCCAAATTGTCAACATGATAATTAATTGTGGAGTAAAATTCAAGAATTATATTAATGTATCAAAAATAATTTGGACAGAAAAGAAACCAATTTTATCGTGAATAGTACCCTGGGTGAATATTACCCCTTAAATAGTACCCGAATGAATAGAACCCCGTGAATAGTATCCTGGCATGAAAATATTGAAATTCAATAAGAAAGCTCAGAAAAATATTTCTATGAAACGATACTAGATGAAACGCAAAATTCAAGGATATTCTACTAATTTCAGGGAGTATAGAAGCAATATTTATCAAAATAAGTGTAGATTTATGAATATAAAACTAAATAACATTACTTACATACTACAAAGTATGGAAGAAAATATTATTTCTTACGAATATTGAACGAAAATAATATTCCTTACCTTAAAAGGAGAGTAAATCTGACTGGTATAGAGGAGATATTTTTGAAGAAAACTTGCACTATTTTCTACACTCAAAGTATCCTTATACTAAAAAGAAATACGCATAATATTATAGAAGAAAAATTCTCTGATTCTAGTGTGATTTTCATTTCCTAACTAAGCATCCTATTTATAAGAGAATGGCAGGGCACTATTTAAAAAGAAAATCACAGACCAACAGTAAGAGTTCACGGGCGCGGCGAAATCGTCTGATTTTTGATTAGTGAACCAATATGCAATAAAAAATTCTGATAAAATAAAAAATTTATATAAAATATAATATATTCTATTTATAATCTAATATAACGAATAACTTTATATATAATATAAAAAGTATTCTATTTTATATAAAAAGTTTTCTGTTTTATTACTATTATAGTAATAATTTAATAAAACTGAGATAACTTTCTACCGACGATTTTGAAAAATGAGTAAGTGGGGGGGTCCATGTAATAAACCAAACTTACAACAAATAATTCATGAAAAACCCTCTATTTATATCAAAAATTGAATAAATAATTACCATAACTCATCTTTAATAAACACATTTTTAATCTTTCAATAATTATTCATCATTAATATTATAACTCACAATATTAACAACCAAATCAATCCAAGAAAGAGGGGGCTTTCCGATAAGGACTTCTCCTTATTGGCGCGCAATTATATAACCTAACCCCTTTCCTTGAAAGAACTTTCTAGACATTGTCAATAATACAAATAATAATATGAATAAATGTGTCGTCTCAATTATTGATTTAATAATATTAAATATTGTGCAGATGATACTGTGACAATAATTGAATCAATAATATGAGATACTATGTAGCAACTACTGTGGCAATAATTGAATAAAACTGAGTGACTTCTTAAGTAAGCATAAATAATCAGAGATCTTTGTCTGAATATCTTGTCTTTGTTAATGCGACCACCAGACATTCTTGTACTTTTATCACCGGGTATTTCAAAAGTTTAACGGTAAAAGTCTTGCCGTTGTTTTTATAAAAAGGTTATTTCTGTCACTTTCTATATATGACAGTAATTCCGTTGTGGGGTCCACCAATAATTGCTTACTTTGCAATTATTCCCCGACAAAAAAAATATTCTCCGACCAACCGAATATTTATGACAACTTGCTTACTTTGCAAAATTTGTACATATCACCGATAATTATAACATTATATCAAATTCACACCTTATTACTCAAAATAACATTTAGAGAAAATTAAATCTTTATTCATAAAAAAGTTGGGGTCTTACAAAATTGATTTTTTTTCTGTCCAAATTATTTTTGATACATGAATATCATTCTTGAATTTTTACTCCACAATTAATTATCATGTTGACAATTTGGAGATTCTTAAATTCTGGATAAATTGAATTATAAATCTTTAATATTTATCAGTGATCTCACTTGATTGATTTCTTATATCATTGTCATCATCCTCATGTTTATATTGCGGTGAAAGTCATCTTTGGCCCGTAGTGCATAGATGGACTGTTGATTGGTCTGATTATGACCAGAAATTATATATTGATATAATCATGACCTGTAATATTACAGACAAATATTATGGTGAAAGTCATCATTGGCCCGTAATGCATTGATGGACAATTGTTTGGCATGATCATGACCACTGGTGATACTAACGAATATCCTTGGCCTGTAGTGTATGGATAATTCGATGATGTAAAATATTTATTGAGTTGTGTTACAGAGATAAAATATTGATGATGAACTTTTAAATCATAGAAGATAGTAGACATAATGCTCTAATTGACTCTTCTAATGGATTACTTGTTCCATTGCAGTTGTTGATCTAAACTTGTTGTCTATTGTATTCTATCAGTTTTTACACTTTTGAGGACTGAGGATAATTTATTCTGCATTATATTAGTCATAATATTCTTTACTGGGCTAGTTGAGCTCATCCTTTTCTTTCATTGTTCTCTTCAGGAAATGAAAATATAGCTGGACTAGTCGAGGAATGGAGTGATGGTCCAAGATGGTGGCTATAGTAGTCCTCATTATTCTTATTGTTATGAGAACTTATTTTGAGTTTGGATATTATTTACGAGACAATATTTGTATTAAAACTCACAGTTTACGCTTTGACGTATTGTATTAATGAAGTTTGTATTTGAATTCTGTACCATGTATTTGGCGACTCAGAATGGGTTTTATGAACCTATTTTGGTGGTGTCACAGTTGATATCAAAGCTTATGGATATGATCCCTGGCGAAGATCTGAGGGTAGAACTAGGAGGGGAGAGATGAGTAAATCCTTCGCTAGTGTGTCCTACCTAAGCTTATTTGTTATTTAATTGGTCGGTCAGAATATAGGGATAATATGTGGCAAGTAACCCTTGTTTTGTGGCAGTGTTTGAGAATGACATCTGAAAATTTTGAAATAAGTAATGGAGCATATGAGACCGTTGAGACACTGTCAATCAATAACCAAGATAATGTGCATCAGGAAGGCAATAATCCTCATGTAAACAACAACACCGACTGAATGATGTACGATGGGATGTTTAGGAGCTTTCTGCAATTCATACAACACCAAACAAGAGAGATTCCTGTTCAAAATGCAGGTGGAATCAATGGAAACTCATGGTTGGTCACTGCTAAGCAATTCAAAGAGTTGGGACCACCGGAGTTTTTGGGAAAGCCAGAGCCACTTAAGGCAGAGACGTGGATTAAGCAGATCACCAAGATATTTGATGTCTTGGGATGCTCAAAGGATAAAAAGGTTCCTTTCGCCACCTTTATGTTGCGAGGAGAGGCAGATTACTGGTGGAAATCTGTTAAACATACTCATCTTTCTGCACTAAAGATGTCTTGGGAGAAGTTCCAAGAATTGTTCAATGACAAGTACTTTCCAGAGAGTATTTGTCACATGAAGAAGGTAGAATTCATCAAGTTGGAGCAGAACAATATGACCGTATCACAATACGAGGCTAAGTTTGCCGAGTTATCCCGATTTGCATCCCATTTGGTTGATATTGAGGAGCAAATGACACGAATGTTTCTGAGAGGTTTGAAACCTAAAATTCATTAATACCTCATTTTTCAAAAACTTTGCTTATATTCAAATGTTGTGAATAGGGCTCAGTTATTGGAGCGCGATAATAAGTTAGCTCAACCAAAAGATAACAGCCGGTAAAACGATAATGGTCATACCAGTGGAAAGAGTTATCGAAGCAGTGATAACAAACGTGGACGAAATTATCATGCCAGAAATGGTAACCACTTCGGTGGTAATCCTAGCCAAGATAATAGAAGAAATGAGTCAAGTGGAAATTTCAAAAAGAGAAGGTTCAATAATGATGGAAAGATAGCAGCACCAACACCCATTTTTAAGGAGAATGACCACCGGTCGTATGCTAGAGATGCGAAGAGGAGGGACACATCATTCCAAACTGTACGCAACAACCCAAAATATGTTTTACTTGCAGAAAGGAAGGTCACCTAGCTTGATTTTGTTGTACAGTGAAGTCAAGTCCAACTGGGATGGTGACACCAAAGGCTGTCCCAGACAAGTTAAAGCCGGTAGTTCAAGGGAGAGCATTTTTCGTGACTTTCCAAAAAGTGAGGAACCCGAACGAAGTTATCACAGGTAAGCTAATCATAAACTCTTGCGAAGTTTATACCTTATTAGATACCGGTTCTACCCATTCTTTTATTTCATCTGTTTGTGCTCAACATTTAAATTTGACTCCAGAGAAATTAGACTTTGACTTATCTGTTAAAACTCTGTTGGGAGAAAACTTCATTACATCCACTATTTATAAATCTTGTTTGATTTCAATCGACACTTTCACATTACCTGTTGATCTCATCTCTTTGAAAATACTTGTATTTGATGTATTGATTGTTTTCATAAGGTTGTTAGTTTTCATATTCCTAACCAACTTATTATGCGAATTCAAGCAACCAAACCATTAAAGTTAATCATTTTCATATCAAGTCATAAAGATATTCGTTTATTGAAAAACGGATGTCAAGCTTTCTTAGCTTATGTCACGAATTTAAATAAAAATACGTTAGATTTGAATGATATTTCTATTGTTAATAAATTTCCTGACGTATTCCCTGAAGAACTTCCTGGAATACCCCCAGAGGGTGAAATCGAATTATGTATTGACCTTGAACCCGGTACAAAATCCATTTCAAAATCCCCATATCGAATGGTTCCTATTGAACTTCAGGAGTTAAAAACCCAACTGCAGGAATTGTTAAACATCAGTTTCATTCGTCCTAGTGCATCTCATTGGGGTGCTCCTGTTTTATTCGTAAAGAAGAAAAATTGGAGTATGCAACTTTGCATTGATTATCGGGAGTTGAATCATGTCACCATCAAAAATAGGTACCCCTTGCCTTGCATTGATGGCATGTTTGACTAGTTGCAAGGTGCTAAATTCTTTTCAAAGATTGATCTTAGTTTCGGATATCATCAATTAAAGATTAAAATTGATTAAAACTGTCGATGGTGGTTTAATAGTAAATCAATCTGGACCGTCGGTGGTGGTATTAATAGTAAATTAATCTGGACCGTCGGTTGTAGTTTTAATAGTAAATCAATCTGAATCGTCGGTTGTGGTTTTAATAGTAAATCAATATGGACCGTCGTTTGTGGTTTTAATAGTAAATTAATATGGACCGTCCATTTTAATAGTAAATCAATCGGGACCGTCGGTTGTGGTTTTAATAGTAAATCAATATGGATCGTCCGTTTTAATAGTAAATCAATCTGGACCATCCGTGAATTAGTTACTATATATTTAGTCCACTCTCCTATAAATAGAAGCTTAATTCTTCTTTCATTCTCACCAATTCACTAAGACTCACAAGAGAAGCAATAGAGAGAGAAACTATAGAGAGAAAGAAGAAGAGTATTCTGCTACTTCACTATTGCAGTATCCAGTCTTCTACTAAGCTAAGGGATGTTATTTTCATATGGTAACAGATGCTATTTTCGTATAGTAAGGGATGTTATTTTCGTATGGTAAGGGGTGTTATTTATTTCTTATTCGTAAGGGGTATTATTTCTTTTCATATTCTTAAATCTAAACTTAATATAGTAAGTATTACTTCTATAATTCCTGAAATTAGTAGAATATCCTTGAGTTTTGTGCTTCATCTAGTATCGTTTCATTGGAATATTGGTCTGAACTTTCTTATTAAATTTCCATATTTTCACTCAGGGTACTATTGATGGGTTACTATTTACTCGGGTATTATTCACTCGGGGATTCGGGGTACTTTTCATGACGAGTTACTATTCATTTATTACTATTCACGAGTTACTATTTATTTAGTTACTATTCACTCAGGTATTATTCACTCGGGGATTCGGGGTACTTTACATGACGGGGTACTATTTATTTGGTACTATTCATTCGGGTACTATTCATGGGGTACAATTTATGATAAAAGTGATTTCTTTTCTGTCCAAATTATTTTTGATATATGAATATTATTCTTGAATTTTACTCCACAAAGAAGTTATCATGTTAACAATTTGGATATTCTCGAACTCTGGATAAATTTAAATATTAAATTATAAATCTCTAATATTTATCCTTGATCTCACTTTATTGATTCCTTATATCATTGTCATCATCCTTATGCTTATGTTGTGGTAAAAGTCATCTTTGGCCCGTAGTGCATAGATGGATTGTTGATTGGTATGATTATGACCAAGAATTTTGTATTGGTATAATCATGACCTGTAATGTTACAGACAAATGATGTGGTGAAAGTCATCTTTGGCCCGTAGTGCATAGATGGACAGTTGTTTGGCATGATCATGACCATTAGTGATAATAATGAATATCCTTAGCCCGTAGTGCATGGATGATTCGTGGATGTGATAATAATGAATATCCTTGGCCTGTAGTGGATAGATAATTCAGTGATGTGGATTATTTATTAAGCTGAGTCTCGGCGATAAAATTGATGATAAACTTTTAAATCATTGAAGATAGTAGATATCATACTCTACTTGACTCTTTTAATGGATTATTTGTTCTGCTGCAGTTAAACTTGTTGTCTATTATATTCTATCAGTTTAACACTGTTGAAGGCTAACAATAATTTATTCTGTATTATCTTAGTCGCAATATTCTTTACTGGGCTAGTTGAGCTCACCCTTTGCTTTCATTGTTCTCTTCAGGAAATGAGAATATAGCTGGGACTAGTCAGGGAATGGAGTGATGGTCCAAGATGGTTGCTTATTAGTCCTCACTATTCTATAAAATAGTGTGATAATAATTGTAATGAGGACTCCATTTGAGTTTGGATATTATCTAGGAGATAATATTCGTGTTAAAACTCTCACCTATGTTTTGTCGTATTTTACACAACAGTTGTATAATTAAGTTTGTATTTGAATTATGTACCATGTATTTAGCAACTCAGAATGGGTGATGTATACCTATTTTCGGGGCGTCACAGTTGGTATCAAAGCTTAGGGATATGATCCCTGGCTGAGATTTGAGACTAGAATTAGGAGGGGAGAGACGGATAAATCCTTCGCTAGTATGACCTACCTAAGTTCAATTGTTATTTAATTGGTCGGTCAGAATATAGAGATAATATGTGGCACGCCAATTAACCCTTGTTTTGTGACAGTATTTGAGAATAGCATATGAAATTGTTGAGATAAGCAATGGAACACAGGAGACCGTTGAGTCACCGCCGATCAATAACCAAAATAATGTGCATTAGAAAGGCAATAATCCTCGTGTAAACAACAACACCGACCAAATAACGAACGATGGTACGTTTAGGAGCTTTTTAGAATTCATGCAACACCAAACGAGAGAGACTCCTGTTCAAAATACAGGTGGAAACACTGGCAACTCTCGGATGGTCACCGCTAAGCAATTTAAGGAGCTGGGACCACCAGAGTTTTTGGGAAAGTCAGAGCCACTTAAGGCAAAGGAATGGATTAAGCAGATCATCAAGATATTTGATGTCTTGGGATGCTCCGAGGAGAAAAAGGTTCCCTTTGCCACCTTTATGTTGGGTGAAGAAGCAGATTACTGGTGGGAATCTGTAAAACGTACTCAAACTGCCGCACTAAAGATATCTTGGAAGAAGTTCCAAGAATTGTTCAACGATAAGTACTTTCCCAAAAGTATTCGCCACATGAAGGAGGTGGAATTCATCAAGCTGGAGCAAAACAATATGATTGTGTTGCAATACGAGGCTAAATTTGCGGAGTTATCCCAGTTTGCATCCCATTTGGTATATAATGAGGAGCGTATGACGCGAATGTTTCTAAGAGGTTTAAAACTCAAAATTCATCAATACCTCATTTCTCATAAACTTTATTTGTATTCAGATGTTGTGAATAGGGCTCAGTTATTAGAACGCGATTATGAGTCAGATCAACCAAAAGGCAACGACCAATAACACGATAATAATCATACCGGTGGCAACGACCATCGGAACAATGATAACCATCGTGGAGGAAATTATCATGCCAGAAATGGTAACCACTTCGATGGTAATCATGGCCAAGATAATAGGAAATGTGAACTAAGTGGGAACAACTTTAAGAAGAGAAGATTCTACAATGATGAAATGGCATCAACAACAACATCAGCACCCATTTCGAAAGAAGGAGACGACTACCGGTCGTATGCTACAGATGCGGAGAGGAGGGACAAATCCGTCCAAACTGTACGCAGCAACCCAAAGCGTGTTTTAATTGCGGAAGAGAAGTTCACCTAGCCCGATTTTGTCATATAGTGAAGTCAAGTCCAGCTGGGATGACGACACCAAAGGTTGTCCCAAACAAGTCAAAGCCGGTAGTTTAAGTGAGAGCGTTTGTCGAGGAACCTGAACGTAGTTATCACAGTTAAGTTAATCATAAACTCTTTTGAAATCTATACCTTATTCGATGTCGGCTCTACCAAGTCTTTTAGTTCACCTACTTGCACTCAACGTTTAAATTTGACTCTAGAGAAATTAGACTTTGACTTATCTGTTGAAACTGCATTGGGAAAAACCTTCGTTACATCCACCTTTTATAAATCTTGTTTGATTCAAATCGACACCCTCAAATTACCTGTTGATCTCATCTCTTTAAAAATACTTGCATTTGATGTGATTTTAGGAATCGACTGGTTAACTACTCATCATGCTAAAATTGATTGTTTTCGTAAGGTTGTTATCTTTCATATTCCTAATCAACCTGTTATGCAAATTCAAGTAACCAAACCACTAAAGTCAATCACTGTCATATCAAGCCATAAGTAAAGAGCCCCGAGCCTTTCGATGGTGACTTCCTTGTGTGGGACGCACCGAAGCCAAACTTTCCGTAGGGGACACCATGAATAACGGTGGCAAGTTGATAGGTATCAATGTGAGGTGCTATCCAAGTCTTGGATGAGAGTCACAGTTTTGAAAGATACTTTTATTGTTAATATATTTCCTGACGTATTCCCCGAAGAACTTCCTAGCCTACCCCCAGAGCGTGAAATCAAATTTTTTATCGACCTTGAATCCGGTACAAAACTCTCAAATATTTCTTCACCAAGAACGAACGTAACATGCACCAAACACATTGGCTCGAGCTGTTAAAAGATTATGACCACACCATTCAATACCATCCTAGAAAAGCGAATGTGGTAGCTAACGCGTTGAGTAGAAGATCGTATGTGGTTACAAGTGCGATATCGTTAACACAAAGACCCATTTCGTATGACTTACAAATGATGGAGATAGAATTAAAGACTGTAGGGACCCACGTGTTGATAATAAATATACGAGTAGAATCGACTTTAATCGATAAAATTAAAATTGATCAAGCTATAGACCAGGAGCTGATGAATATGACGAAGAAGGTGCAAGAAGGCGTTAATCTAGAAGCAAGAATCGACGAAGAAAGGAAATCTCAACCCTCGATTTAATTGGTCCATTTGAAATACTCGACCGAATAGGATCTGTGGCCTATAGACTCGCTTTACCGCCAAGAATTTCTCATGTTCATAACGTTTTTCATATATATATGTTACATAAATATGTGGAAGATCCGAACCACATTATTGAATTAGAACCAGACGAGATAGCGGAAGATTTAACGTATGAAGAGGTACCTGTTAAAGTCATGAATAAGAAAGAACATATTCTACGCTCAAAGGTTATACCTCAAATCAAAGTTTTATGGAGAAACCATGATCAATATTGAGGAAATGACTTGGGAGTTAGAATCTGAAATGAAAACAAGGTATCCTCACCTCTTCGAACTACCATGTACGTAAATTTTGAGAACAAAATTTCATAAGGAGGGGAGATTGTAAGACCCCAAATTTTATGAAATTAAAGTATTCAATTTTTCTATTCAATAAACAGTTAAATTGATAAAAGGTTAAAATTAATGGTGATATTTGAAAATTTTGCAAAGTAAGCAAGTTGATATAAAATATTCGTTGTGTCGGGGAATATTCGTTTGGTCGGGGAATTTTTTTTTCACAGGGAATATCCGTACGACGACACCATCATTGGTGGACCCCACAACGGAATAACTGTTGGATATAGAAAGCGAATGAAATAACCTTTTTATAAAAATAACGGCAAAACTTTTACCGTTGAACAGTTGAAATATCCGATGATAAAAGAATAGTAATACACGTGGTTGCACAGTAGCACACGGTATTGTACAGTATCTCTAATTATTAATGTTTACGTAAGAAGTCACTCAGTTTTATTCAATAATTGCTACAGTAATTGCTGCATAGTATCCCATATTATTGATTCAATTATTGTCACAGTATGTTCTGCACAATATTTTATATTATTAACTCAATAATTGAGACAACACATTTATTCATATTATTATTTTTATTATTGACAATGTCTAGAAAGTTCTGTCGAGGAAAGGGGTTAGGTCATCTAATTGTGTGCCAATAAGGAGAAATCTTTATCAGAAAGCCCCCTTTTTCCTGGAAATGATATGGTTGTCAATATTGTGAGTTATAATATTAATGATGAATAATTGTTAAAAGATTAAAAATGTGTTTATTAAAGATAAATGATTTGTGGTAAATATTTATTCAAATTTTGATATAAATATAGGGATTTCTTATGAGGCGTTTGTTATAAGTTTGGCTTATTATTCCATGAGGAGATGTGCTAATTTTTTAGACCGTGGGTTGAACTTATAATAGTAAATCAATCTGGACCGTCGGTGGTAGTTTTAATAGTAAATCAATCTGGATCGTCGATGGTGGTTTACTAGTAAATCAATCTGGACCGACGGTGGTGGTATTAATAGTAAAATAATCTTGACCGTCGGTTGTGATTTTAATAGTAAATCAATCTGGACCATCGGTGGTGATTTTAATAGTAAATCTGTAAGACCCTGAATTTTATGAAAAGAAAGTATTCAATTTTCTTATAATTATTATTTTATTTAGTAAATAGTTAAATTGATAAAAAGGTTAAAGTTAAGGGTGATATCTGAAAATTTTACAAAGTAAGCAAGTTGTTATAAAATATTCGTTTGGTCGGGGAATATTCTTTTTGTCAGGGAATATCCGTACGACCACACATCATTGGTGGACCCCACAACGGAAGTATTGTCGTAGTTAGAAAACGATAGAAATATCTTTTTATAAAAATAACGGCAAAAGTGTTACCGTTAAACTGTTGAAATACCCGGTAGTAAAAGTACAGTAATACGCGTGGTTGCATAGTAGCACACGGTATTATACAGTATCTTTGATTATTGATGCTTACGTGAGAAGTCACTCAATTATACTCAATTATTGCTACAGTAATTGCTGCATAATATCTCTCATATTATTGATTCAATTATTGTCACAATATCAATATTTTATATAATTAAATAAATAATTGAGATGAAAAAGTTATTCATATTATTATTGCAATATTGACGATGTCTAGAAAGTTCTGTTGAGGAGAGGTTTGGTCACCTAATTGCGCGCCAATAGGGAGAAATCCTTATCGGAAAGCCCTCTCTTTCCTGGGAATGATCTTGTTGTTAAATATTGTGAGTTATAATATTAATGATGAATAAGTTCGTGTTGATTAAAGATGAAATTGATAGTTCCATTGTGTTGGAATTATTAGTGTTAGTAGAAATCAATATTTATTTCGATAATAATTGATGTCTGGAGGTTATATTGACCAATTGAGTAATTAATCAGATAAATGAGCAATTAATTGCTATTAATTCACATGCTTATAACCATTTTTTCACATGTGTGTACTATTGATTCATATGCATGTACTATTAGGGGAGGTGGCCAAGATTGATAATAATTGCACGACTAAATTAAAAATGGAGGTATAGATGAAGGTACTATACTGTAACTATTTTTTCACATGTATAGAACTATTGATTCACATGATTGTACAATTGATTCACATGATGTACTATTAGGGGAGGTGGTGTAAGTTTGATAATACTTGCAGAACTAAATTAAAAATGAAGGAAAAGATGAAGGTATTATACTGTAATATTTTGAGCCCCAAAACGTGCAATTATCGAAACTATATTTTCTTATAAATAGAAGCTCATTCTTCTTTCATTCTCACCAATTCACTAAGACTCACAAGAGCAATTATAGAGAGAGAAGCTATAGAGAGAAAGAAAAAGAGAAGTCTGATACCTCACTATTCCAGTATCCAGTCTTCTTCTGAGGTAAGGGGTATTATTTATTTTATATTTAGAAGAGATATTATTTTTCGTATTCGTATGAATATTATTTTCGTTCAATATTTATAAAAGAATATTATTTTCGTTTAATATTCGTAAGGAATATTATCTTCGTTCAATATTCGTTGGAATATTATTTTCGTTCAACAGTTGTAAGGGATTTTATTTATTTCTTATTCGTAAGGGATATTATTTTTGTTCAGTATTCATACGGAATAATATTTTTTTCCATACTCTGTAGTATGTGAGTAATATTATTTCGTCTCGTATTACTGATTATACCCTTATTTTGTTAAAGTATTACTTCTATACTTCGTGAAATTAGTAGAATATCCTTGAAATTTGAGCTTCATCTAGTATCGTTTCACAAGGATATTTTCAGCACATTTTTGTTAAATTTTAAGTTTTTTATGTCGGAGTACTGTCCATGAATACTATTTATTTATACGGTACTATTCACAAAGTATTATTCAAGAAGTACTATTCCCAAAGTACTATTCCTGGAGTACTATTCACCGGATACTATTCAACTGAGTACTATTCACCCAGATTACTATTCATGATAAAAATTGATTTTTTTGTCCAAATCATTTTTGATACAATATCATTCTTGAATTTTACTCCACAAAGCAGTATCATGTTGGTAATTTGAACATTATTGAATTCTGGTTAAATTAAATTATAAATCTTTAAAAATGTATCCTTTGCATTCTTTTAGTTGAATTCTTATATCATTGTCATCATCCTCATGCTTATATTGTGATGAAAGTCATCTTTGTCTTACGTGCATAGATGGACTGTTGATTGGTATATATGATTATAACTAGGGATCATTCGGTATAATCAAGACTCGTAATATTACAAATAATGTGGTAAAAGTCCTCATTGGCCTGTGGTGCATTTATGGACAGTTGTTGGTATGATTATGACCAGGGATTATTCGGTATAATCATGACCATTGATGATTACATGAATATCCTTTGCCCGTAGTGCAGGGATGATTCGATGATGTGGTTTATTTATTAAGCTGAGTCTCAGCGATAAAGTTGATGAAAAACTTTTTAAAATCATAGAAGATAGTAGATATCATGCTCTACTTGACTCTTTTAATGGATTGTTTATTCTGCTGTAGTTAAACTTCTTGTCTATTATATTCTATCAGTTTAACATTGTTGAAGGCTAAAGATAACTTATTCTGCATTATCTTAGTCATAATATTTCATACTGGGCTAGTTGAGCTCACCCTTTTGCTTTCATTGTTCTCTTCAGGAAATGAGAACGTAGCCAGGACTAGTCGGCGAACAGAGTGATGGTTTGAGATGGTGTTATAGTAGTCCTCACTATTCTATAAAATAGTGTGACAATAAATGTAATGAGGACTCCATTTGAGTTTGAATATTGTCTAGAAGACAATATTCGTGTAAAAACTCTCAGCTCATGTTGTATAATTAAGTTTTTATTTGTATTTAGTACCATGTATTTGGCGACCCAAGATAGGTGATGTATACCTATTTTGGAGGCGTTACAAAATCAATATGGACTGTCGATTATGGTTTTAATAGTAAATCAATATGGACCGTCTGTTTTAATAGTAAATCAATCTAGACTGTCGTTTGTGGTTTTAATAGTAAATCAATATGGACCGTTCGTTTTAATAGTAAATCAATCTGGACCGTTTATGAATCAGTTACTATTTAGTCCATTCTCCTATAAATAGAAGCTTAGTTCTTCTTTCATTCTCACCAATTCACTAAGACTCACAAAAGAAGCTATAGAGAGAGAAACTATAGAGATAAAGAAGAAGAGTATTCTGCTACTTTACTATTGCAGTATCCAGTTTTCTAGTAAGGTAAGGGATGTTATTTTCGTATGATAAGGGGTATTTATTTCTTATTCGTAAGGGGTATTATTTATTTTCATATTCTTAAATCTAAACTTACTATGGTAAGTATTGCTTGTATAATTTCTGATATTAGTAGAATATCCTTGAGTTTTGTGCTTCATATAGTATCGTTTCATTGGAATATTAGTCTGAACTTTCTTATTAAATTTTCATATTTTCACTCGGGGTACTATTCACAGGTTACTATTCACTCGGGTACTATTCACTCGGGTATTATTCTCTCGGGGATTCGGGGTACTTTTCATGATGGGTTACTATTCACGAGTTACTATTCACTCAGATACTATTCACTCGGGTATTATTCACTCGGGGATTCGGGGTACTTTTCATGACGGGTTACTATTTATTTATTACTATTCACTCGGGGTAATATTTAGTCGGGGTACTTTGCATGACGGGGTAATATTCATTTGGGTACTATTTACGGGGTACTATTCATGATAAAAGTGATTTCTTTTCTGTCCAAATTATTTTTGATACATGAATATTATTATTGAATTTTACTCCACAAAGCAATTATCATGTTGACAATTTGGATATTCTCTAACTCTGGATAAATTGAATTATAAATCTCTAATATTTATCATTGATCTCACTTTATTGATTTCTTATATCATTGTCATCATCCTCATGCTTATGTTGTGGTAAAAGTCATCTTTGGCCAGTAGTGCATAGATGGACTATTGATTGGTATGATTATTGTGACGCCCCCAAAATAGGTATAATCACCCATCTTAGGTCACCAAATACATGGTACTGAATACAAATACAAACTTAATTATACAACATGAGCTGAGAGTTTTTACACGAATATTGTCTTCTAGAAAATGTCTAAACTCAAATGGAGTCCTCATTACATTTATTGTCACACTATTTTATACAATAGTGAGGACTACTATAACACCATCTCGGACCATCACTCTGTTCCCCGACTAGTCCTGGCTAAGTTCTCATTTCCTGAAGAGAACAATGAAAGCAAAAGGGCGAGCTCAACTAGCCCAGTAAGAAATATTATGACTAAGATAATGCAGAATAAGTTATCGTTAGCCTTCAACAATGTTAAACTGATAGAATATAATAGACAACCAGTTTAACTGCAGCGGAATAAGCAATCCATTAGAAGAGTCAAGTAGAGCATGATATCTACTATCTTCTATGATTTAAAAAGTTTTTCATCAACTTTATCGCTGAGACTTAGCTTAATAAATAAACCACATCATCGAATCATCCCTGCACCACGGCTAAGCATATTCATGTAATCATCAATGGTTATGATTATACCGAATAATCCCTGGTCATAATCATACCAACAACTGTCCATCAATGCACTACAGTCCAATGAGGACTTTTACCACATCATTCGTAACATTACGGGTCATGATTATACCGAATGATCCGTGGTCATAACCATACCAATCAATAGTCCATCTATGGATGTAAGCCAAAGATGACTTTCATCACAATATAAGCTTGAGGATGATGACAATGATATAAGAATTCAATTAAAAGAAACAAAGGATAAATTTTTAAAGATTTATAATTTAATTTATCCAGAATTGAATAATGTTCAAATTGTTAACATGATATTATTTTGTGAAGTAAAATTCAAGAATGATATTGTACCAAAAATGAGTTGGACCGAAAAAAAAAGCAATTTTTTGTCATGAATAATACTCCAGGTGAATAGTACCCAGGTGAATAGTACCCCGTGAATAGTACTTCTAGAATAGTACCTCGTGAATAGTACTTTGTGAATAGTACTTCGTGAATAGTACTTTATGAATAGTACTTTGTGAATAGTACCCATGAATAGTACTTTTGTGAATAGTACCGTATAAATGAATATTAGTCATGGACAATACTCCGGCATGAAAAGCTTAAAATTTAACAAGAATGTGCAGAAAATATCCTTGTGAAACGATACTAGATGAAGCGCAAATTTCAAGGATATTCTACTAATTTCATGGAGTATAGAAGCAATACTTTAACAAAAATGAGGGTATAATCAGGAATACGAGATGAAATAATATTTCTCACATACTACAGAATATGGAAGATAATATTATTCCTTATGAATACTGAACAAAAATAATATCTCTTACCTCAGAAGAAGACTGGATACTGAAATAGTGAGGTAGCAGACTTCTCTTATCCTTTCTCTCAATAGCTTCTCTCTCTATAATTGCTCTTGTGAGTCTTAGTGAATTGGTGAGAATGAAAGAAGAATGAGCTTCTATTTATAGGAAAATATAGTTTTGATAATTGCACGTTTTGGGACTCAAAATATTACAATATAATACCATCATCTTTTCTTTCATTTTTAATTTAGTCTTGCAAGTATTATCAATCTTGCACCACCTTCCCTAATAGTACATCATGTGAATCAATAGTACATTCATGTGAATCAATAGTTCTATACATGTGAAAAAAATAGTTACAATATAGTACATTCATCTATACCTCCATTTTTAATTTAGTCATGCAATTATTATCAATCTTGCACCACCTCCCCTAATAGTACATGCATGTGAATCATAGTACACACATGTGAACAAATAGTTATAAGCATGTGAATTAATAGCAATTAATTGCTCATTTATCCGATTAATTACCCAATTGGTCAATATAACCTCTAGACATCAATTATTATCGAAATAAATGTCGATTTCCACTAACACTAATAATTCTAACACAATAGAACTATCAATTTCATCTTTAATCAACACGAACTTATTCATCATTAATATTATAACTCACAATATTTAACAACCAGATCATTCCCAAGAAAGAGGGGGCTTTCCGATAAGGATTTCTCCTTATTGGCGCGCAATTAGGTGACCAAACTTGTGACACCCCCAAAACAGGTATACATCACCCATTCTGAGTTGCCAAATACATGGTACATAATCCAAATACAACTTAATTATACAACTATCGTGTAAAATACGACAAAACATAATCTGAGAGTTTTAACACGAATATTGTCATCTAGACAATATCCACACTCAAATTCAATCTTATTAAATTTATTATCACACTATTTCACAGAATAGTTAGGACTACTAATGCAACCATCTGGACCGTCAATCCATTCCCCGACTCGTCCCAGCTATATTCTCATTTCCTGAAGAGAACAGTGAAAGAAAGGGTAAACTCAACTAGCCAAGTAAGAAATATTATTACTAAGATAATGCAGAATAAATTATCCTTAGCCTTCAACAGTATAACAACTGATAGAATACAATAGACAACAAGTTTTAGATCAACAACTGCAGCGGAATAAGGAATCCATTATAAGAGTCAAGTAGAGCATAAAGTCTACTATCCTCTATGATTTAAAAAGTTTTTCATCAACTTTATCGCTGAGACTCAGCTTAATAAATAATTCACATCATCGAATCATCTCTGCACCACGACCAAGGATATTCATGTAATCATCAATGGTCATAATTATACCGAATAATCCCCGGTCATAATCATACCAACAACTGTCCATCAATGCACTACAGGCCAATGAGGACTTTTACCACATCATTCGTTACATTACGGTCATGATTATACCGAATAATCCCTAGTCATAATCATACCAAGTCCATCTATGCACGTAAGCCAAAGATGACTTGCATCACAATATAAGCAAGAGAATGATGACAATGGCATAATTATTCAATAAAACAAGTTCAAGGATAAATTTTAAAGATTTATAATCTAATTTATCCAAAAATCAATAACTTTCAAATTGTCAACATGATACTGCTTTGTAGAGTAAAATTCAAGAATAATATTCATGTACAAAAATAATTTGGACAGAAAATAATCAATTTTTCATCGTGAATAGTACCCTGTGAATAGTACTTCGAGAATAGTACCCCATGGATAGTACCCCGACACGAAAAATACCCCAAATAACCGAGTGAATTGGCGCCCCCAAAATAGGTATACATCACCTATTACGAGTTGTCAATACATGATGCGAAACAACTACAACTTTATTATTACAACGATAAAAGCGTGAGTTTGAATACAAATATTATCTTCTACAGACAATATCTATACTCAAATAAATCCTCATCACATTTATTGATACATTATTTTACAAAATGGTGAGGACTACTAAACAATCCTTTCTAAAACCTTCATTCCATACCCCAGGCTAAATACTTTCGCTATTCTAGCCTCCACGAGAAAAATGGAACAAAAAGGAAAAGGGTGAGCTCAACTAGCTCGATAAAGAATATTATGACTAAGATAATATACAACAAATTATCGTTAGTCTTCAACGAGGAAAAATATAATAGAATACAATAGACAACAAATTTTAAATCAATATTATGTGAAATAATAATTCATTAGAAGAGTTAAGTAGAGAATGCAAACTACTATCTTACATGTATGAATTTAAAAGTTCATCGTCTCTATCTTTTATCCTGTAACATCAATCAATATACATCTGGAATCAAATATTCATCTTTTTACTCTGAGCGAAAGATATTCATCGATTAGTCATATTCATTTAAACACACATTCATCTTTGCTTTCTGACGGGCCAAAGATATTCTTGAAATCATTCATCTTTTGCACTCTGAGCCAAAGATATTCTTAAAAATCATTCATCTTTTTCACTACTGGGCCAAAGATATTCCATAATATCATCATTTAAGGCGAGGATGATGAAAATATTTTTTTAAAGCGAATCGATTGAAACAAAATGACAAGGATTAAGGATTAAGGATTAGTACTTGGTTTTATCCGTCCAAAATACCTCAAAAATAATCATAGTGGTGTAAAATTCAAGAATGATCAAAACATGGATCTGATCGAGTTAGTATCCGAATAGATGTTTTAGACGAAAAGAAGAAATTTTATTTTTTAAATTGAATAGTCACCAGTATCGTGAATAGTCTTAGTATCGTGAATAGTAACTCGTGAATAGTAACTTTCAAAAAAGATAGAAATTCCACAAAAACATCTTCACGCTTACATGAATAGTACTAAGTGAATAGTAACTTCGTGAATAGTAACTCATGAATAGTAACTTCGTGAATAGTAACTCATGAATAGTAACCCATGAATAGTAACCCAGACATGAAAAAGTTCCAAATTTGATAAAAACTTGGATCAACATTTCGACATAATGATATTGAAGAAATAATATCATTCGAAAAAAAATAATATCCCTTACCTCGAAGATCGATCTTACAGCTAGCTAGAATCTAAATTATAGTCTTTGAAGGGAACTTGCACCGTCTAGCAATACTCAAAGTATACTCAAAATACTCACAAGAATAAACTCGATAATATAGAGAGAAAACTTGATTTACGGTGTGATTTTCAATTCTAACCTAAGCACCTATTTATAGGAAAATCTTTAGAACACCAAAGCGAAAATTTAATAAAATAATAATATTTCTTAAAAATATTCAAGCCCACCTTAGAAATCTGATTTCAGATCATTTATAACACATGTGAGCCACTCAATTACAACAAAAAACGTTTTTCTTACAAAAATATTTTAAACTCCCAAAATCAATTATTTGAACTTGAAACTTCAATAATTCATAATAAATAGCCCTTTCATCAGAAAATTGAATCTCACGAGTTTTTATAGGAATTTCAATTCTCTACAACTTTGCGAGAAGAAGTTTTTCCAAATTCCAAATAGAAATTGACCGAAATCCACAAGCGAAGCGATTTTACGGTATAATCAAATTTCGATCGATAAATGGGGTCCACCAGAGCATGTTTAACATGTTTTAAACATTTATTGCAACAAAAATACTCTTCCTCTCGTATACTCATATATCCCACATTCGTTGTAAAAATATCACCGTTAATATATTATTAAAATAATATATTTAAATGAATTATTTTCGAGAAAAAGATAAAATATTAATTTTCAACAATTGTCATTTTAAAATTTTCTCCATCTATATCCACATAAAATCAATATTTTCCTCATCATATAAATCAATAATTAATTATTCACAAATAATATTACGAATCACAATATTGACAACCGTGGGTTCAGGAAGAGGGGCTTTCGATAAAAATTTCTTCTTCTTGGCGCGCAATTAGGTGACCAAACCTCTCCTTAGACGAGAACTTTCTAGACATTGCCAATAATGTTATCTAATAATATTATTGAGATAATATGAATTATTGCTTCGATAATGAAAAATCTTGTGTAATGACAATTATTGAAACAACAATGATATAAAATATCAACGCGACAATTATTAACTCGATAAAATCTTTGAGCGATAATTCTTTGTAACCATTATTGAGTAGTGCCTTCTTACGTAAGAATCAATAATTGGTGCAATCTGGTATCTTCTTTGTTCAACAACGCGTATTAGTGTGTTTTAACCACCGGGGTATTCAACGATACTAGCGGTAACAACTTCTGTAGATTATTTAAAAACAACTTATATTTGTCGTTTTCTTCATCCAATCGCTTTCCGTTATGGGGCCCACACATGGTTTACTTGGCAGTAAATACGAATATTCCCAACGATGCGAATATTCCACGACCAAACGAATATTCCCAAAGCGATAATGAATATTTTATAACCACTTGCTTATTTTGAAATATTTGCGTATTTAACCCTTAACTATCCACATTAATCAAATCAACCCTTACTATTTCAAAATAATAAATAAAGGAAATTCCTTTTTATTTAAAAATTTGAGGTCTTACAACCTCCCTCCTTATGAAATTTAGAGTCCTCGAAATTGGCGTCGTCTACACAGTGTTTGAAAAGGTGAGGATACCTCGCTTTCATTTCCGTTTCCAATTCCCGGTCATTTCCTCTATAGCATGATTCCTCCACAAAACTTTAACTTGTGGTATGACCTTTCTTGCGTAGGACATGCTCCTTCTATCCAAGATCTTGGCAGTACCTCCTCATACGTTAAGTCTTGGCTATCTCGTCCGGTTCTAACTTCGATAACGTGGTTGGGTCTTTCACATATTTACTGAAATGCGAGATATGTGAAACACATTATGAACACGAGACACTACTCGGAGAATGCTTGCATGATCTATAGGCTACATTTCCTACTCGGTCAAGAATTTGAAATGGACCAATAAATCGTGGATTGAGCTTTCCTCTCTTCCCAAATCTTGTAACTCCTTCCATGGAAGCAACTTCATGACAATACATGATCCCCTACATTAAATTCCGTCCTTTCGATGAAGATCCGCATAACTCTTTTGTCGATCTTGTGCCGTTTTGTATCGTTATCGAATCATTTGGATCTTTTCGGTAGTCATACGTCTTAACTTTCGGGTCCCAACAATGTTGCTTCACCCACCTCATCCCAACATATTGGAGAAACGACATTTTCGTCCATATAATGCTTGAATGGAGCCACACCTATACTTGCACGATAAGCTGTTGTTGTTGGGAGAATTCCACCAATGGTAAATACTTATCCCAACTACCCTTGAAGTCTAGGACACAGAGTCTTAATAGATCTTCAAGAGTTTGAATAGTCCTCTCGATTGTCGTCTGGTTTGGGGATGGTATGCGAACTAAATCGCAAATCGTGCCCATAGCTTTTTGCAAGCTAACCCAAAATCTTGAAGTGAATCTTGGGTCACGATCCGAAACTATGGATACTGGCATGCCATGCAACCTCACAATCTCATTCACGTCATACTAGCAAGGCGTTCAAGGAATAAGTCTCCGTGTCGGCAAAGAAATGAAAGCGACTTGGTTAATCTATCAACAATAACCCAATAGCATTGATGCCTTGAGAAACCATAGGAAGACCCGTAACGAAATCCATAGTAATGTGTTCCCACTTCCATTCCGAATCTCAAGTGGTTGCAGCGGACCCTTAGGACAAGATGCTCGCCTTTACCGTTAGCAAGTTAAACACATCGAGATAAACTTTGCAATCTCTCTCTTCATATTGTTCCACCAAAATGTATGTCGAAGATCACGATACATTTTAGTACTTCGAGGATGGATTGCAAATGGCGTGTTGTGTGCCTCCATCATAATCTTGTACTTCAAATCGAGTCGTTAGGAACCTGAAAGTCTAGAGTGGACTCAAGTATTCCTTCTTCATCAATTCTAAGCTTAGGAATAGCTCCTTCTTGTACTTTCTTCTTCATACGCGCATCGACTCCGGGTTGGGTGGCTTGAGCAACCTTAACTTTTCTATTAAAGTTGGCTCTGTCGTATATACTTGACATCATCGCTTTTCGTTCCGCATATGATCTTCTACTCGATCGTCATTTCTACCACGTTAAACTTTACGGGATGGTATTGAATAGTGTGGTCGTAGTCTTTCAATAGCTCGAAGAGCCAGCGTCATTGCCGCGTGTTGAGTTCTTTTTGAGTGAAGAAATATTTAAGGCTTTTATGGTGCGAATATATCTCCTTTTTCTCCCCATATAGATAGTGCCTCCATATTTTTAAGCGGCAACATTTGCTTTGCTTGACTCTCTAGATCATGAGTAGGATAATTCCTCTCATACTCTTTAAGTTGTCGCGAGGCATAGGCTATGACTTTCCCACGTTGCATGAGAACACATCCTAACCCTTTGCACGAAGCATCGGCGTAGATAACAAATCCATCCAGACCGGATGGTATTGTTAGAACAGTCTTAGAAATAAGTCTCCTCTTAAGCTCTTGGAAACTTTTCTCGCATTCTTAACTCCAAGCAATTTTGTATCCTTAGAGTTAGGCGAGTTAATGGAGTAGCGATTAGAAAACCCTTCCACGAATCTCCGATAATAACCGGCTAAGCCCAAAAACTCGTACTTGATCCATGACTTGGTTGCTCCCAACTTTGTATTGCTTCAATCTTGGCGGGATCAGCGGATACTCCATGTTTTGACACCACGTGCCCAAGGAATGCTACTTCCTCGAAGCGAACTTCGCATTTCTTCAATTTGGCATATAGTTGGTTTTCACGAAGCCTTTGGAGTACCGACTTCAAATGGTGCTCATGATCTTCACGGCTTTTGGAATATATGAGGATGTCATCAATAAAGACAACAACGAATTGATCCAAATATTCCTTGAATACTCGGTTCATCATATCCATGAAAGCGCGGGGAGCATTAGTTAGTCCGAAAGACATGACTAAAATTCATAATGCCCATACCAGTTACGAAGGCGCGGTCTTTGGAATATCCTCGATTCTAATCTTGGTGATGATATCCGGAGCGAAGATCGATTTTTGAAAAGAATTGTGCCTTGCTGGTTTGGTCAAACAAGTCATCAATACGAGGTGAGGATACCTATTCTTGATGGTGACATGGTTCAATTCCAGATAGTCGATACAAAATCGCGCATACTCCGTCTTTCTTCTTTACAAATAAAAGCAGGAGCACCCCAGGGGAGATGTCTACTGGGCCAGAATGAAACCAGGTGTCCAACAATTCTTGTAGTTGGACCTTTAACTCTGAAGTTCAATAGGAGCCATTCGATATGGGGTTTTAGAAATGGGCTTTGTGCGGGTTCAAGATCAATAAAGAATTCAACTTCACGTTACGGGGTAGGCCAGGAAGTTCTTGAAATCGTCGGGAAAGTCGATAACAACGAAATATTATTCAAATTTGGCGTGTCTTTATTCAAATCCATAACATGGGCTAAGAAAGCTTGACATCCGTTTTTTAATAAGCGAATAGCTTTATGATTAGATATGATAGTGATTGATTTTAATGGTTTAGTTGCTTGAATTACGTCTGAACGGGTTGGTTAGGAATATGAAAACTAACAACCTTACGAAAACAATCAATTTTGGCATGATGAGTAGTTAACCAATCAATCCTAAAATCACATCAAAAGCAAGTATCTTTAAAGAGATAAGGTCAACGGGTAAGGTAATGGTGCCAACTTGAATCAAACAAGATTTATAAGCGATGGATGTGATGAAAGTTTCTCTAACGGAGTTTCCACGATATAGGTCAAAGTCTAATTTCTCGGTCGAGTTTAAGCGTTGAGCACATGCGGGAGAGATAAATGAATGGGTATACCGGTATCAAGTAAGGTATAAACTTAGCAAGAATTTATAAATAGCTTACCGTGATCACCTCGTTTGGGTTCCTCGCATTATGACCGATCACAACAAACGCTCTTCCGGAATCGTTGACTTTGACTTTTACGGGACGATCTTTTGAGTCACCGTCCCCATTGAACTAGGTTTATTCTTGTCTGATCTCGGCGATATGTCCTTCCTTTCCACAATTATAGCATACCTTGAGCTGTTGTGGGCGGTTTGGTGATATGTCCCTCTTTTTCGCATTTGTAGCATATAATGGGTGGTCGTTCTCCTCCCCAGAGAACCGATTCTTCTTGCACTTTCATCTTCACATAGTCGTTGTTAAATCTCCTCTTTTAAAATCTCCTCTGACTTCGCTTCTTATATTTTCATGGCCATGATTACCACGGAGTGGTTACCATTTACATCCGTCTCTTTTCTTTCTCATGAGTTATCATTATTACATTGATGCTATCTCTACGTCGATCCACGTTGTGGTCCCTCGGTTGGCCGTACTAGTTATCTCGCTCTAATAATTGAGCCACATTTACAACATCTGTCTGAATAAAGAAAAAATTTATGAGAAATGAGATCTTGGCGTATCTTGGGTTTCAAACCTCTAAGAAACATCCGCGTCATCGTTCCTCATTCTCCACCAAATGAGGTCTGAAACACGGATAACTCTGCAAACTTTGCCTCGTCTTTGAGACACCGTCATGTTGTTTTGTTCTAATCGATGAACTCCACTTCCTTCATATAGCGAACACTTTCGGAAAGTATTTGTCATTAAATAGCTTTCTGAAAGCGTCTCCCAAGACATCTTTGAGAGTCTTGGCGGTGGATGGAGTGCGCTTCCTCAGACTCCACCCGATGATACGCCTCGCCACGGAACAACATAAAGGTGGCGAATGGAACCTTCTGTTCCTCCGTGCATCCCAAGACATCGAATATCTTGGTAATTTGTTTGACCCGTGTTTCCGCCGTGATCGGATCGGCTTTCCCTTAAATTACGGTGGTCCCAACTCTTTGAAGCGCTTGGTTTGTGACAACCCGTGAATTGCTATCATTTCCTCCTGTATTTTGAACACGAGTCTCCTCGTGCGATTTTGCATGAGCTGCAAAAACTTCTAAACATCCCTCGTTCATCATCTCGCTTTCAATGGTGTTGTTCACGGGAGGAACATTGCCCGACTGTTGCACGTTCTCCTCGTTGGTGAGTCTGAGGCATCTCCACGGTCTCATTTCCATTGTTAATATTCTCGATCGACATTCTCAAATCTTGTCATAAAACAAGGGTTAATTAAGAAATCAATATATCACATAATATCCTATATCTTGACCAACTAACAAATAAGCTTAGGTAGGACACACTTGGCGAAGGATTTACTCGTCTCTCCCTCCTAGTTCTATTCCCAGATCTCATGGAGATCATATATCCTAAGCTCGATACCAAGCTGTGGCGCCCCCCCCAAATAGGTATACATCACCTATTACGAGTTGTCGTCGTGATGCGAAACAACTACAACTTTATTATTACAACAATAAAAGCGTGAGTTTGAATACAAATATTATCTTCTGAGCAATATCTATACTCAAATAAATCCTCATCACATTTATTGATACATTATTTTACAAAATGGTGAGGACTACTAAACAATCCTTTCTAAAACCTTCATTCCATACCCCAGCTAAATACTTTCATATATATTCTAGCCTCCACGAGAAAAATGGAACAAAAAGGAAAAGGGTGAGCTCAACTAGCTCGATAAAAAGAATATTATGACTAAGATAATATACAACAAATTATCGTTAGTCTTCAACGGGAAAAATATAATAGAATACTGATAGACAACAAATTTTAAATCAATATTACATGCGTGAAATAATAATTCATTAGAAGAGTTAAGTAGAGAATGCAAACTACTATCTTACATGTATGAATTTAAAAGTTCATCGTCTATCTTTTATCCTGTAACATCAATCGATATACATACGGAATCAAATATTCATCTTTTTACTCTGAGGCGAAGATATTCATCGATTAGTCATATTCATTTAAACACTGTTCATCTTTGCTTCTGGGCGAAAGATATTCTTGAAAATCATTCATCTTTGCACTTCTGAGGCCGAAGATATTCTTAAGAAATCATTCATCTTTGCTTACTGGGCCAAAGATATTCCATAATATCATCATTTAAAAGCGAGGATGATGAAAAATATTTTTTTTTAAAAGCGAATCCGATGAAACAAAATGACAAGGATTAAGGATTAAGGATTAGTACTTGGTTTTATCCGTCCAAAATACCTCAAAATAATCATAGTGGTGTAAAATTCAAGAATGATCAAAACATGGATCTGATCGAGTTAGTATCCGAATAGATGTTTTTAGACGAAAAGAAGAAATTTTATTTTTTCGATTGAATAATCTTAGTATCGTGAATAGTCTTGTATCGTGAATAGTCTTAGATATCGTGAATAGTAACTCAGACACAAAAGATAGAAATTCCACAAAAACATCTTCACGCTTCATGAATAGTACTCGTGAATAGTAACTTCGTGAATAGTAACTTCATGAATAGTAACTTCGTGAATAGTAACTCATGAATAGTAACCCATGAATAGTAACCCCAGAGCATGAAAAAGTTCCAAATTTGATAAAAACTTGGATCAACATTTCGGTATAATGATATTGAAGAAATAATATCATTCTGAAAAAAAATAATATCCTTACCTCGAAAGATCGATTACTTCTAGCTAGAATCTAGGGTATAGTCTTTGAAGGAAACTTTTGCCGTCTAGCAATACTCAAAGTATACTCAAAATACTCACAAGAATAAACTCGATAATATAGAGAGAAAACTTGATTTACGGTGTGATTTTCAATTCTAACCTAAGCACCTATTTATTATAGGAAAATGCTTAGAACACCAAAGCGAAAATTTAATAAAATAATAATATTTCTTAAAAATATTCAAGCCCACCTTAGAAATCTGATTTCAGATCATTTATAACACATGTGAGCCACTCAATTACAACAAAAAACGTTTTTCTTACAAAAATATTTTAAACTCCCAAAAATCAATTATTTGAACTTGAACTTCAATAATTCATAATAAATAGCCCTTTCATCAGAAAATTCGAATCTCACGAGTTTTTATAGGAATTTCAATTCTCTACAACTTTGCGAAGAAAGTTTTTTCCAAATTCCAAATAGAAATTGACCAAAATCCACAAGCGAGGCGATTTTACACGTTATAATCAAATTTCGATCGATAAATGGGGTCCACCAGAGCATGTTTAACATGTTTTAAACATTTATTGCAACAAAAATACTCTTCCTCCTCGTATACTCATATATCCCACATTACGTTGTAAAAATATCACCGTTAATATATTATTAAAATAATATATTTAAATGAATTATTTTATCGAGAAAGATAAAATATTAATTTTCAACAATTGTCATTTTAAAAATTTTCTCCATCTATATCCACATAAAATCAATATTTTCCTCATCATATAAATCAATAATTAATTATTCACAAATAATATTACGAGAATCCTGATATTGACAACGAGGCGGTTCAGGGAAGAGGGGCTTTCGATAAAATTTCTTCTTCTTGGCGGCATGATTAGGTGACCAAACCTCTCCTTAGACGAACTTTCTAGACATTGCCAATAATGTTATCTAATAATATTATTAGGATAATATGAATTATTAGCCGATAATGAAAAATCTTTGTGTAATGACAATTATTGAAACAACAACAATATAAAATATCAACGCGGCAAATTATTAACTCGATAAATAAAATCTTTGAGCGATAATTCTGTAACCATTATTGAGTAGTGCCTTCTTACGTAAGAATCAATAATTGGTGCAATCTGGTGTCTTCTTGTTGTCAACAACGGCGTATTAGTGTGTTTTTAACCACGGGTATTCCAACGATGATAATTGTAACAACTACTGTAGATTATTTTTTTTTTAAACAACTTATATTTGTCGTTTTCTTCATCCAATCGCTTTCCATTATGGGGCCCACACATGGTTGCAAGGTAAATCGTCAATAATATTCCCGACAAAGATGATCAGAATATTCCACGACCAAACGAATATTCCCGAGCGATAATGAATATTTTATAACCACTTGCTTATTTTGAAATATTTGCGTATTTAACCCTTAACTATCCACATTAATCAAATCAACCCTTACTATTTCAAAATAATAAATAAAGAAAATTCCTTTTTATTTAAAAATTTTGAGGTCTTACCCATGAATAGTAACTCGTAACAGAAAAATACCAAATAAAATAATATTTCATGATGAATACAAAAGAAATGATATCTCATACGAGTATAATAGAATATACGAAACTGCAAATGGATTTTCATCCGCCATGCGGTAATCCACGTAGACAGATCATTTCCATAATTTAATAAAGAATGAATACGAAAGGTCATTCACCATGCATGCGGTAATCCACATAGACAGGTTATTCCAACAGAATAATAAAGAATGGAATAACAAAAGAATTCACCAGGCATCGATGATAGGCCAGCATGAGAAAGTTATTCTAACGAGAATAATAAAGAAGGGAACGGTCGTATGTAATCCTTATGACGAGGATATTCAAACCGAATAATAAAAAGAATCGGAACCGGTCATGCGTAATTACATGCAGGAGCGAGGATATTCCAACAGAATAATAAAGAATGGATTAACAACAAAATTCACCAGACATGCGATAGACCGTACAGACAGGTTATTCCAACAGAATAATAAAGAATGGAATAACAACAGAATTCCACCATGTATACGGTACTTCGCATAGACAGGTTATTCCAACATAATAATAAAGAATGGAATAACGGAAGAATTTCACCATGTATACGGTAGTCCGCGTATACAGGTTATTCCAACAGAATAATAAGGGATGGAATAACAATAGCTCTTTTCATGAATACGAAAGAAATAATACCCCTTACCTCAAAAGAAGACTGGATACTGGAATAGTGAGGTAGCAGACTTCTCTTCTTCTTTCTCTCTATAATTTCTCTCTATAATAATTGCTCTATAGCTTTAGTGAATTGGTGAGAAATGAAGGAAGAATGAGCTTCTATTTATAGAAAATATAGTTTCAATAATTGCACGTTTTGGGGCTCGAAATATTACAGTATAATACCTTCCTCTTTTTTTTATTTTTAATTTAGTCCTGCAAGTATTATCAAAATTGCACCACCTTCCCTAATAGTAAATCATGTGAATTAATAGTAAATCATGTGACTCAATAGTTCTAGACATGTGAAAATACGAATTACAGTATAGTACTCCATCTATACCTCCATTTTTAACTTAGTCATGCAAGTATTATCAATCTTGCACCAACTCCCGTAATAGTAAATGAATGTGAATCAATAGTACACACATATGAACAAATAGTTATAATCATGTGAATCATTAGCAATTAATTGCTCCTTTATCTGGTTAAGTACCCGATTAGTCCGTATAACCTCCAGACATCAATTAATATCGAAATAAATGTCGATTTCCACTAACACTAATAATTCTAACACAATGGAACTATCAATTTCATCTTTAATCAACAAAAACATATTCATCATTAATATTATAACTCACAATATTTAACAACCAGGTCGTTCCCAGGAAAGAGGGGGCTTTCCGATAAGGATTTCTCCTTATTGGCGCGCAATTAGGTGACCAAACCTCTCCTTGACAGAACTTCTAGACATTGTCAATATTACAAATAATAATATGAATAACTTTGCCATCTCAATTACTGATTTAATAATATATATTACGCAGATGATATTGTGACAATAATCGAATCAATAATATGAGAGATATGATACAGCAATTATTGTAGCAATAATTGAGTATAACTGAGTGACTTCTTACGTAAGCATCAATAATTAATACCGTAATGCTACTATGCAACCACGCGACATCTTTATTTTTACTACCGAGTAGTTCAACAGTTTTAACGGTAACACTTTCGTCGTTATTTTTATAAAAAGATAATTCTGTCATTTTTTTTACTACGACAATACTTCCGTTGTGGGGTCCACGAATGATTGTGTCGTCGCACGAATATTCCCTATTAAAATGAATATTCCTCGACCAATCGAATATTATATAACCACTTGCTTACTTTGCAAAATTTATAAATATTACCCACAACTATAACATTATATCAAATCCACACCATAATATTTAAAAATTATTTCGAGAAAATCAAATCGTTATTCATAAAATTTGGGGTCTTACAATCTCCCCTCCTTATGAAATTTCGCCCTCGAAATTTATGTACGTACCTGGTATGCCGAAGAGATGAGAATAACTTAACTTCATTTCAGATTCAAACTCTTGAGGTATAACCTTTGAGTGTCGAATATGATCCTTCTTATCCAAGATTTTAACATGTATCTCCTCATTCGTTAAATCTTCTGCTTTCTCGTCTAGTTCTTATTCAATAAAGTGGTTTGGGTCATCCACATATTTACGTAACATCGATACATGAAAAACGTTATGAACACGCGATACACTTGGCGGTAAAACAAGTCTATAGGCCATAATTCCTACTCGATCGAGGATTTCAAATGGGCCAATTAAATTGAGGGTTGAGATTTCCTCTCTTCGTCGATTCTTGCTTCCAGAATAATGCCCTCTTGAACCTTCTTCTTCACATTCATCAGCTTCGAGTGTGTAGCTTGAGCGGCTTTAACTTTATCGATTAAAGTCGATTCTACTCGTATATTCGTTATCTTCACGTGGGTCCCTAGAGTCTTTAACTCTATCTTCATCATTTGTAAGTTATACGAAATGAGTTTTTGTGTTAACAACATCGCACTCGTAAACGCATATGATCTTCTACTCAACGCGTCAGCTACCACGTTCGCTCTTCCACAATGATATTGAATGGTACGATCGTAATCTTCAACAGCTCGAGCCAAAGTCTTTGGTGCATGTTAAGTTCATTTTAGTTGAATAAATATTTGAGGGTTTTAGAAATGAGTTTTGTACTGAGGTCAATACAAAATTCAATTTCACGCTCTAAGAGTAGGCTAAGAAGTCCTTCAAGAATACGTCAGGAAATTTATTAACAATAGAAATATCATTCAAAACTGTGACTCTCATCCAAGACTTGGATAGCACATGTAATGAAGGTTTCTCCTAACGGAGTTTCAACCGATAAGTCAAAGTCTAATTTCTCCGGGGTCAAATTTAAACGTTGAGCGCAAGCAAGAGAGATAAAATAATGGGTAGAACCGGTATCTAATAAGGTATAGACTTCGCAAGAATTTATAATTAACTAACCCGTGCTAACTTCGTTCGGGTTACTCTTTTTGAGAAGTCACGAAAAACGCTCTTCTTGAAACCACCGACTTTATTTTGTCCATATCCGCCTTTGGTGCCACCGTCCCAGCTGGACTTGACTTCACTATATGATAAAATTGAGCTAAATGACCTTCTCTTCTTGAAATTTCCACTTCTATTATCTTGGCCATGATTACCACCGAAGTGGTTACCATTCTTGGCATGATAATTTCCCCCACGATGGTTATCATTGTTCCGATGGCCGTTGCCACCGGTATGATTATTATCGTGTTGTTGGTCGTTACCTTTTGGTTGAGCTGACTCAACAGTCTCATGTGCTTCATTTCTTATCTCAATATTTTCAGATGTCATTCGCAAACACTGTCACAAAACAAGGGTTAATTGACATATCACATATTATCCCTATACTCTGACCGACCAATTAAATACCAAATAAACTTAGGTAGGTCATACTAGCGAAGGAATTCCCCGTCTCTCCCCTCCTAGTTCTTGTCTCACATCTCAGCCAGGGATCATATCCCTAAGCTTTGATACCAACTGTGACGCCCCAAAACAGGTATACATCACCCATTCTGAGTCGCCAGATATATGGTACATAATCCAAATACAACTTAATTATACAACTGTCGTGTAAAATACGACAAAACATAATCTGAGAGTTTTAACACGAATATTGTCATCTAGACAATATCCACACTCAAATTCAATCTTATTACATTTATTATCACACTATTTCATAGAATAGTGAGGACTACTAATGCAACCATCTGGACCGTCAATCCATTCCCCGACTCATCCCAGCTATATTCTCATTTCCTGAAGAGAACAGTGAAAGAAAGGGTGAGCTCGATTAGCCTAGTAAGAAATATTATGACTAAGATAATGCGGAATAAATTATCCTTAGCCTTCACCAGTATAAAAACTGATAGAATACAATAGACAACAAGTTTTAGATCAACAACTGCAGCGGAATAAGCAATCCATTAGAAGAGTCAGTAGAGCATAAAATCTACTATCTTCTATGATTTAAAAGTTTTTCATCAACTTTATCATTTGAAACTTCGACAATAAATAATTCACATCATCGAATCATCCCTGCACCACGGCCAAGGATATTTATTTATGTAATCATCAATGGTCATGATTATACCGAATAATCCCTGGTCATAATCATACTAACAACTGTCCATCAATGCACTAAAGGCCAATGAGGACTTTTATCACATCATTCGTTACATTACGGTCATAATTATACCGAATAATCCCTGGTCATAATCATACCAAGTCCATCTATGCACGTAAGCCAAAGATGACTTTCATCACAATATAAGTAAGAGGATGATGACAATGACATAATAATTCAATAAAACAAATTCAAAGATAAATTTTAAAGATTTATAATCTAATTTATCCAGAAATCAATAACGTCCAAATTGTCAACATGATACTGCTTTGTAGAGTAAAATTCAAGAATAATATTCATGTACCAAAAATAATTTGGACAGAAAAGAATTAATTTTTTGTCGTGAATAGTACCCCGTAAATAGTACTTCAAGAATAGTACCCCGTGAATAGTACCCCGACACGAAAAATACCTCAAATACCCGAGTGAATAATATTCGGGTAAATAGTAATTTGGGTGAATAGTAACGCGTGAATAGTACTCCGACACAAAAAGTGTCCCGAATACCCGAGTGAATAATACTAGAGTGAATAGTAAATGGGTGAATAGTAACCCGTGAATAGTAACTCGTAATAGAAAAATACCAAATAAAATGATATTTCATGACGAGTATAAAAGAAATGATATCTCATACGAGTATAATAGAATATCTGAAACTATGAATGGATTTTTATTACGCATGCAGGTAATCCACATGTATGCATTATTTCCACAATTTAATAAAGAATGAATACGAAAGGTCATTCACCATGCATGCGGTAATCCACATAGACAGGTTATTCTAACAGAATAATAAAGAATGGAATAACAAAAGAATTTACTAGGCATGCGATGAAATGCGCATGCATGACGGGTTATTCGAGCGAATAATAAAAAAGGGAACCGGATCATGCGTAATCTGCATGCACGACGGGATATTCCAATGAATAATAAAGAACGGAACCGAGTCATGTGTAATCCAACTTGCAGGCGGGGTATTCAACGTAATAATAAAGAATGGAATAACAACAGAATTCACGAGGCATGCGATAGATCCAGCATGCATGGGTTATTCCAGCGAGAATAATAAAGAATGGAATAACGAGAAGAATTGCACCATGTATACGGTGCTTTGCATGACGAGTTATTCCAACATAATAATAAAGAATGGAATAACCGAAGAATTTCACCATGTATACGGTAGTCCGCGTATACAGGTTATTCCAACAGAATAATAAGGGATAAAATAACAATAGCTCTCTGAAAGTAATATGCACACAAGCCAATCATGTTTGATGATAAAGCATATACTTTGTAACAATCTTATTCATTTATTAATAAAAAGTATTAATTTATTAAAGGCTTATAATTATCTACATGATCTTTGTTTTTATAATATGTGATAAACCCATAGTTTTAAGCAATGCTTTTAGAATAATGATGATGATCATTCTAATGAGATCTAAATTCTTAGAAAACTTAAAACTAAAATAGTTCCCAATCGTTGGATTACTAAATTGGGGATTAGTGAATCCGGATAGATTGAGTACATACGTTGCTTGCTCATTGGATGAGGATGATTGATCTCATGATCATTTGTGTGGAGACACTAAAGCAAGTATGTAGGTGCTTATTAGAGAATAAGTTCATTTGAGCATTGACTCGCTAAGGAATACCTAATGGAGTTTTACTTGCATGTCAATAGGAATTCTGTAGTGATAGTAGTCTGAAGTGATCCTTGGACTTGAGATCATCATAGTATCTTGTGTATGATGAGTTATACTTTGACTTATTCCTTAAGACCCTTAGGGTATATCAAAGGGTATGCTTGGGTATAATAAGTTGTACATGGAGATAATGTATGATCAATAAAGAACCTACCACTTCTAATAAAGAAGAGAAATGTCCTATGTGATTCGATAAATGACAACCCAGTAGTCCTTGGCCAAGGCAGAATGAAATTAGAAAGGAGTTTCTAATTTGCATTATTTGGAGTTGTGCATTTAAGGATCGAAATACATATAATTAAATAAAATAAGACTTGACAATAATTCCATGTCTTATATTTAATTGGGACATTGTATGGTGGAAGGATTGAATTGTCACGCAGTAACTATTTACTCAAAGGTTCTTTAATGATTAATGTTGAAATCTATATTATCTGGAAAGTCGTTGATCGCTAGGGAGGCTTATCCCTATTGTAAAATAAATATTATTTATTTAAATAAATTAATTGTTTAATTTATTTATTTAAATAAGATTAGAATTGTTCTAATTGATTTATTTACAACCTAGTTTAATATGGAGAACCTAAAGGGTCACACCATAAAAGGAAGAATAATTATTTAAGAAGTTAATGGCATAATCGTAATAATATATTAAGTATATTTAATTTAATCTATGGTGATAGAATAAATTAAATAGCTTAATATTTATTATTTAATATTTTAGAGATATTAAATATAAATTAATACAATTATTATTATTTTAATTTCTAAAAGAGTTTAGGAATTAATTTAATATAAGTACTCTCATTTATTCCTAATAGGATTAGGAGGGAAAATTAGTTAAAGGAGTTTAATTAATTATCCCTAATAAGATTAGGGAGCTTAATTAATTAAAAGAATTTAATTAATTAAATAAAATTCAATTCCTTAATTGTTAAGGTGGGTGGCCCACATCTATAAATAAGAGGAGTCTTATTATGGGTGTTAGGAGTTGTTGACTTTCACAACATACGTAATAATTCCAATTTGTTGGAGAGTACGCCTTTTCTATAGAGATAGAAAACTAGGTTTGAGCCAATACCCCTTCTTCTTGAAAATTCTTTTTCCTTGGTGGATCACCTCTAGAGGCCAAACACTTGGGTGGCTAATGTTGATCAGAGGAAGGAACCAAACCCAGTGGATTCAAGTTGAACGCGAAAAGGATTGGAGGTGAACTTGTACCTGAGGAAGCTCGGATCTTCAAGGATATGATTCTTGTCTTTCATATTTTCGTTTAATTAATAATTGTGTATAAAGGGTGATCCGGGTATATGGTTTATAATTTTTTAAACTCTGATTTTATCTCGCTTCCGCTTATTTTTGCAATTTGATTGCGTTCATGAATATTACAAACCTAACACTCTCTTCATGAATATGAAAGAAATAATACCTCTTACCTCAAAAGAAGACTGGATACTGGATTAGTGAGGTAACAGACTTCTCTTCTTCTTTCTCTCTATAATTTTTCTCTATAATAATTGCTCTATAGCTTTAGTGAATTGGTGAGAAATGAAGGAAGAATGAGCTTCATGTAAGCATCAATAATTGAGTATAACTGAGTGACTTCTCACGTAAGCATCAATAATCAATACCGTATGCTACTATGCAACCACGTGTATTACTGTACTTTTACTACCGTGTAGTTCAACAGTTTAACGGTAAAACTTTCGCCGTTATTTTTATAAAAAGATAATTCTGTCGTTTTCTAACTACGACAATACTTCCGTTGTGAGGTCCACCAATGATTGTGCCATCGTACGAATATTCTCTGTTAAAATGAATATTCCCCGACCAATCGAATATTTTATAACAACTTGCTTACTTTGCAAAATTTGTAAATATTACCCACAACTATAACATTATATCATATCCACGCCATAATATTTAAAAATATATTTCGTGAAAAATTAATCTTTATTCATAAAAGTTGGGGTCTTACAATTATGACCAGGAATTTTGTATTGGTATAATCATGACCTGTAATGTTACAGACAAATGATGTGGCATTAAACGTGTATACGTTTAAGTTGTGGCAACCTCACGTGCCTGTCATTAAACGTGTATACATTTAAGTTGTGGCAACCTCCATATCCCCTTGATATTATAACGTTACACATTTCTCGGAAGTTCAAAAATAATTCCCGAGCAGAAAAGGATGAATAGTGTTTTTCGAAAAAAAAATCAGAAAGCTTTTATTTTCGTCTTAGAATTTCAAACACTTTAATTCTCTCACGTAGTTAAAATACTACGACGTTCCGACGGTTCTAGGTTATAAAACGACATTCATCTTATCAACACGTAATAATAATAAATAATATTATTTTATTCATTATTAAAAGTATTTATAAAAGGTTCGATTTTCTGGGGCGTTACACTAATGTCCATCCAAATGACGGATTACACATGACTAATATCGTGACCGTATCGATTATTTGATACTCATCTGACCGTAATCACGATTGTTGACACGATAAGCTTTTTTTGTTGTAGTGTTTCTAGTGAAAGACTATCGTTATTCTTGCCAATCGATGAGCGTGATGTCGTAACTGCTCAACCTTTTAGTGTAAACAAGAGACAATAGAATTCACATAGTATTTTTAATTTATTTTATTGGTTCTCATTATTGTGTCCATTTTGGCTTTGGAAACCTCCTGGTTTCATGAGTGTGCTAGAGAATTTAGCCTTCATCATTCTCATAGAAGTGGCCCCCTTCTCACTCACATAGGTAATTTCTATAAGGAGTATCCTACTAATACCCCACTTGACCTTTTTATATTCAAGCTATAGAAATTATTAAAAACAAAGTTTATCTTGTTTCACTCGGAAGTTTATGCACTGTATCATCATAGAAATGGGAAGAAGTATTTATCTTCTTAGTGCTTACTAGATCACACATAATTAGGTTGTCCCTTTTGAACCTATTTCTTGTGATCTCCAATCATTTAGGTTGGGTTTCCATTATGGCTACTCTTTAGGATTTTATAGGCTTTAAACTCATTTCCCTTGATGAACTTCACTTGCTCTCCAGGTATACTTTTCGTTAGTGGATCCGCAATATTATCCTTTGACTTCACATAGTCATAGATATTATACCATTTAAGAGTAATTGTTTAACAGTTTCATGTCGTCGACGTATATGTCTAGACTTACCGTTATAATTACTACAATAAAACCCCTATTTAAGAATACTCTATAGAAGAATAACCTCTACAATATTATAAAAAAAAATTGGTCCCAATTTGGGCCAGTTATAAATAGGAATAACCTCTAAATTGTAATATGTTATATACTTTTTAAGTCCCGTATTAAGAAACTATATCTCTCTATATAGTAATAATTTTATATATATATATATGAGAGAGAGAGAGAGAGAGAGAGAGACAATATTAATTTTAAAAGACTACATTTTCTATAAATGACTACATTTTCTATAAAAGACTACATTTCCTATAAAGAATTACATTTTCCTATAAAAGAATATATTTCCTATAAAGGACTAAATTTTCCTATAAAAGACTATATTTCCTATAAAAGACCATATTTTCCTATAAAAGACTATATTTTCCTAGTTTAAAAATCTAAATAATTTATATTTTCTTTAATTTTTGTTATAAAATCTATATTTTTGTTAAAGTGGATATTTTTGGGTGTTTGGAAAATATTTTGTATCAATACCTCTATTTAGTAATAACCTCTCAATTAGAATACAAATAGTTTGGTCCCAAGTCTATTCCTAAATAAAGGTTTTACTGTATTTTGTGCCCTACCAATCGCTGATTGACTATCACAATGAATAATAATTGGTGGCTATGGTTTAGGCCAAATTGGAATATCCTCCAAAAAAATTACGAAGCCATTCTGCTTCTTCTCCTGCTTTATCTAAAGCAATAAATTCAGATTCCATAGTGGATCTTGCAATACATGTTTGCTTAGAGGATTTCCATGATACAGCTGCACCTCCCAGAGTAAACACATATCCACTTGTGGATTTAGTATCATGGGAGTCAGATATCCAATTTGCATCACTGTATCCTTCAAGTACATCTGGATATCTTATATAATGTAATTCGTCAGTTAAAGTGTATCTTAGATATCTAAAAACCCTTACTAAAGCCTTTCAATGTTGTTTTCCAGGATTACTTGTATATCGATTTAACTTACTTATTGAGTATACTATGTCTGGTCGGGTGTAGTTTGATAAATACATTAAACTGCCTATTATACGAGAATATTTCAATTGGGATATACTTTCTCCACGATTAGTAGTGAGATGAAGTTTTGGGTCAACAGGTGTTCTTACTGGACTTTTCTCATATTTATTATACTTTGAAAGTATTTTCTCAATATAATGAGATTGAGACATAATAAGTCCATTAGATATTCTCGAAATCTTGATTCCTAGAATAACATCTGCTAGGCCCATGTCTTTCATTTCAAACTTGCTAATTAACATTTGTTTGGTAGCATTAATAACATCATTATTACTACCAATGATTAGCATATCATCCACGTATAGACTAACTATTACATATCCCATTTTAGTGTTTTTGACATATACACATTTGTCACACTCATTTATTTTGAAATTATTTGATATCATAACATTATCAAATTTTTCATGCCATTTCTTTGGTGCTTGTTTCAAACCATATAATGATTTAACAACCATATAATTTTTATATTTGTTATTATGCTTTGAAAAAGGCTTGGAAATGTGGATGTAGGCCTGTTATTGGCTTGGATGGGTGTTTTCTGAAAACAGTGTGTGGTGGATAGCTTATATCTGCAGTTGGTAGGGATGGAAACAATCAAATGTTTCATGACGGTTGGACTTGGTTCATCCAGTTATTGGTGTCTGATCTTACGTTGGGAGATGACTATGGGCTAACTTTAATATCTGACCAACAAAAGGTTAGCATCTTTGTTAATATTTGGTAATAATTACAATTCACATCATTATTTATTTTTAAAATTGTGGCCATGTACATTTATCTAATAGTTGATATTTTCAGGGGTTGAAAGGAGTTATTCAAGATCTTCTTCCTCATGCAGAGCATAGAAACTGTGCAAGGCACATCTATGCAAATTGGAGGAAGAAGTATCATTCTCAAGCTCTTAAAATAGTTTTTTGGAAGGTAGCCATGGCAACTCATACTGTAGCACACAAGGGTAATGACAGAGGTTAAAAGGGTATCAATTCCTGCACATGACAAATTGGCAAAGCAAGATCCCAAGGTTTGGTCCAAGGCATTCTTTGAGACTCACTCAAAGACTAACAGTGTGGATAATAACATGTCTGAGTGCTTCAATGCATGGATCATAAAAGGCAAGATATATACCAGTGTTACACATGCTAGCTGAGATACATGATCAAATTATGGTGAGGTTGTACCAAAAAAAGATGAAATATTGAAGACTAAAGAATTAATATGTCCAAGGATTAAAAAGAAATTGGATGCTATCTTAGAATTTACATATTGTGAAGTTTTATGGGATAGACGGTCAAACTTCCTCCCTTCATTTTTTAATTCACGTTTTAAAGTTATGCGCATAGATTAAAAATACAATTAATGCTTGTTTGATAGAATAAATTGGATATAAAATTTCAATATTAGCCTTTAAAATTTTATTAGAAAGATGAGAGAGAGAAACTTGTTAACCTCTACCCTTTAATCATAAAGAATGATAAGAAAAATTAAGTCTTTAATGCATGTTTTTTTAAAATTTACAAATGATAATTAAAAAAGAATAAAAATCTCTATCTACACCGACAAATAAAAAGAAACTGAGAGAGTATTATATAAAAGATTCTTTTAGAGTTTCAAAATATGCTACCAATAAATTCATTTAAAATAACCCCATAACCTGTCCAAACAAATCAGGAGCCTACATATCGAGGCAACGACGGATCTGTTTAACACGTTAACTTTTTGTCTATATCATAAACGTTGCATGGAATAAAATTAAGGGGTGTTTGATAAAAATTGAATGAATTTGAATGAAATATTTTAATAATAAAATTTTATAATTTTATCCTTTTGAAAAAATTTAAAATTATTATAAATTTATTTAATATTATTTAATATAATAGTTAATATTGTAAAAAATAAAAATAAAAAATATTTCATTCAACGGTTCATTCAAATTAAAAATAATATTTCAATCATTCAAATTTCAATCGTCTCGAATGGTTGGCCAATTCAATCGAATAATGAATTTTTTTTTTTTTTTTTCAAAACAAACGCACTGAAAGTGCTAATCAAACAACCCCCAAATCAAGCCCATGTGAAACACACATTGATTCTAAAATTAAAGATATATATTTTTTATTGTCTGTTTTAAAATAAAATATTTATTTATTTTATTTTTAATTTATAAAGTGGTATAAAAATTTTAAAATGTCATAATTTTTATTTAAAAGTTGATTGAATATTATCATATCATCATTACTATATTTTTATCTAATTTAAGTGATAAGTTTTGAAAAATAAAATTTCCCTTGAATTATCATGTATTTTTAATTTTGAAACCAAGAGTTTTTGTTTTTTGTATTTTTTTCTTCTAGTCAAGTCCTTTTGTTTTCTTCGGAGTTATTAGTGTAGAATGTCCTTAGGGTTCAAATCCTGGTAACCCTGCACCTCCCCCATAAAAGAAAATAACTCATCCGTAAAGCCTTTTCTTTCACATCTGGGCGTAGCAAATATGGCAGCGGCCAATATTAGCTTCGTCAACCAAATTTCCTAGTTTCAAAGGAGATATTAGAGATACAAGAATGAAACTGATAAATCCACAACAGAAATATTTTTACAAAAAAAGTGTCGCTATAAGATCTATAGCAACAATTTTTATATGAAAATATCAAAAAATATTATGAAAATATCAATTTCCATACAAGAACTCTACCAACATGAAAATCATGTAACACCCTAAAGCTGAGAGAAGGTCCGAGTTGATTTTGGATTTGTGCGAGAGATCTGATTCTTGTAACTTTCATATTCCGTGCAAAAAGTTATAATATTGAGAAAGATTGAGAGCATTTTTGTAGCTTTTATTTTTGTACAAAAAGTTGTAATATAGGGAGGGAGGGAGGGAGGGAGGAGGGGGGGGGGGGGGGGGATTTTGCAACTCTTATTATGTACAAAATATTCTATTATTGAGATTAATATGTTAAAGTTGGTTTGTGGTGTATGTCATTTAGGATCATACCATGCTAAATATTGCATTACTTATTTTCTATTTATTTTATGAATAAGTTTGCTACAGCTTAATTCCAACCACTCATTAATCTTATATTCTTCCTCTAGTCAAACATAAATCTGCTCTTTGCCACTTAAGAGATTATATAATTGTAAAATTCATAATAAAAATTGTTATTTGCACAATAAAAGTGTCGCTATAGATTCTATAACGACGATTTTCACCGTCGTTATACATCTACAACGACATTTTGTAAAAATAACAAAAAGTGTTGTGGATTTAATAATTCCCTATATAAAAGCTTCTTGTGGAGTTTCAAAAAATACAGTTTTATTGTTCCAGGAAATCAGTAAAATTCATTTAAAATAACCACATGACTTGTCCAAACAAATCAGGCTCCTACATATTATCGGGCCAACAATGGATCTGTTACCCTGTTAACACAATACTTTTTGATTTTTTCATAGTAAAAATGTCGCTATATATGTATAACGATTGTGAAAATTGTAATCATAAGATCTATAGCGACGATTTTGTTATGATAATATTATTTTTTATTGTTGATTTATCATTTTCCTATTTTTATTTTTCAGTTGATTGGGTACTATCGTGCCATCAGTACTACATTTCTATCTAATCTAAGGTCATTTTTATTTACAAAAAAACATATTTGGGATTAGACTATTCTTAATTTAATATTACTTAAGACTATTTAATCATTTGACGATGAATTATTAGTCTCTTGATGTAGGATTATTAGTCTTATAAAATCATTTGATAGCTTAAAATAGGAGACTATTAATCCCACATTCATGATAGTATTATATAATTCCACATAAATAACCTTAGGGATGACAAAAAATAGTCCATATGACTATTTAAAGGACTATTAATCTCCCATAATAGGATAAAATAGTCCGAAATAATGCTAAATTAAGAGAAATAGTTCAATCCCAAGTATTTTTTTGCAAATAAACATAGCCTATGGGATAAGATTGGAAAAATAAAATTTTCTTGTCTTGCAAATGTATTTCTAATTTAATAACAGATAATTTTTTCCTTCTAGTTAAGCCCTTGTTTTTTTTAACATTTTCATTTAGTTTAACTATTATATATTACCAAGATGTGTATCAGAAGCATAGAACCTAAACTTAATCCTACAATACCTTCAGAGTTATGAGTAAAAATGTCCTTAGGGTTCCTGGTTACCCTGCACCTCCCTATAAAAGCAAATAGACTACCTTGGATATAGAACTGATTGGTAAAGCCTTTTCTTAAAACTAACCATCAATTTCGAAAGTTTCCTTCAATTACAGGAATAGGAAAATGGCTTGAAAGTAGAAATTGTCTCTAGTGAAACCATCATACCTTCTTGACTTCTTCCACACCAGATAACCTCAGAATTTTCAAGCTCTGTCCTCAATCAAATACAAGGTCAAACTTGTATTACTATTATTCTCTTCTACTCCTCCACCATCCCCAAACTAGACAAAACTTCAAATCTATTCAAGCAATCACTCTCACAGACCCTAAATCATATGTATCCCCTCGCTGCACGGATCAAAGACTTGTTTACCATTAAAACCATGATCAAGGTGTGGAGTACATCGAAATGCTAGTTAGTGACACCATGTCCACCATACTTTGAACACCCAAAAATCCATCTGTTGCAACAACTACTTCCTCCTAATCCTCGATCAATGTCCACAAATCCCAGTGACCAAGTACTTTTATCGGTCCAAATCAACCACTTTGGCTGCGGTGGAACTGCAGTTGGGCTGCTCGAAGTCATCACATTGCTGACTTTTCGTCGGCAGCCATGTTTCTCAAGATCTGGGCAGCCATTGCCCGAGGAGAGAATATTGTTGCAAATTTCGTCGTAGACTGCACCACCATGTTTCCTCCCCAACATGTCAGCTGCTTAACCAATCTTCAAACTAGCAAATAGGAAGAATTCAAATCAAAGGTCAATAGATTCGTGTTCAGTGGCTCTTAGATAAAAAACCATCAAATCAGGGTCTTTCTCAGAACATCCAAGTCACGTCATGGCTGTGGCAGCTTTCATTTGGGCTGCAATCATTGCTACCGATGGAGGAAGAAAGAAATGGTTCATGTCTACTACTGTAAGCTTGCGTAACAGGATTGATCCTCCAATTTTGCCACACAGCCTTGGGAACATTTTCCATGCCATAGTGGCGATGAAGGAGCCTGTGAGGAGAGCATAGCTTACAGAGTCTTGGTAAAACGAGTAAAAGATTATATAGAAATGGTGAATGCTGATTATGTGAAGAGGTTCGTGGATGATGAGTATTTCAGTAACTACGTACATGGATTTTTCAAATTTGCAAAGAATTATGGTAGTGGAAGTGTAATCAACCAGTAGTTGGTGTAGATCTCCCATATATGAACTTGATTTTGGGTTGGCACTACTTATCCAGAGCCTAATAACACCATTTTCATGGATACTAGTGATGGTGAAGGAATAGAAGCATGGGTGAAATTCTCAGAGGAAGATATGATCAAAATTGAGCAAAATCCTGACTTTCTGGCCTATGTTTCTTCCTGTCCAAGCCTTTGACCTTAGCATGTTGATTTTTCATTTTTGCTTAGTTTTGAGTTCTGGATTCAGAGGGAAGGCTCAATTTCGTTGTCCTGATAGATAATCCATTTCAATTAAATTGTAGTTCTATCCTTATATGACTCATTTGAGACCTAAAATGTTTAGTGGTTAGTTTATCTGTTAATTGTTAAGATTTTTTTAGGACTTTTTAATTAAGTAGTAAGCCTATAAAAGGCCTATTTCAGTTCAGTAAATTAATGCAACGTAATCTGATTATCTTTGCTTCATATACTTGTTCTACTTCTTACATATTCTAAACTCAGCCTCCAGCTAGCCTTGTAGCCTTATCCCCCTTCTTGTCCCAACATTTCTAGTATGAGAGGCTGATTTCTTTCCACATGGGGGCATACCAAATATGGCAGCAGCCAATAGACTTTTTGTGAGCATATGTCAACCCACAATTCCTATTTTCAAAACCGAGTGTTAAAAGTTGTGGAGAATAATGATGAGGATCTATTCATGTTTCAAGATAATTGGGATTCGATCGAAAAGGGTTATGCTGATCAAAATAAACAACTCGTTTGAAATTGAAACAAAAAAGACTCCAAAGCATTGTTTTTTCGTTCAACTAGATCATCATGAGACCATCTTTTCCAGAATAGCAGTCGCAACTACTTCAAAGGAATTGTAGACAGCTTTGCAAACTGAGTTTTAGTTTCAAGGCTCTTTGAAGATAACCACTGTCAACTTCAAACACTCTACAGGGACTTTGGGACTTTTTACATGAAAGGTGATGAATCTGTCCAATATTATTAAGGGAAAAATGTATGTACACAGTTGTGTAGTACACAGCCGGCTATGGCGACAGTTTTTTGGGCTATAGCGACGGTTTCACCCGTCACCATAGCTATTTTGGGCTACGGCAACTGGTGAACCGTCGTCATAGTCCAAAAAACCCGTCGTCATAGCTCGACTGTATAATACACAACTGTGTATATACATATAACCCTATTATTAATCATGAATACAATTTTTTTAGCCAAATTAAATCATTAGGTGAGAACGTGATGAGATTGTAGTTGCAGAACAACCATCATGAATCACAGCCCATAAACGATAAAATTTTGAAAGAGAGATCAATTATTGTATTACTAGGATTGCGAAAGATGAGTACGATGTTGAAAGAAATCAATTATTGTCCCCTAGGATTTTACAAAAAAATTTGAGAAGTACAAAGGTCAAGTTGAGGGCGCTCTTCCTGTTTGGTCGGGTTGATAGGATCTCAGTAGCTAAGACTTTTTCGGAGGTATTCATTTGTACTTGATGTGCTGACAAGAACCTGAAATTGTAGGAGGTGGGACCTATCCAGTTTTCCTTGCTAACATGCTGTGTAATGTACTATATTCTAGGTAAGCCAAGAGATGGCCAAATATGACCATGAGTGCAACATAAGAGAGATGTAACTGAAGCTACATAATCATATACTCTATCATTGAGCTGATAAAGCACACTGATGAGTGGGAGTTGACAAGGTTTGTTGGTGTTACCTGTCCATATTATGTTGGAGACGTATGCCATTGGGTCACACTAACCTTTCGAGGTGAAGTAAAAATTTAAACATATAAAGTATTAAAAGCTTTTTAATGATTATCATGTAAACAAGAATTAGGTTATCAGACAGAAACTAATTAAGAATTATGAAGACATGCAAAAGAATAAAATTACATCTTGTTAACTAATAAGTTTTCCAATCCTTAAAAAGCGGATATCCTACCAGGAAACAATATATATGTATATGTGGGTGTGTGCGTGTGTGTGTGTGTGTGTATATATATATATATATATATATATATATATATATATGACAGAGAAATGCCGCTTTTCAGAGCATGGAATCCTTTGAGAATTGGAGGAAAAGTATTAGACCCTAATAGAATGCAGACTTCAATTGCAATTGCTAGGTGCTGTTTAAATGCAGCCAAAATGATAAATGAAGCTATATATCAGTGTATTTTATCACTGCTACACTTGGAGTCTATGACTAGCAGTTAAAAACATCCAAAACACCCAATGCAGCATACAATTATACAACATGAATTGCATATGCACCATTATATTCCCAAATTTAGTTTCAAATATCATTGATTAAATAGATTAATTTCTACATAATGCATGTCATCTAAAATAACTCGTACAACTTTCGTTCAATCAAAATAGAGAAGTAAACAAACCCATAACTCGACTTAACGAGGTGCCTTCTTCTTCCCAGCAATTGCAACCTTCTTTCCCTTCAATGTCCGGCAATTGTTCTTTGTTCGCTGCCCTCTGCAGGGCAGCCCTTGAATATGTCTTACCCCTCTGTAGCATTGAATCTCCTTCAACCTCCTAATATTAAGCGCATTGAATCGCCTCTACAAACTCCCAAAAAAAAAATTAGACACACAAAATAAAACCTAATCAAAGCATATGCTCATGTGATGAACGAAAATTTCAATTGTTGGTAATTGTATAGACATATTGAAACAATACTTCAATGATAGAAATTTTTCTTTAATTTACTTGTAATAGTGATAAGTGGGTTTCATACCTACGAATCGGGTTCTTATTGGGACTTAAACAATGTTTAATCTGTCTGTTTTAGTATAGTTTTATGTGTTCGTGTTTGTTTTGCTTGTAGGTTTCAGTTTGTGTTAGCTACGATATGATGGTGGCAATGTGGCAGGAATTGGCATGAAAAGCAAGGAAAACAGTAAACTGCAGTTTGATATCCCGCCGGGACGGGGGTACACGTGGGAGACAGCATCTTAACACCCCGCCGGGGCGGGGGTTCATAGGCTTAAATACCTCGTCAGGGCGGGCGGGGTGCGCGGAAATGTGGCAGGAATTGGCATGAAAAGGAAGAAAAACAGTAAACTGCAGTTTGATACCCCGTCGAGGTGGGCATTTTACAAAGGAAATACCCCGCCGGGACGGGGGTGCGCGGATCAGAAGGAGAGTTTTAATGCAGCTCTACTGTTGCTGTGGCGTGGATTGAACGACTTTGGCTTCGATTGGGATTGGACAGAGGACGTTTCTATCAGCTTTTACAGAGACTCAAGACAGTTAATTGAGACATTAAACAACACAATCATCAATTTTCAACTGGAAGCCCTAATTTGGAGAAGATTCTTGGAGGAACGGAGCGAAGAAGCGAGGATCACCAAGATTTCAGAATTGAGTGAAAAGAAGGGTGGTTTAATACTATTCTTATTCTTTTATTTCAGTTTCTGTAATTGGGATGATGTATTCTTTAATCTACTTAGTGTTTAATTCATTCGTTATGAACTAAATTTTTTATTAAGCTTGCAATGGATCTTTTAAGTGAAACGATGATTATCATACTTTGATTTCAGTTCAATAAAGCTATCTTTTCAATTCATCTATTGTGATTTGTGTATAACTTATGAATTGTTTGATCACCAATTCTTTGTGGATTTGTGTGGATTCGAGAGATGAGATATGAATTTAGACTTAGTAATAATAACATGTGTTTTTGATTTCTGCGTTTTGATGGAATTTTTGATGTATGTTTAGGATAGAGATATACCTAACATTGCATGTAATCGTGTAATAACTTGGAATTTAAATCTTCTTTAATTGTAATTCACATAGAGATATAGTGAATTAGTTAATTAGGGTGTTTGGCTTAATTCTATCAATTGTGAATTTAAGTTGATATGATGTTAGTGCATTGAGAGATGGCTAATTCTACTTTTGTGTTCTTGATTAATGAACTGGGATATTTAATTGAATTGAAAAGAAGTTGATAATCTGAGTGAAGCATAAAGTGAAGTTGTAGGCTTAATTCTCCATTATCTGATTAAAATGTGTGGTATCTAGTTGATTTGATTTATTTTAATTTTTATTTATTAGTTTTTCATTATTTTAAATCATTAATTCGATTAGTTTAATAAAATTGAAATAATACAAAATTGGTAATTGTTAGATTAAAATTAATAATTGTCTCTGTGGGAACGATACTCTACTTATCATTATATTACTTGTTGGTCACGTATAGTTGTGTGCCGTGCATAATTAGATTACACACAACAACTAATCATATGTGTGGCTTTATAAAATTGATAGTGTATATTTTGAATTGTTGGATGCTTATAAAGGGAGGGAAACTGAATGGCCACCAAAATAACTCAGAACCCCATATCATCTAATAAAATATTTTACTCCCACTGTTCCACCAAGTTCCAGTTGCCAATTTTTTTGTCCCACAAAAAGAGTCCTTTTCATTTTTAGTAGTAGAAACTAACATCATAATATACCACCGGACTAAACTGAAAATTACTACCTCCATCCCAAAATATACAATCACAAAGTATTATATTTACTGAAAAACATAGAATATAATAGCAGAGTTCAACTTTGATACAGTAGTGTATACATGAGCAGTGTTAGGATCATAACACGTTATAACACATTGGATAATTTTCTTAAACATAAATATTTCATCATTCGCATATACTGACTGTGTATGAAACTTTAATTCTAAAAATATATGGAACTAATGGAGTACTAATTTGCGACTATATACCCAAACATATATAGAGGGAGGGAAAAAGAAAATTACGAGATCTCCTTCAATCATGTACTTGGAGACTTCATCACGGAGAGTAATGAGCTCTTCTTCAGACAAATCTTTGGTGATTTTGTTCTCCATTTTCAGGTCATTTAGAATCTGCAGTGCCCTGGTACGGCCGATTCCATGGATATACTGCAAAGAGTACTGAACCCTCTTGGCGTTTGGAATCTCCACACCTCCCACACGAGCGCATTTTATGCTCAAACCACTAAACTGCAAAAAAATGCATAATTGACGCACAAAATTGGGAAAATTAAACAAAACCCAGATACAAAAACTCCTAATCTCTCCCTCTTTTGTGGAAATTGAGAAAATAAAGAGGAAAAAAAACATTACTATAATGGAGTTCTGCAGAAATATTTACATTACCTTAGGAGTGGTTGAAATGGGGAAAGAGAGTGAAGTAGAGTGGTGGTGTTTGATAATTGAGGTGTTGCAAATGAGAGAAATTGAAGGTGCAACTGGTGTTGCTACTGCTTGAGCCATTGAATTGCTAGAGAGAGAGCCTGGAGATTATGGAAGGTTTGTAATTTCTTATCCTTATGAATTCTGATGGGATGATAGGGCTATAGCTCCATTTGGAATGGATCCGACCTGACCCAACCCAAATAGATTAGTGGGTAATGATTAGTGGGTTTGGGAAGATTTTGGTAGCCCAAAGTAACACTTTTTGAAATATTGTCTTCACCAAAAATAAATAAATAAATAAAAAGTATAAGTCCTATCTAAAAAAATATATTTTCAGAACTTAAAATATAATAGTTTGATACAATAAGTGGTCCAAATACATAAATGGACCACAAGTTAGGTGTACTGGTCCAAATATATCACGTTGAATTCTTTCTAATTAAGAAATACGAACACTTAAATGTGATGGTTTAGTAATTAATTTACCTTGATAACATGCACTATATGAATAATCAGTATGTAAAAGAATCTTCTGATTCTTTAAGGGATATTCATGGGAGTTTTTAATAATTCGACACACCATTATTGATCATGAATGACTAAGATGATCATGCCAAAGCATAAAAACATTTGAGTTCAAACATTACTGGTGTATTGCACCCTTCTAATGTATTGCAACATTTGTTTCAACTGTTCTAAATGTAGTATAATATAAACAGAAGAAAAAAATAGACAATTTTTATAATATAAGCTTCTAGCTTGATACTATTGAAATAATATAAAGATATTCTTCACTGTCTTCGTTAATATTGGTTTTAATATGACAACTATTATAACATATATCTTTAAAGCTGAGAAAATTTCTGCTTGCAAATTGTCTCAAAAGAATACAAAATATCATCAATATAAAATTTTGTGCCATTTGACAACATTATAATCACTCTTCCAAATACTTTAATTAAGTTTGATGAGCTTCTGGCCCATACATCTTTATATATGCAAAACATAAATTTAACTTTATTACTTGAAACATAAATAAAACATATAATAAAAATAATTACTATATAATGTCATAATATAATGAAATAAAAATAATTAATTTGTATGAACATTTCTATCAACATCATTAAGAAAATCGGAGACATCAAAATTAGTTATATCCACTCCATTTGGAAAGTCAAGATAATTCATGGGATCTTCAGGATCATTATGATCAATAAAGTTTATTTCAATTTTTTTTCCTTTTTTTATGGAGTCTTGGTACAAATCTACCAAATTAGGAGTACAACATGTATATTTCCTTTTCTATATTGATTGTTTCTTTCACGCCCACAACCACAACCATAATTCACTACAAGAAAAAGGTTTATCAGCGACCGACTATCATCGGCCGCATGCGGTCGCAGATAGCCATCAGCGACCGCATGCGGTCACTGATAGTCGTCGCACAAAATCTGGTCGCTGGGGTGCATATCAACGACCACTATTAGCGGTTATAATATCTGCGACCGATATGAGCGACCGAAATGACAAATCCGGTTATTAAAATTTGAGTCGGCGTGGTCCAGAATAAAGTCGACGTGGTCCACGTGGCGGCCGACCGAGTATCGGCCGACATTGACGTCGCTAATATTGAAAAAAATAAAAAACAGATTTTTACTGTTTTGCAGAATTCCCAAAAACCTGTACCTATTTTGTACCTGTTTTATCCCAACACACATACCCAATAACAGCATACACAATAATATAAACATTCATCGTCCACCAACACATACACCAAACTAGTATATAAACCTTTAAAAACCAATATGATTTGAATAAATATAATAACATTTTAAAACTTGTTTAAGTAACATACAAACATCCAGAGAATGAATATACAAGTGCAAAACTAATTTAAAGCAGGTACGTCAAGCATCATCGCCTCCTTGATCACCCTATAATTAACAAAATAATAAAACAAGTTACAAATATATACTAACTATGTTAATATTGGTATATTACGACAATATATATAACAAATTGATTTTATACCTCGTCGCCATCCCCGTGTTGTGATGATCTTCTGCTGCCATCTTTGCTTGACTAAATCCTCAAAGACTCAGAGCCCCCGGATGCCTTGATATCTTGGAAGATCGCGATTTGACATATAGCTCTCACACACGGTCGGTAGGAGTATGAATAGCTGGATGGCTCGATGACTGTGTAGACTGGGTAGAAGAGCAGCCTGAGCCACTGAAGGATGGGCGTCGTCGTTATCCTTGACCTTTAATGTAGTTCTTCTTCACAACAGGCGCCTCTTCCACAACTCTTGATCAATAGGCGGACGTGGAGTGCCTTCAGGATAGCGCTCATTCAATAAACGTTTATAAGTGTCATGTCATCATGTTAACAATTAAATAGTTAAAAATAAATTAATTTTGTAAGCATTGATAAACAAGATCAAGTTGTTAAAATTTATTACATTATCTGGATAGCCTCGGCGGATGCACACTTGTAATACGTACATCCAAACCAATAGATAGGGTGACCTTGAGGCCGAGACTCCTATATAAAAAATAGCATAATATTACTAAGTAAAATGTGATATATTTTCTACAATTCATGATTGTAAACATATTAAAACTTGTAATCACGTTACCTCGGCGTTGATATGCTACAACCTGTGAAATACTACCGCCAGTATGTCCTTTAGCTTTTAGCCATCGATACACCCGAGGTTCGTTTCTTTGGCGGCATTCTTTCGTCTTTTCACCCACTCTCGGCTCTCCATTTTAGCACACATCTCAAATTTATATGGCTGGGTGCACCACCGGGGACTATGCTTTCGTGTATGTAATCTTCTCCACAGCACGGATGGTCGATCTCGACATTGTGAAGGGCTTTTTGTCTTTCTTTATTCAAATTGTCTTTAGTGCGGACGGACAGCGCACTTCCGCGAGAATAATGTTTGTATCAACGGAAACTGCTGCGTCCTCCCATCTATACCATTTACGCAAATAAAACAACAATAATAACATTACTAAATAATTATCCTTTGAATATTATATTAATATTATCTATCATAATTAAAAAAACATACACAAAATTACGCTTTGAAACAAAGATCCTTGTGGGAGATAAGTGTGCTCGCCCACGTAATCACGGTGTGTAGCCAATTACAGTAAACACAATTTGTGATATGCACTTGACGATCTTATTATCCTAAAATCACTATAATATACAACATTAATTAGCATATATTAAAGCAATTTACATCTAAGTTATAATACTTATGAACATTTTCAAACTTATACTTATAATACTTAAAAAAAAATGGCGAGTCTCCCTACAATATAGACTAGCCACGTGCACGCCGGCGTGCATATATGGACATTTCTAGGCACCCAAGACACAAAACCAAGAGAAATATAAAAATTTTCAATACAATAAGACCAAAACAATAACGATTGAATGCAAATTAAAGCAGTAAAAAATTCAGACCCATATACATTACCAATATAATATCAATCAAAACATTAACAATATACAATAAATAGAATCTTAAATGCTTATATATAAATGATATATGCGGGACGTGCGTCTTTATTCGGAGGAGGCTTAATCAATAAGAATCCGATCATCCAGATTAGTAGGGGCCTTGGGCACATGATTAGGCCCCCTACCCAAGCCGCGCTTTTTCTGCGCTGCTTCAGAAGCCATCTGTGACGCCCCCAAAATAGGTATACATCACCCATTCTGAGTTGTCAAATACATGGTACAGAAATAACTTCAACTTTATTAATACAATATAAAAACTGTGAGTTTAAATACAAATATTGTCATTTAGACAACATCCACACGCAAACAAATCCTCATCACAATTATTGATACATTGTTTTGCAAAAATGGTGAGGACTACTAAACAAGTCTCTAGAACCATCATTCCATACCCCGACTCGTACTCACTACATTCTCGCCTCCTGAGAAGAAAAATAGAATAAAAAGGAAAATGGTAAGCTCAACTAGCCCAAGAAAGAATATTATGACTAAGACGATATCTGACAAATTATCGTTAGTCTTCAACGAGGAAAAATGCGAGAGAATACATTAAACAACAAGTTTTAGATCAATATTCACAATGGAAAATAATAATTCATAGAAGAGTTACGTAGAGAATGAAATCTACTATTATCTATGAATTTAACGATCCATCAACAATGTATTTTATCCTTGTAACATCAATTAATGCACATCTTGAATCATATATTTATCCTTGCTTCTGAGCCGAGGATATTCATCGATTAATTAATGTTCATCTCAACACTGTTCATCTTTTGCACTACTGCCAAAAGATATTCATCATAAAATCGTTAATCTTTTTGCACTTCTGGTGCCAAAGATATTCGATTTATATCATCATTTAGGGACCGAGGATGATGAAAAATATTTTAAAGAAAAGCGAATCCAATGAAACAAAAGAATAAATATTAAGGATTAAGTATTTGGTTTATTCATGTCCAAGAATACCTCAATAATAATTTTAATGGAGTAAAATTCAAGAATGATCAAAACATGGATACAATCAAAGCTAGTATCCACTTAGATATTTTGAACGAAAACAAAAAAAAATAATTTTTTTGTGAATAATTATAAATGATTCGTGAATAATTAATCGTATCGTGAATAGTCTCAAGTATCGTGAATAGTAACTCCGGCACAAAAGTTCCAAATTTGATTAAAAGTTTAGATCAATACTTGACATAATGATATTGGAAGAATTAATATCATTTTTTAAAAAAATAATATCCACTACCTCAGAAAGACAAGACTTAGTTGAAAACAGGATATAAAGGCTATGACTTGAACTTGCATAGTATAGCAACACTCAAAGTATTAAAATACTCACAAGAATACACTCAATATATCAAGAGAAAAGAGAAGACTTGAGTTTACGGTGTGATTTTCAATTCTAACCTAAGCACCCTATTTATAGGAAAATGCTTAGAACACCAAAGCAGAAAATTTAATAAATTAATAATATATTTATATAAATTTCCTACGCACACCTAAAATCTGATTTCAGCAACCTAACACATGTAAAATGAGTCCCAAAAATGTAAAAAACATTTTTCTTATTAAAAATAATTAAAACTTCAAAAATTAATTATTTCGGAGCTTCAGAACTTCAATAATTCATAATAAATAGCCCTTTTGTCAGAAAATTCAAAACTCACGCCTTTTTCATAGGAAATTCCATTATCTACAACTTTGCAGAAGAAAATTTTTCCAAATTTCAAATAGAAATTGACCGAAATCCACAAACGGGCGATTTTACAGGCTATAATCAAATTTCAGTCAAGAAATGGGGTCCATAGACATGAAAAACATGTTTTTAAATATTTTTGATAATAAAAATACTCCTCCTCCTCACTCATATATCCCATATTCATTGTAAAGATATCACCGTTATTATACTATAATAATATAATAATATATTTAAATGAATTATTTTATCAGAAAAAGATAAAATATTAATTTTCAACAATTGTCACATTAAAAAATTTCTCCATCTATATCCACATAAAATCAATATTTTTCTCATCATATAAATCAATAATTAATTATTCACAAATAATATTACAGAATCACAATACTAACAACCAGGCAGTTCTCAGGATAGAGGGGGCTTTCCAATAAGGATTTCTCCTTAATGGCGCGCAATTAGATAACCTAACCTCTTCTTAGACAGAACTTTCTAGACATTGCCAATATTGCTATCTAATAATATTATTCAAATAATATGAATTATTGATCCGATAATGGAAAATACTGTGTAATGACAATTATTGAAACAACAATAATATAAAATATCAACGCAGCAATTATTGAATCAATTAAAATAAAATACTGAACAGTAATTACTATAACAATTATTGAGTAGTGCCTTCTTACGTAAGAATCAATAATTGATGCAATACCGTGTGCTACTGTGTTTTAACCACCGAGTATTTCAACAGTATTAACGGTTAAAACTACGTCGTTATTTATAAACAACTTATATTTGTCATTTTCTTTATCCAATCGCTTTCCAAGTTCTGGGGCCCACATTAAGGTCATCTTAATCGCATCGAATATTCCCAAAAATGAAAGAATATTCCACGACCAAACGAATATTCCCCGACAAAATATGAATATTTTATAACCACCTGCTTATTTAAGATATTTGTGCATTTTACCCATAACTAATCATATTAATCACATCAACCCTTACTATAATAAATAGAGGAAATTAAATTTCATTTATTAATAATTTGGGGTCTTACACCATCTGTATATTACAAATTTCAAGATGTTATTATGAGTCATATTTGATTATATGTATATATGACAATAAACATGATAGTGATATAAACATGTATATATATGAATATAAAATGACAATAAACAAAATTGCATTTAAATAGTTTAGTACATAAATATGACAGTGATATAAAAAACATGTAATGTTAAACATACATTTCATTTGTTCAAGTGTCGATATACGATTCGAATCATCTTATATACGTGTTGCAGATTCATAACCATCATACTGCTTGATTCGATGTCGATTCGATCAATAACTCTTCCTCCTCGATGTCAATGTCATCCGACACAAGTATTGACTCAGGGATCTAATTCATGTGGTTCATCTCCACCATCTAACCGGATTACTTCATTGTCGTCCTCCACATTTATTATAGTTTGACTATGAAGCATCTCTTTGGTAAATCTCCCCATCAACTAATTCTACACGACTACACGCTACGGAGTATGAATTACAACTTGCCAATCTATAAAGCGATTACATCCTTTTCTAACAAGACTAGAAGTGTAGTATACTTGTACTATTTGAGTTGGTAAAACAAGCGGTTCGTTGGAGTCTGCAGAGACCTATGGAGGTCAATATCGACGATTCCATGTGCATCAACACGTATCCCTTTTTCGAATCAAACCAACGGCACTTGAACAAGTGAATATGACCCCGTCGTGCCGCGTGTCGACAACTCTATGATTTCCTCCAACTCCCCATAAAAGGCACGACCAAGCTCATTGTAACAATCTCCTTGGACACACACTCCAGAGTTCATTGTTCTTTTACCGCGCCCATATGTCTTTGTGTGAAATTCACAACCATTTATTTTGTAACCATTGCGGCTGACTTGGTCCCTGTCTTGTCCCATAGCTAGGACTTGTACATTAGCCGGAATCGTTGATCCCTCAGTCAAAGCCTACAAAAACTCCATCTTATTAAATGAAGTCATAGTTAACATGGAGTATATATATATATATATATATATATATATATATATATATATATATATACTACGTGCTTAAAAATTGAACTTACTTTGTCCTTTAGCCAAAGTGCAAAGTTTTTATCCCGATTGATTTGAATATCTTTATCAGTTATGTCGGGATGCATCTCTTTTAACTCGTCATCGTACAATCTATACCATGTTATAAGCATTAACATATTGGAATAAATTTTCAACTTAAAAGATAAATTATCAAGTTTACATGTGTACCTCACAAATTCGTCAATCTCCTCGCAATTGAGAAGAATGTAAGTATGTGCAGCATGTAATTCTCGCTCAGAGAGGAATATGAGCTTCCCTTTTCCATAAGCGCGGCCCGATAGACCAAATATAGAGAGCCGACCATTTAGTTCAACATTTCCCCCATCATCATGTCTCGATACTCTATTGGCCTTTGTCAAGACTTCGTCCGGAAAATAGTCTGAGACAAACGTAGATATCTCATCGAAAATGTATGCCTCACATATCGACCCCTCGACATAAGCTCTATTCTTCACCTCCCTCTTAAGGTTTCCCATCACCCTCTCGAAAAGGTACATCCATCTATATTAAATCGGACCCCAACACAAGCTTCTTAGGAAGATGGATTTATAAATGCTCCATGGAGTCAAAAAACCAGGTGGGAATATTTTTCCGGTTTACGTGCGTGATCTCTATGATGTTCTTCTCTCAAGTACGATACATGTCCTTCTCATTTAATGATTTTGAACATAAGTCTTTGAAGAAAGCGACTAAGATCCGTCAAAGCATCCGATATTGGTTTATCAAGCGGATCCCGAAATCTTATAGGCATGAGTCTCTCCATGAACATATAACAGATCATGACTCTTCATCCTTGCAATTTCCACCGTAACACACCTTGCAATGTTTGACGATATCCATCTGGTAGTTTTAGAGACTTAACCCATGTGCACACATCTTCAACTTGCTTTTTGGACAATGTGTACCTTGCATGCGGTTTGACAATCTTACCATTAGGAGATTCATAAAGTTCTAATCCGGGACGCTTATAAATATCTTTCATGTCCAAACGTGCCTTATCGTTATCTTTTGTCTTCCCCGTAACATTCATCACAGTGTTAAACACATTGTCAAACACATTCTTCTCAATATGCATCACATCTAGATTATGACGAATCAAATTTGTAGACCAATAAGGCAGTTCCCAAAAGATGCTTCTCCGAACCCAGTTATGAGATTCGCCAAACCCATTGATTATGTTTGTGGCATCAAACTTACCAAATGGGATAATCGGAAATCTCATCACACGATCTCGCATCTCCGTTCCTGACAATCGCAGTGCAGGCATATCATTGTCTACTTTCCTTTTCCTGAAGTGTTCTCTATTTCTTCAAAATGGATGATCTACCGGTAAGAACCGACGATGACAATCAAACCAACAAGGCTTTCGACCTTTTGATAGATTAATCGACTTTGTATGCTCCATACAATCTGACAAGCTAACTTCCCGTGTGTACTCCATCCAATTAACATACCATAAAATTTGGGAAGTCACTTATAGTCCACATAACTTGCCCTCTAAGGTTGAAATTTTTTTTCGTTGCAACATCCCAAGTCTCATACTCCATCCTCCCACAATACCTTCAACTCGTCTATAAGAGGTCTCAAGTAAACATCTAAGCTCTTTCCAAGACTCTTGGGACCGGAACCACGAGTGAAAAAAACAAGTATGGTATTTTTATTTCACATCGAGGAAGGAGGCGAAGTTATGCGAGTAACAATCACAAGCCCAACATGAGTGCGGAACAATTTGAGTGGCCAAACGGTTGAAACCATCGGTGGACAATCCAAGCCTCACATTTCTAGGTTCCAATGCAAATCCGGGATGTGCTAAGTTGAAATCTTTCCAAGCACCTTATCCATCTGCGGGATGATTTAGTTCTCCATCTTTAGCTGGAGATTTCGCATGCCAACTCATATGTTCAGCTGTTCTTAAAGACATGTACAATCTTTTTAGCCGATGTGTTATTGGAAAATACCTTAGAATCTTAAACACTATACTTGATTTTTTTGTAGTCGCACCCTCTTTATTAGGCCTAAACCGATCATGACTGCAAAACGTGCACCTTGTCATTTGTTCATTTTCCTTATAAAACAATATGTAATCGTTGGGACATGCATCGATCTTTTGGTATCCAAGTCCCAACTTCTTCACCATTTTCTTACAAAAGTAATAATTATCAGGTAATTTCTCACCGTCAGGCAACATACTCTTAATGGCCTTCAAGAGCGACTCAAAACACTCATGGCTCATGTTATGATCAGCCTTGATGTTAAGTAATGTCGTCACTGCAGACAATGTAGTGTGTTTGGTGCAACCATGCCACAATGGCTCGCTACTCTCGTCTAACAACTTAAAGAAGTCTTTGGAATCAAAATTCATAGGTTGCTTTCTCTTCTTGCTCCCAATCAAAATCGGCCTGCAATATCATGAACCATTTCATTCATCGATGATGAGTACTACGCCCAAATTGTGTACTTGTGTGATGCCACCATCTCTTCTGCCTATGTGCCCACCAAAGATTCTTCGTAATTTCTTATGAACCCGAAACAAGTAAATGATAGTTTACCATGTCTCTCATCCCATATAATTTACATTCTTACACTTGAAACATGGACATCGTATCTGCGATTTACCATTCATACATTCTAGGTGACTATCGCGTACTCTAAAAAACACTTGGCAACCAAATTTCTAAATTCACCAGAAGCTTTTACTATCTGGGCACTTGACTTTCGTCGTGCCATCCAACTATGGTCTAAATAGAGGTCCATGATTCCACGGTACCTACTACAGATAACATGAGCTTATTAAGGTATAGCATGATTGTAAGCATATGACTTGAGTATACTTGTAACCATATAACTTGAGCATACTTGTAAGCATATGATTAACATTTAAGCCATACTTATAAGCATATGACTTAAGCATACTAGCTAATAAGCATATGACTTGAGCTCGTTAATATTATAAATGTTCGCAACTACCCGACCAACAAAAAAAATTCGCCAGAGTCTCTCCTATAATATGGACTAGCCACATGCTTGACGACATGTATATATGGTCATTTCTAGGCACCTAAGACACAAACCAAGAGAAATATACAAATTCCCAATATAAATGGATCAATCCACCATTTGTACAAAATGGCAGAATTAATTAGCATGTCTTAAGTGTATTTGTTCATAAAGGTCTTTGTTGGGGGCATGCATTATAATTGAATTTCTTGGCAGTCCTCTACAATTCTATAGTGTAGACTTGACATGGTACTCAAGTACATGAACATGGTTTTGGTTGTTATATTTGCCCTCAAACCACACTCATACACTTAAGAAATGTATCAAAAAAATCATTTCTCAAATACCAAGTATGGTTCTTGCTTCTCTTTGGCACGAGCCATAATTTCTGCAAATATTTTAGACTACTGTCTGTGCCAAGATTAACAACCAAGCATAACAAATCAATTTTACCACATTAATATTATCCAAATTATTATGTTTTCGAGTACATACACCATAATAATTTTTTAATTTGTTAACAGCAAGCTTAGGCTTATTATTGTCATGAATATCGTTCATCTTAAAAGAAAATAAATAAACAAATAAATGGGATTAAAACATAATTAAAATAATCACTCAGCGATCTTACTGTCATATCATAAAACGACATACTTGATAAGTGGTATTTTTTACCTACTTATTGCATACCAATTCATGTGAATTGTGCCCATCTCAAGTATATTTTATTGTGTTTTAGTTGTATTTCACGTTATTTCACATTACATTTACTTAAAACTGCTTTTTATGAATAAGTGCAGGAATCGGCTTAATTTTGGTGGTATTAGAGGGCACGAGGCGAATGGATGCGTAAAGGCGAAGCAAAGGCAAGGATGTGCATGGCATGGAGGTACAATGAAGTATGGAGACCAAGCAAGCAAGAGGATCAAGCATGAATGAACAAGCAGCAGCAGCAGGATGAACCGAACGGAACCTCAAAGTGCAATGGCCTTGTGCCGAGAAAAAAGTTAGACTCGCGCCAGCATGAAAGTACATGGCTAAACAATAAGGACCTACTGCAAGTTAAGCGACCATGAGGAAGAGAGACAGCGCTGCGAGTAGAAGGCGATGCCCGCGTGGGAGGTCAAGCTAGGCCCAGCGCATACAACTGCAAGTCTCGCTCCCATGAGACCGAGAGATTATAGAAGCCTTGGCCGCTAGCGAATCTTTGATCTTCGCAATTTTATTTTATTTTTAATTCTTAATTAAATGATGTGTAATTATTTTTAAATGATCTTGACTGATGTCAGACGTACACTTGATAACTTTTACATATTTTTCATCATAAAAACTAGGGTTTACACCTTGGGAGAGATTCCAACGGAGAACGAAGCCAAAACGTCTACTTCTCTACTTCTTTTTGGAATTCTCTATCATCGTGGATTTTGATTATTATCTATTGGATTTCTATGAGGATTTAATAGTTGATCATTGGTTTCTATTCAGCGATTGGGTTTGATCGTTCTATCTTTTTTACTTCAATTGTTTGTTTATTGATCATGTTTAGCATTGATCCCATAATGGCTTTTGGTTCAGTCATGAACTAAACTCCATTATGGGATTCTAACGGATTTTAATATGTAGTTTGGTTGTACACTTAATGCTAGGATTATTTCGCATATTATATGGGACATCTGTCATGGTTGTTTTACATGTATGAATGCTTGATCACCATTCGTTTCAGTATTTGTATGGGATTGACAATGAACATATAAATATGGATTGTAATCATGATAACATGTGAATATGGGGCTGTTGTATATGGCTTGCGTATTTTGTGAACCAGGTAGACATATACTGTTTCACCGTATGGACTAGAGTAAGGGCTTGTGCTTAAAATCAATAGGATTGCAATTTCGCATAGACATATGGTGATTGTGATTGTATTGGTGATTACATAGAGTCTAACATCTGTAGATGCTGTGTAAGTAGGCTATAGTGCATTAAAAAATGGTTATAACTCTCTTCGTGCTCTTGGCTATTTTCCTGTGATATGTGAACACTTCTTGCATGATCGTGGCGATTAGATGAAATATTAAATGAAGTTGGGCTCCCATTTTCTCCATATTATATTTATTCCATTTGTATTCTTATTTTTAGTTGGTAATCATAATTAGTCCAATTCAACAATTTTAGTCATCAGTCTAAGCATATAAGTCTAGTGAGTTAATTAATGCATAATAGTTTAAATTTAACAACTTTCTCTGTGGGATCGATATTTTACTTATTCTGTATTACTTGTTGACCCATGTATGCTTGCATGAGTTAGAGCTCTTTTATTTGAACTATAAAAGGGGCAACAACTTTTTGGCGTCGTTGCCGGGGAAAGGCGTTAATTTAGATAATTATCATTAGTTTAAAGCTATACTGTATGACTTAGACAATTCTGATCATTTCTCATTTCTATTTTTATTTTATTTTTGGTTACAGGTACTTGTAGAGTTTTATGCACACACCATCATCCAACTCAGAGTTAACACCAGCGCAGGCTAATATAAACAAAAAAGGTTGGAAAGCGAGTGTGGAAGAAGAATAGAGAATTGAGAAGAATAGAAAGCACTACAATCAGTATGGAAGAAGAATAGAGAATTGAGCAAAGAGAAGAGCATCGGGCTCTAAGGGAATATTCCATGCCGAACATAAATGAATTACAGTCTAGCATAGTCAGACCGGCGATAGCAGCCAACACCTTTGAAATCAAACCGGGCACTATTCAGATGGTGCAGAACTCAGTACAGTTTGGGGGTGCTGCTATGGATGATCTGAATGAACACCTATTGAGCTTCATCGTGATCTACGACACATTTAGATATAACGGTGTGACGGAGGATGCCATCAGACTACGGTTATTCCCATTTTCATTGAGGGATAAAGCAAAAAGTTGGCTACATTCTTTGCCGGCAGGGTCAATCACTACATGGGAGGACTTAGCACAGAAATTCTTAGCTAAGTTCTTCCCAATGGCTAAGACTGCGAAGATGAGGATGGCCATATATCAGTTCGAGCAACAACAGGGCGAGTCCTTATATGAGGCATGGGAGAGGTATAAAGAGATGCTCAGAAAATGTTCGCATCACGGTATGCCAGACTGGATGGTGATAAATTCCTTTTACAATGAGTGAGGATGGCAGTCGAGACCGATTGTGGATGCAGCCGCAGGAGGGGCATTATGGGCCAAGAGCTATGACGAGGCCTAAACGCTTATTGAGACTATGGCTGCGAATGATTATCAGAATCCTACAACTCGGATGCCACAGCCCAAGGTTACAGGTGTGTTGGAGGTAGATGCGATTACACAGTTGTCAGCACAAATAGCAGTTATGGCCAAGAAGATAGATACTTTGGCAGAGAACAAAGTGAAAACGGTTGCTTTTGTTTGTGAGATTTATGCGGGGTCACACTCTACGAATCAATGTGCTATCAGCGCGGAGTCAATACTGTATGTGAGCAACTACAGAAAAGACCAAGGTCAATTTCAGAACACATATCACCCCAATAACCGCAATCATCCGAACTTCAGCTGGTCTAACAACCACGGGCAACAGAAAAATCAGTTCCAGCCGAACCAACAGTTTCAACCACAGTCATCGCCGCCACAGTTTACACCAAAACCACCATTTCCACCGGGATTTCCTCAACAGCAACAACACCACCCTCCAGCTGCACCACATCCAGAGAAGAAATCAGAGATGGAGGAGATGATGTTAAAATACATGGCAAACACTGAAGTCGTGATCAAAAGCCAAGCAGTGGCTATCAAGAATTTGGAGACTCAGATGAGGCAAATGGCGAGCATACTTACTAACAGGCCCCAGGGTGCATTGCCAAGTAACACAGAGACAAATCCTAGAAGAGACGAGAAGGAGCAGTGTCAAGCAATCACATTGCGATCTGGGAAAGATTTGACAGGCTCTGCAAGTCGTGTGCCCGCGCATGATAATTCCAAGGAAGCTGCGCGGCTGAGCGAAGCAGAGCAGGATACTAAAGAGGAGAAAAATTTGGAAAATTTTGCGGTTCAACAGGAAGAGAAGAATAAAGCAGGTTCAGAAGAGAAGGTAAAGAGTCCAGTACAACCACTGCATCCTCAAGTACCATATCCGCAGAGGTTAATTAAGCAGAAAGATGACAAACAGTTCAGCAAGTTTCTGGAGGTATTTAAAAGGCTGCAGATCAACATACCTTTCGTAGAGGCATTGGAACAAATGCTATGCTATGCAAAGTTCATGAAAGGTATATTGTCAAGGAAGAGAAGATTAGATGAGTTCGAAACAGTAGCCTTGACAGAGGAATGCAGTGCAGTGCCCCAACGCAAATTACCTCCAAAGCTGAAAGATCCGGACAGCTTCACAATTTCGTGCACCATTGAGAAGATGAACTTTAGCAAATGTGAGACCCCAGATTTTATGAATAAATATTTAATTTTCTAGAAATATTTTTTTTTATATTATAGTGTGGATTTGATATAATGTTATAGTTGTGGGTAGTATTTATAAATTTTGCAAAGTATGCAAGTTGTTATATTATATTCGTTTGGTCGGAGAATATTCTTTTTGTCGGGAATATCGGTACGACGGCACAATCATTGGTAAACCCCACAACGGAAGTATTGTCGTAGTTAGAAAACGACAAAAATATTTTTTAAAAATAGCGGCGGAGGTTTTCCCGTTAATACTGTTGAACTACCCGGTAGTAAAAGTACAGTAATACGCGTGGTTGTATTGTAGCACACGGTATTGATTATTAATGCTTACGTGATAATTCACTCAGTTATACTCCATTATTGCTATAGTAATTGCTGCATCATATCTCTCATATTATTGATCGATTATTGTCACAGTATCATGTGCATAATATGATATATTATTAAATCAATAATTGAGACGACAAAGTTATTCATATAATTAAATTGCAATATTTACAATGTCTAGAAGTTCTGTCAAGGAGAGGTTAGATAATATAATTGCGCGCCAATAAGGAAAAATCCTTATTGGAAAACCCCCTCTTTCTTGGGAACAACCTGGTTGCTAAATATTGTGAGTTATAATATTAATGATGGATAAGTTTGTGTTGATTAAAGATGAATTTGATAGTTTCATTGTGTTGGGATTATTTGTGTTAATAGAAATTGACATCTATTCCGATGATAATTGATGTCTGGAGGTTATATTGTTCAATTGGGTATTCGGGACACTTTTCGTGTCGGAGTTACTATTCATGAGTTACTATTCACGAGTTACTATTCATGAGTTACTATTAACGAGTTACTATTCATGAGTTACTATTCACGAGTTACTATTCATGAGTTACTATTCACCCAGTTACTATTCACTCTATTATTGTGCATTCGGGTATTTGAGTACAATATTATTCCATGAAGAGTTGTGCTAATTTTTCAGACCGTTGGTTGAAGTTATATTAGTGAATCATTATGGACCGCTGGTGGAAAGTTATAATAGTGAATCAATATGGATCGTTGGTTTAAAGTTTTAATAGTAAATCAGTATGGACCGTTGCTTTAAGTTTTAATAGTAAATCGATTTAGATCGTTCGTTTAAAAGTAAATCAATCTGGACCGTTCATGAATTAGTTACTATTCAATCCATTCTTCTATAAATAGAAGCTCATTCCTTCATTATTTCTTACGAATTCACCAAAACTCTAGAGAGAAATTATAGAGAAAAGTAGAAAGAGTATTCTCTTCTTCACTACTTCTATATCCGGTTTCTTTTACGGTGAAGGGTGTTACTCTTTCTTATTCATGAAGAAAACTTCATTATTCCATTCTTTATTATTACATTGAATAACTTTGTAAAAGTGGCATACCCTATACATAACTTTTGTATACGCATGACATACCCTATACTTGGTGAAATCCTTATGTTATTCCATTCTTATTTATTACTGTTGGAATAACTTTGATACGCTGTGACATACCCTATACTTGGTGAAATCCTTATGTTATTCCATTCTTTATTATTTTGTTGGAATAACTTTGTATGCATGCAGTTTACCCTATACTTGGTGAAATGACATGTATATGCTGGGTTTGCCCAATACTTGGTGATCTTCTTTTTTGTTATTCCATTCTTTATTATTATGTTGGAATAACTTTGTTTATGTGAAGTACCGCATACTTGGTGAAATTCTTTTATTATTCCATTCTTTATTATTACATTTGGAATATCACATTTGTGTAATTTCACGACTTTGGTTCCATTATTTATTATTTCGCATTTATTATTCTGTTGAGAATAACCTGTCGGTGTGATCTATCGCATGCATGGTGATTTCTTCTATCATTCCATTCTTTATTATTACATTCGGGATAACTTTTATGCCATGTGGAGTACCACGTGCATGGTGAATGATCCCTTGTATTCATTCTTGATTAAATTGTGGAAATAATCTGTATACGTGGATTACCAAATGGCAGATAAAAATCCATTTGCAGTTTCATATATTCTCTTATATTCAGTTGATTAAAGCTTTAACTTCTATACTCCATGAAATTAGTAGAATATCCTTGATATCTGTGCTTCATCCAATATCTTTTCATAGAAATATTCTTCTGAGCATTCTTGAATTTTACTCTACAAAGAAGTATCATGTTGACAATTTGGACGTTATTGATTCCTGGTTAAATTAATTCGTAAACTTGTTTTATTGAATTATTATGTCATTATCATGATAAGTTATATTGGTTATTATGTGAAAACATGAAAGTTCTTAGAAATTACAAAGGGTTGAAAATTAGATTTTGGTGAAAATGGAACACGAAATTCAATTGACCATATCTCCTGTTATATTTCAAATTTTTAAGTGTGGTCAAGTCCTAGAGTTAGATCTATGAGTTTTGTAACTTATCCAAGTGGAATCACTGGAAAAAGTATTGTAGATTTTCGTGTGGACTGATTTTAGCAAAAGAGTCAAAAGCTGCCAATACTGAAAAAGCTACTGTCCACATTTTTAAAAGGGCTGTTTCGGCCACTTAGTTTGTGAGAAATATTCTGGCCTTTTGGGACATAAAATTATATGGTATAAGGTACCTCCTGTCCAAAAATGAGCTCATTCCGACTTAAAATGAGCAAGTTATGACCATTTCAATATTTAGGTTTTTTTGACGAAAAACGCTATAATCGGAGTTCTATAACTCCGATGACCATGAAATTTAAACTGGAAGCTCACGTTAACATGTGTAAGATACTACCAAGATTTGGGAATTTCTGGACTTAACCTTGAGGTAGCTAATTTCTTAAGGAATTAATTAGAAATTGATTTTTTTAAAAATAGTAAATGAATTTTAAAAATTCCGAGAAAAATATATGTTCATTATGGGACTATATTATGCTTAATCCCAGAAAAGAATAATTTTTGGGACTGATTTGGTATTTTTCATGAAAATAGTTTAGTTATGAATATATGAGTTAAATATGTTATGTGAAGTAACAAAGTTGGAAAATAGGATTTTGTGGCTTGAAAAAAACTATATAAGGTATATGAAGATTTTTGATAAGGGATTTGATCATTGGTGATGAAATATTATGAGTATAGCCTTTTTGAATAACTAAATGCACTAATTGGTAAAGTGTAAACAATTGAAATAAATTGTTTATAAGTTTAAGAAGTGATTAAAATATTGTTATGATATTAATAATAGTAGATTATGAGTGGTTGATAATATTTGGATAAATTTAAAGTCTTTAATATTTATCCTTGTTTTCAGTTGATTAATATTTATATCATTGTCATCATCCTCATGCTTATATAGTAATAAAAGTTATCTTGGCCTACGTGCAAAGATGGACTGTAGATTATTGAATTGTATATCTTTGGCTTATGTGCAAAGATGGACTATTGGTTGTTGGTTTTATAGTTGTATATCTTTGGCTTACGTGCAGAGATGAACTTGGTATGATTATGACTAGGGATTTTTCGGTATAGTCATGACCATTGATGATTTAATGAATCTCCTTAGCCCGTAATACAGGGATGATTAGAAGACGTGGTTTATTTATTAATCTAAGTCTCAGCGATAAAAGTTGATGAAAACATTTTTAAATTATAGAAGATAGTAGATTTTATTTTCTACTTGACTCTTCTAATGGATTGCTTATTCCGCTGCAGTTAAACTTGATGTCTATTGTATTTTATTAGTTTAACATTGTTGAAGACTATTGATAATTTATTCTGCATTATCTTAGTCATAATATTTCTTACTGGGCTAGTTGAGCTCACCCTTTCTTTCACTGTTTATTTCTCTTGAAAATGAGAATATAAATTGGGACGAGTCGGGGAAAGGAGTGACGGTCGAAAGATAGCATTAGTAGTCCTCACTATTACATTAAATAGTGTGACAATAAAATGTAATGAGGACTGAATTTGAGTTTGTATACTGTCTATGAGGACTCCATTGAGAATGGATATTGTCTAGAAAGAAGTATTCTTATTTAAACTCTCAGTTTATGATTTGTCGTATTTTACACGACAGCTGTATAGTTAAATTTGTATTTGTATTTTGTACCATGTATTTGGCGACTCAAGATGGGTGATGAATACCTAATTTTGGGGGCGTCACAGCAAGTGTTTATGTGATCTGGGGGCAAGTATTGTTAGGTTTTCGTGAAAATCAAAGTAGCAATCAAATTGCAAAAACGTAGCGGAAGCGAGATAAAATCAGATTTTAAAATTTTTCACAAACCAATTACCCGGATCATCCTTTATGCATATTATTAATTAAAGCGAAGAATAAGAAATTATGAAATCATACCCTTGTAGAAACGAGCTTCCTCAGGTACGAGTTCACCTCCTACTTCTCCGCGATCTCCTTGAATATCCGGGTAGATTCCTTCCTTTGATCAATGTAAGCCACCCAAGTGTGTGGCCTCTATAGGTGATCCACCAAGGAAGAGGAATTTTTCAAGAAGAAGGGATTTGGCTCAAACCCTAGTTTTTCCTATCTGAATAAGAAAATGGGTGTACTCTCCAACTCTTGGAATTACGTATATTTCATATCTAATATAAGACTCCTCTTATAAAGATAATATATAACCCTATTTTAATTAAAATAAGGTATTATTTATTTAATTAAACTCTTTTAATTAAATGGGCTCCCTAATCCTATTAGGGATAATTAGTTAAACTCCTTTAACTAATTTTCTTTCCTAATCCAATTAGGAATAAATGAGAGTACTAATATTAAATTAATTCCTAAACCTTTTAGAAATTAAAATAATAATAATTATAATAATATTAATAAGACTCTCTTATTAATTTATATTTAATATTTCTAAAATATTAAATAATAAATATTAAGCTATTTAATTTATTCTATCACCATAGATTAAATTAAATATACTTAACATATTATTACAATTATGCCATTAACTTCTTAAATAATTATTCTTCCTTTTTATGGTGTGACCCTTTAGGTTCTCCATATTAAACCCATTTGTGAATAAATCAATTAGAACAATTCTAATCTCATTTAAATAAATAAATTAAACAAATAATTTATTTAAATAAATAATATTTATTCTACAATAGGATAAGCCTCCCTAGCGATCAACGACTTTCCGGATAATATAGATTTCAACATTAATCATAAAAGAACCTTTGAGTAAATAGTTCTGAAATGCAATTCAATCCTTCCACCATACTATGTCCCAATTAAATATAAGACATGGAATTCTTGTCAAGTCTTATTTTATTTAATTATATGTATTTCGATTCCTAAATGAACAACTCCCAATGAATGCAAATTAGAAACTACTTTCTAATTTCATTCCACCTTAACCAAGTTCACAGGTTGTCATTTATCGAATCACATAGGACATTCCTTCTTTTACTAGAAGTGGTAGATTCTTTATTGATCATTCATTATCTTCATACATAACTTATTACACCCAAGCATACCCTTTGATATACTCTAAGAGTCTTAAGGAATAAGTCAAAGTGTAATTCATTATATATAAGATACTATGATGATCTCAAGTCTAAGGATCATTTGTCTTACTATCACTACTGAGAATTCCTATTGACGGGTAAGTAAAACTCCATTAGGTATTCCTTAGCGAGTCACGTTCGGTGAACTTATTCTCTAATAAGCACCTACATACTTGCTTTAGTGTCTCCACACAAATGATCGTGAGACCAATCATCCTCATCCAATGAAGCAAGCAACGATGTACCCCATCTATCCGGATTCACTAATCCCCTATTTAGTAATCCAATGATTGGGAACTATTTTAGTTTTAAGCTTTCTAAGAATTTAGATCTCATTAGAATGATCATCATCATTATTCTAAAAGCGTTGCTTAAAACTATGGGTTTATCACATATTATTAAAAGCAACACCATGTAGATAATAAATGCCTTTAATAAATAATTCTTTTATTAATAAATAAATAAGATTGATTACACAATATATGCTTTATCATCATACATGATTGGCTTGTATGCATAATACTTTCAATCTCCCACTTGCACTTAAAAGCCAATCGCCGTGGTATCTCATACCCATCTTCTCTAAGTGACGATCAAACTGCTTTGTTGTGTTAACGCTTTAGTAAATGGATCTGCAATATTGTCTTGAGAGTCCACACGCTCGGGGTGACGTCTCTCTTTTCATGATCTCTCGATCAAATGAAATCGCCATGACACGTGTTTGGATTTACGATGAGACACGGGTTCCTTAGCTTGCGCATGACTCCAAAGTTGTCACGAATAAAGGCTTTGGTCCTTTAATGCTAGGAACCACACCAAGTTCGGTAATGAACTTCTTCATCCAAACGACTTCCTTTTGCGCCTTCACTTGCGCCTATGTACTCTGCCTCATCCTTTGAATCGAGAATCGTTTTTTGCTTGAACTTTTCGACTCATCTGCGCCACCGTTTAAGGTAAACACATACCCAAAGCGGTTCTTTCGTCATCTTGGTCTGTTTGAAAACTTGAGTCATGAAGCCCTTTGGTTTTAATTCGGACCCACCGTAGACAAGAAATACATCCTTAGTTCTTCTTAAGTACTTTAGGATATTTTTCACCGCTTTGCCTTCCATGTTCTTCTCTCCGGATTCGATGATATCTCGCTTGTTACACTAAGTGCATGAGCGACATCTGGTCTAGTACATATCATACTGTACATGATAGATCCTATTCTTTGAAGCATAAGGAATCTTACTCATACGCTTCTCTCCTCGGTGTCTTTGGGGCTTGTTTCTTGGAGATGTATTCCATGGCTCATCGGCATGAGACCTCTTTTGGAATCTTCCATACTAAACCTTTTTAGCATCATGTCAATGTACGTTCCTTGGGATAAGCCAAGCATCCTATTAGATCTATCTCTATAGATCTTTATCCCCAAAATATAGGATGCTTCTCCCAAGTCCTTCATGGAGAAGTGTTTAGATAACCAGATTTTAATTGTTTTACGACATAGGAATATCATTCCCTATCAGTAATATATCATCAACATATAATACAAGGAATGAAACAGCGCTCCCACTAACCTTCTTGTACACACATGGTTCATCCTCATTTTTGATAAAATCAAACTTTTTGATTGTCTCATCAAAACGGATGTTCCACCTACGAGAAGCTTGCTTTAATCCATAAATGGATCGTTGTAGCTTCTGGACTTGATTTGTTCCAACCTTTGAAACAAATCCTCCGTCGGGTGTGTCATCATACACATCCTCCTCAAGTTTCCCATTGAGGAAGGCCGTTTTCACGTCCATCTGCCAGATTTACGTAGTCATGGTAAAGCTGCGCGATCGCAAGCAAAATCCGAATGGACTTGAGCATTACTCTTTGGTGAGAAGGTTTTTCGTCATAGTCAACTCCTTGTCTTTGTTTGAAACCTTTTGCAACCAGTCGGGCCTTATAGGTCTCTACTTTGCCGTCTGCTCCAGTCTTTCTTTTAAAGACCCATTTACACCCAATAGGCTTAATGCCTTTAGATGGTGAGACCAAAGTCCATACTTGGTTCTCATACATGGAGTCCATCTCGGATTTCATGGCTTCTTGCCATTTCTCTGAGTCTTTACTACTCATGCTTTGTTCAGAATTCAATGGATCATCATCATCTATGATCGTACCTCATTGTCATCTTCTATGACAAGTCCATACTGTCTGGTATCTTTGGTACTCTTCCAGATTCTGAATAGGGTGTGGTATGAAGGAATCTCTACTTGGTTGGGTACCTCACTTTGATCTCATAGTATTTTGTGATTCTTGAACTTCTTCAAGATATATCTTACTCCCAATTGACCCCTTCAAGGATAAACTCCTTTTCCAAGAAGGCAACATGTTTCAGAACAAACACCTTTTGATCACTTGGATGATAGAAATAATACCCGATGTTTCTTTAGGATATCCCACACAAATCTACATTTGTCGGATCTAGTCTGCAGACTTATCATTTTCAAACTTTTGACATAAGTTTGATGTACCCCAAGTCTTAACATGCTTAAGATTTGGTTTCCTCCCCGTCCATAACTCATATGGGGTCTTGGGGACGGATTTTGTAGGTACCTTGTTAAGTAGGTATGCAAATAGATTCTAGGCATATCCCCGAAGAAACTGGAAGGTCGGTAAAACTCATCATAGATCGAACCATGTCCAACAATGTTCGATTTCTCCTTTCGAGATACACCATTCATCTGTGTGGCGTCCACGGTGGAGTCCATTGTGAGATTATACCATTTTCTTTGAGACAATTGAAAACTCACCACTTAAGTATTCTCCTCCTCGATCGGATCGAAGAATCTTAATACTCTTACCAGTTTGCTTCTCAACTTCACTTGAACTCTTTGAACTTTTCAAATGATTGATTTGTATTTCATTAAATACACATATCCAAATCTTGAGTGGTGCGTCGGTGAATGTAATAAAATAAGAATACCCTCCTCGTGCGGTTAGTTGTCATAGGTCCACATACATACGTGTGTACCAACGCTTAACAACTCAGTAACTCTTTCTCCTTTTCCACTAAAAGGAGATTTAGTCATTTTACCCATGAGACAAGATTCACAAGTTGGATATGATTCATAATCGAGATAACTCTAGGAGCCCATCTTTATGCAACTTGGATAATCTTGTTTCATTAATATGACCGTCTACGATTATACCACATGAAGGTATAATTAACATCATCTCTTTTCCTTTTATTAGTTTGTTCAATTTGAAATATATTTTCATGCAAGTCAAGTATATAAAGTCCATTTCAAAAATTACCAACACCATATAAAACATTATCATTATAAATAGAACAACTTGTTGTTCTTTATTATAATATTAAAACCATCCATATCCAATACGAGAGATAGAAATAATGTTTCTAATGATATTTGGAACAAAATAACAATTATTTAAATTAATGAACTTGCCCATAGGCGATTGCTAAACAATAAGTCCCTACATTAATCAAAGACCTTTGCTCCATTTCCCACTCGTAGACAACCTCATCCTTGCTTTCGACTTTCTACTTGACCGGTCCCTCGCGTATTATTACATATGTGAGAACCACATCCGGTATCCAATACCCAGTAGAAGATTGACTTTCGAAAAAAATTAATTTCAATCATAAACAAACCATGATTAGGATTGAAGCTTCTCCAAGCTTCTTCCGCTTTTGTTCTACAAGATAATCCTTGCGGTTCCTCTTCCAAAGGACCCGGCTTATTGCAATGGAAGCAAATTCCTTTGCTAGTCGGGATCGAGTTTCTTTTGATCCTTCACTTTCGCCTTTCCTTTTAGCCTTCTTGGATTTCTTCTTTTGAGAAGATACCTTGGGCCTCTTCCTTTTCTTGGAAGAATCATCCACTAGTAAGACATGGTTCTTCTTGGATGGGAAGTGACCTTCGATAGCTTTTCAACATGTTAAGTAATTGAGCAAGGTGACATCCAACTTATTCATGTGAAAATTCACAACAAATTGTGAGAAGGTGTGCGGGAGTGATTGCAAGACTAAATCTTGACTCAACTCCCCATCCATGATGAACCCAAGTTGTCAAGAGCGTTGATCAGTTGATCATCTTTAGGACATGAGTCTCAATCGGTAGTGCCCTCGGTCATCCGAGATCGGAAGAGCTCCTTAGATATTTCATATCTAGCGATCCTACTTTGCTCACCATACAACTCTCCAAGGTGTAGTAGCATAGTAGGAGCATCCATGTTTTCATCTTGTGGCTGAAGCTTCGTTACTCGTGGATGCGAGCATGATGCATTGAGCCACGGATGCATCATCTTGCCACTTTATTTAAAAGTAGCAATCTCTTCCTCGGAGGTCATCTCTCTGCAACTTTTTGCAGTACAGGCGAATTTAGGACATAAGAAATCTTTTTCAAAGAATGAGAACAATTCTCGATTCCTTAACCAATCCAGGTGTAGTTCGGTTAAATTAGGTTTGTTAGCATCAAGTATGCTTGCAGTGAAATTAGTGAATGTGACATTTTCAAAATTACGCATGTAAAAGGACAATATTTTAGCAAACATTCATTTATTAATTACCAAAATAAATTAGGTCTTATTTTATATTGGTATCTCCCACTATTTTCTTCAAACTATATTACCTCATTTATATAGTTCGGCAAAATCTAATTAAAGTTTTTACAGTGAGAATAAGGATCCCATTTCAAATATATATAGCCTTGTGGTGACACAACAAACTATATATAAATAAATAGGTAGACAACTCCTTGTCAATTACATCAACATGTAACTCCTTATGTTTTGCCTCTTGGATTATTTTGATCAAGTGGTGGCACATCCGAATCAAAATTATCTAAGTTAAGTCCAACCTAGCACTTCCATATATTCAAAAAGAAAAATATAAGCCCTTGTGGTGACACAACAAAACAATATTGTTCAATTTTCTTTATAAGCATCAAATGTGATAAATTAACATCTTAAATACTTAATACTTGCCTTGTGGTGACACAAACAAACTCATATTAAATATTTAATACTCTATTAATTTTATCATGCTAGAAAGCTGACGTTCGATATTCTAAATATCTTTGAACGCTTAAGACTTAATAAAAACTTTGAGGATTTGTTATTATTTGTCTCATCTTTTTTAAGCGCATGCAAATATATATATAAAATACGCGTCATATTATTAAACATGCGAAGCATGTTTGCATAATATATAATATATATATATACTAGCATGCATTATAGAATACTATATTCTACCCGGATTGATTATGGACTTTTATTCTAGTTTGGTTCACTAGAGCCACCAAGTGAACCAAAAGGTCAAACCCCTAGGGTGCATAGAATAAACATTTAAATATAACTATTACATTTAAACCCTGCTCCATTACAAACGGGTCTTCAAGCGCTCCTTGATCTTGGTCTTGGTTCTTCTAAAAATTCTAACTAATCCTATTACATTAAACTATTTAATTTAAATAGAAACCTTGATCGTGATCGAGGGAAATACATAGGAGAGAGATAGAATTTACATCGAAGAAAAACCGAGAAAAGACGAGTACTGTGAGACCCCATTTAATAAAACTCATTCATTCAAACATCCAACTAAAATAAATCCAATCATATTGGTCAATTGTCCATAATCAATCCCATTTATTATCATATACATATCATCATATGTATCAATAAATTAAATCATTCCATATATATATGAAAGTATCATTTAATGGGCAATTTTATGTTGCATGAAATCCAATTTCAAAATTAAAATAAACTCTTTTATTTTAATTTTAAAATTATTAAAATTAATATATATATATATATATAACAATTATATATATATATATATAAAAAGTCCAACTCTTTAAAAAGTGGCCGGACTTAGCTTTTCAGCATTATACTTGGTCAAAAATTTCCTGACCGCTAAGTCATTATTGCTTTTCACGTTTTGCTCCTTTTTTTTTTTTATAAAAGACACAAAGACTGCTTTATAACAAAAACCCATTCTTTGTAAATAAAAGATTGCCATGTTAGGTTTTTGAAGCTTGATTAACGTGATGCCTATTGTATTTTTTAAAAAAAAATTCGTGACGATTTTTTTTTTTTGTTTGGCAATCATGCGGTCTTTATTTTGTTTGTTTTTTTTTTGTTGTTCGGCGATCATGCCTTAAAAAAAAAAATTACCGAAAACTTTTTTTTTTTTTCATAAAATAATAATTTTATACAACAAATTATGCCCAATAAATTATTCTAAATTCATACCCATACATATTTAGAATCTAAATAATTAATAATTCGCATAAAGTTTGGCTCTGATACCACTGTTAGGTTTTCGTGAAAATCAAAGTAGCAATCAAATTGCAAAAACGTGGCAAGCGAGATAAAATCGATTTTAAAATTTTTCACAAACCAATTACGGATCATCCTTTATGCATATTATTAATTAAAGCGAAGAATAAGAAATTATGAAATCATACCCTTGTAGAAAACGAAGCTTCCTCGTGTGCGAGTTCACCTCCTACTTCTCACGATCTCCTTGAATCTCCGGGTAGATTCCTTCCTTTGATCGATGTAAGCCACCCAAGTGTGTGGCCTCTATAGGTGATCTACCAAGGAAGAGGAATTTTTCAAGAAGAAGGATTTGGCTCAAACCCTAGTTTTTCCTATCCTAATAAGAAAAGGGTGTACTCTCCAACTCTTGGAATTACGTATATTTCATATCTAATATAAGACTCCTCTTATAAAGATAATATATAACCCTATTTTAATTAAAATAAGGTATTATTTATTTAATTAAACTCTTTTTTTAATTAAATGGGCTCCCTAATCCTATTAGGGATAATTAGTTAAACTCCTTTAACTAATTTTCTTTCCTAATCCAATTAGGAATAAATGAGAGTACTAATATTAAATTAATTCCTAAACCTTTTAGAAATTAAAATAATAATAATTATAATAATATTAATAAGACTCTCTTATTAATTTATATTTAATATTTTAAAATATTAAATAATAAATATTAAGCTATTTAATTTATTCTATCACCATAGATTAAATTAAATATACTTAACATATTATTACAATTATGCCATTAACTTCTTAAATAATTATTCTTCCTTTTATGGTGTGACCCTTTTGGGTTCTCCATATTAAACCTATTGTGAATAAATCAATTAGAACAATTCTAATCTCATTTAAATAAATAAATTAAACAAATAATTTATTTAAATAAATAATATTTATTCTACAATATAGGGATAAGCCTCCCCTAGCGATCAACGACTTTCCGGATAATATAGATTTCAACATTAATCATAAAAGAACCTTTGAGTAAATAGTTACCGTCTAATTCAATCCTTCCACCATACTATGTCCCAATTAAATATAAGACATGGAATTCTTGTGTCAAGTCTTATTTTATTTAATTATATGTATTTCGATTCCTAAATGAACAACTCCCAATGAATGCAAATTAGAAACTACTTTCTAATTTCATTCCACCTCGCCAAGGATTCTGGGTTGTCATTTATCGAATCACATAGGACATTCCTTCTTTTACTAGAAGTGGTAGATTCTTTATTGATCATTCATTATCTTCATACATAACTTATTACACCCAAGCATACCCTTTGATATACTCTAAGAGTCTTAAGGAATAAGTCAAAGTGTAATTCATTATATATAAGATACTATGATGATCTCAAGTCTAAGGATCATTTGTCTACTACTATCACTACAGAATTCCTATTGACGTGTAAGTAAAACTCCATTAGGTATTCCTTAGCGAGTCAATGCTCAATGAACTTATTCTCTAATAAGCACCTACATACTTGCTTTAGTGTCTCCACACAAATGATCATGAGACCAATCATCCTCATCCAATGAAGCAAGCAACGTATGTACCAATCTATCCGGATTCACTAATCCCCTATTTAGTAATCCAATGATTGGGAACTATTTTAGTTTTAAGCTTTCTAAGAATTTAGATCTCATTAGAATGATCATCATCATTATTCTAAAAGCGTTGCTTAAAACTATGGGTTTATCACATATTATTAAAACAAAGACCATGTAGATAATAAATGCCTTTAATAAATAATTCTTTTATTAATAAATAAATAAGATTGATTACACAGTATATGCTTTATCATCATACATGATTGGCTTGTATGCATAATACTTTCAAGTATAAACTTGATGCCCTTGCATCGGTGTTCAATCGCTTAGAATTTACTTTACCCAAGGTCGATAAACATTTCATTACAGCTAGCTGACAGATCAATCACATATCCACGGGGAATTGTTGAAGATGTATTAGTCAAGGTGGATAAGTTCATTTTTCTGGCCGACTTCATCATTTTAGATTTCGAAGAGGATAAGAGTATACCTATCATACTAGGGAGACCATTCTTAGCCACAGGCAGAACTCTGATAGATGTACAAAAAGGGGAACTCACGATGCGCGTTTAGGATCAAGAGGTCATTTTTAATGACTTCAAGGCCATGAAATTCCCAACAGATAAAGAGGATTGTTTCTTCGTTGATTGGGTGAATCGGATTCTAGATGATGACATATAGAGTCTAGCGGACTATGAACCTTTGAGGAATATCACTGATGAGAACTCAGATGCGGAGGATGATGAATTCGACGAATTCGTGCAATATCTGGATACCAATCCACAATTCAGGAGATTTAGACCACCTGCAGAGCCATTGACAATAGCTGGAGATGCCTCAATAAAGCTAAAACCATCTCTTGAGACACCTCCAGACTTGGAATTAAAGCCACTTCCGGAACATCTCAGGTATGCATTTTTAAATTCAGATTCAAAATTACCTGTAATTATTGCTTCTGCACTAACATCTTGTCACGAAGAAAAACTGCTACGAGTGCTTCGAGAGTTCAAATCAGCTATTGGATGGACCATAGCAGATATCAAAGGGATCAGCCCTTCATATTGCATGCACAAGATCCTGATGGAAGACGGTAGCAAACCAATAGTTGAGCAACAAAGGAGGCTTAATCCCATAATGAAAGAAGTGGTCAAGAAAGAGGTACTAAAATGGCTAGATGTAGGAATAATTTATCCGATCTCAGACAGTTCATGGGTGAGCCCAATACAGTGTGTTCCAAAAAAAGGTGGCATGACAGTCGTGACTAATGAGAATAATGAGTTAATTCTGACACGAACAGTAACGGGGTGGAGAGTTTGCATGGACTACCGCAAGCTCAACAAAGCTACAAGAAAAGATCATTTCCCACTCCCGTTCATTAATCAGATGTTGGACAGACTAGCAGGGCATGAGTACTATTGCTTTTTGGATGGTTATTCGGGTTACAATCAAATTATGATAGCTCCGGAAGATCAGGAAAAGACTACTTTCACATGTCCATACGACACTTTTGCTTTTAGAATGATGTCTTTCGGGTTGTGCAATGCTTTAACCACGTTTCAGAGATACATGATGGCCATATTTTCAGACATGGTGGAACAGAATGTGGAGGTATTTATGGACGACTTCTCAGTCTTCGGGGATTCATTTGATCTATGGCTTGAGAATCTAGTTATGGTTTTGAAGAGATGTGTTGAAACGAACTTAGTGCTAAACTGGGAAAAATGTCACTTCATGGTACAAGAACGAATCATACTGGGACACAAAGTTTCAAAGATGGGACTTGAGGTGGATAGGGCGAAGCTGGAGACTATTGAGCACTTGCCACCACCCACTTCAGTAAAAGGAGTTCGCAGTTTTCTGGGACATGTAGGTTTCTACCGCAGGTTTATTAAGGATTTCTCCAAAATAACTAAACCACTATGCGATCTATTGGAGAAGGATGCACGCAGTTCACCTTCGATGGCCTTTGCGTCATCGACATTTGAACACTTGAAGAGAAAAACGATTTCAAAGACCAAAGGATTATTGCACTGCATTGGACTTTGCCGTTTGAATTGATGTGTGACGCCAAAGGATTACGCTGGCAGTAGGAGCTATTTTGGGGCGTGAAAAAGAAAAGATATTTCATGTGATCTATTATGCCAGCAAGACCCTAACGGATGCACAATTGAACTATACCACCACAGAAAAAGAGTTATTGGCAGTGGTATACGCCTTTGATATGTTTTGAGTATATTTGATTGGCACAAAGGTGATAGTGTATATGGACCACGCAGCGATTCGACACTTAATGGCAAAGAGGGATGCAAAACCTCGGTTGATTAGATGGATTTTATTACTGTAGGAGTTTGACTTGGAAATCAAGGACAGAAAGGGAACTAATAACCAAGTGGCAGACCACTTATCTCGACTAGAGAATCCGGAAAGGGAAGTCAACGATAATGTCACGATCAATGAATCCTTTCCAGATGAGCAGTTGTTTGTGGTGAAAGGGGAAGTGTCATGGTTTGCAGACTTCGCGAATTATCTGGTAAGTAAGACGATACCCTCTGACTTGGTGGGATATCAAAAGAAGAAATTTCTGCATGATGTCAAATGGTATATATGGGATGAGCCTTACTTGTTTAAACAGTGTTCTGATCAAGTGATAAGAAAGTGTATTCCATATAGCGAGACCGAGGGGATTCTTTAAGAGTGTCACTCCACGATGTATGGAGGACACTATGGTGGTGAATGGACAACAGCTAGAGTACTGTAAGCAGGATTTTACTGGTCAACAATCTTCAAGGACGCATACAGTTTTGTTTAGAGGTGTGACAGATGTCAGCGAGTGGGTAACATCTCTAAAAGAAATGAAATGCCATTGAATACCATCCTCGAAGTAGAAATTTTCGATGTATGGGGCATTGATTTCATGGGACCTTTCGTTTCTTCCTGCGAAAATCTCTACATCTTGCTTGCAGTGGATTACGTGTCAAAATGGGTTGAAGCTGTAGCTCTTCCGACTAATGATGCCAAGGTAGTCCTCAAATTTCTACACAAAAGCATTTTCACGAGGTTTAGGACTCCAAGGGCCATCATTAGCGACATTTAAGGATCATTTCGCAACATGCGCTTTGACCTTCTTTGGCGGTAAGTATGGGGTGAATGTGACGCCCCCAAAATAGGTATACACAACACCCATTCTGAGTCGCCAAATACATGGTACAAGAAGCAAACTACAACTTCAATAATACAAATGTCGTGTGAAATACGACAATATATACTGTGAGTTTAAATATAATATTGTCTTCTAGACAATATCTATACTCAAATAAATCCTCATCACATTTATTGATACATTATTTTACAAAAATGGTGAGGACTACTAAACAATCCTTTCTAAAACCTTCATTCCATACCCCGACTAAATTTCGCTTATATTCTCTCCTCCCGAGAAGAATGGAACAAAAAGGAAAAGGGTGAGCTCAACTAGCTAGGTAAAGAATATTATGACTAAGATAATATACAACAAATTATCGTTAGTCTTCAACAGGAAAAATTTAATAGAATACAATAGACAACAAATTTTAAATCAATATTCGCAATGAAATAATAATTCATTAGAAGAGTTAAGTAGAGAATGCAAACTACTATCTTCTATGTATGAATTCAAAAGTTCATCGTCTATCTTTTATCCCCTGTAACAACAATCCATAAACATCTCGAATCAAATATTCATCTTTGCACTACAGCCAAAGATATTCATCGATTAATCATGTTCATTTAAACACCTGCTCATCTTTGCACTGAGCCAAAGATATTCTTCAGAAATCATTCATCTTTGCACTACTGAAGCCAAAGATATTCAATAATATCATCATTTAAGACCGAGGATGATGAAAATATTTTTTAAAACGAATCCAAAGAAACAAAATGACAAGGATTAAGGATTAAGGATTCGTACTTTGTTTTATCCATGTTCAAAATACCTCAAAATAATCATAGTGGTGTAAAATTCAAGAATGATCAAAACATGGATACAATCAAAGCTAGTATCCGCAGAATAGATATTTTGGACGAAAAGAAGAAATTTTATTTTTCGATGAATAGTGCCAGTATCGTGAATAGTGTCGTGAATAGTCTCAGATATCGTGAATAGTCTTGAAGATCGTGAATAGTAACTCCGACACCAAAAGATAGAAATTCCACAAAAAACATTTTCACGCTTTATGAATAGTACTACGTGAATAGTAACTCGTGAATAGTAACTCATGAATAGTAACTCGTGAATAGTAACTCATGAATAGTAACCCCGACATGAAAAAGTTCCAAATTTGATAAAAAGTTCCAACCAATATTTCAGCATAATGATATTGAAGAAATAATATCATTTGAGAAGAAAATAACATCCCTTACCTCAAAGAATCAATAATTCGGAAGAAAAGTTGGAAGTGATTTCTGAATGAAACTTGTACTGAACATCAACTCTCAAAGTATCTAAATACTCACAAAATACGCTCAATAATATAGAGAGAGAAAGAGAGAAAACTTTGTTTCTGGTGTGATTTTCAATTCTAACTTAGCCCTCTATTTATAGGAAAATGTTAGCCCGCCAAGCGCACTTGACTGCTACCGATGGCTTTACACGCTAATATTGCCACCCACCACATTTGAAATAAAATTCAGCACATTTTTTTACCAACCACAAGTGGGGCCCACTCAATTCTAGAATTTTCCACCAAAATCAATTATAACCCTACTTTCCCTAATCAAACACCTCTTAAAATTTATAACAAATCATTCGTTCATTTTAACGGTTCAAAATTAAGAGACATATACTCAACTTATATATGTATAACATATCCAAAAATCATAACGATCCAATCTACGATTAAAAATTATAACTCACATAATATATCGTAAAAATACTGATTTGATTTTTAATACCTCCATTCCGACAAAAATACTGATAAAACACCTCAACATTAAATCCTTCAATTATAACCACATATAATAAATAAATCCATCATTTATATCCATATCAAATAAATATTTTCTTATCATATAAATCAATAATTAATTATTCCCAAATAATATTACGAAACACAATTATGATGACCAGGCGCGCCTCCTGGAAAGAGGGGCTTTCCAATAAGGATCTCTCCTACTTTGCGCCAAGCAATTAGGTGACCAAACCTCTCCTTAGATGTAACTTTCTAGACATTGCGATAATGTTATCTAATAATATTATTCAAATAATATGAATTATTGATCCGATAATGGGAAATCTTGTGCAAAGGACAATTATTGAAACAATAATAATATAAAATACCAACGCAAAGAATTATTGAATCAATAAAATAAAATCTTGAATAATAATTATCAGAACAATTATTGAGTAGTGCCTTCTTACGTAAGGATCAATAATTGATGCAATACTGTGTACTTCTTAACAACGCCAGACGTATTAGTGTGTTTTAACCACCGGTATTCCAACAATGATAATCTAACAATTACGTTTGTTATTTTTAAACAACTTATATTTGTCGTTTTCCTCATCCAATCGCTTTCAGTTATGGGGCCCACACATGGTCGCTACCGTCGCATTTAATATTCCCCGACAAAGATGTAAATATTCCACGACCAAACGAATATTCCCTAACAACAATGAATATTTTATAACCACTTGCTTATTTTGAAATATTTATGTATTTTACCCCTAACTATCCACATTAATCAAATCAACCCTTACTATTTCAAAATAATAAATAAAGGAAATTCCTTTTATTTAAAAAAATTTTTGGTCTTACAACCTCCCTCCTTATGAAATTTCGTCCTCGAAATTGGCGTCACGACGATTCTGTGTGTTTCGAAAAGGTGAGGATACCTCGCTTTCATTTCATTTCCAATTCCCAGGTCATTTCCTCTATAGCATGATTCCTCCACAAAACTTTAACTTGTGGTATGACCTTTGCTCGTAGGACATGCTCCTTCCTATCCAAAATCTTGGCAGGTACCTCCTCATACGTTAAGTCTTCGGCTATCTCGTCCGGTTCTAACTCTATAACGTGGTTCGGGTCTTTCACATATTTACGAAGTACCGATATGTGAAACACATTATGAACACGAGACATACTTGGAGGTAACGCAAGTCTATAGGCTACATTTCCTACTCGGTCAAGAATTTGAAATGGACCAATAAATCGTGGATTGAGCTTTCCTCTTTTCCTAAATCTTGTAACTCCCTTCCATGAAGCAACTCGCAATAATACAAGATCCCCTACACTAAATTCCACGTCCTTTCGATAAAGATCCGCATAACTCTTTTGTCGATCTTGTGCCGTTTGTATACGTTGTCGAATCATTTGGATCTTTTTGGTAGTCATACGTACTAACTCGGGTCCCAACAATGTTGCTTCACCCACCTCATCCCAACATATTGGAGAAACGACATTTTTTCGTCCATATAATGCTTCGAATGGAGCCACACCTATACTTGCCTGATAACTGTTGTTGTAGGAGAATTCCACCAATGGTAAATACTTATCCCAACTACCCTTGAAGTCTAGGACACAGAGTCTTAATATATCTTCAAGAGTTTGAATAGTCCTCTCTGATTGTCCGTCCGTTTGGGGATGGTATGCCGAACTAAATCGCAAATCTGCGCCCATAGCTTTTTTGCAAGCTAACCCAAAATCTTGAAGTGAATCTTGGGTCACGATCCAAAACTATGGATACAGTGCATGCCATGCAACCTCACAATCTCATTTACGCATCTACTAGCAAGACGTTCAAGGAATAAGTCTCCGTGATCGGCAAGAAATGAGCGATTTGGTTAATCTATCAACAATAACCCAAATAGCATTGATGCCTTGAGAAACCGTAGGAAGACCCGTAACGAAATCCATGGTAATGTGTTCCCACTTCCATTCCTAATCTCAAGTGGTTGCAACGGACCCTTAGGTACTAGATGCTCCGCCTTTTTTACACGTTAGCAAGTTAAACACATCGAGATAAACTTTGCAATCTCTCTCTTCATATTGTTCCACCAAAATGTATGTCAAGATCACGATACATTTAGTACTTCCGGATGGATTACAAATGGTGTATTGTGTGCCTCCATCATAATCTTGTACTTCAAATCGTAGTCGTTAGGAACACAAAGTCTAGAGTGGACTCAAGTATTCCTTCTTCATCAATTCTCGCTTAGGAATAGCTCCTTCTTGTACTTTCTTCTTCATACGCATCGGCTCAAGGCCCGCTGGCTTGAAACGACCTTAACTTTTTCTATTAAAGTTGGCTCTATCGCATATACTTGACATCATCGCACTCGCTTCTCGCATATGATCTTCTACTCAATACGTCCGCCTACCACGTTAAACTTTTACCGGGATGGTAATGAATAGTGTGGTCGTAGTCTTTCAATAGTTCGAGCCAACGTCATTGCCAGCATGTTGAGTTCTTTTTGAGTGAAGAAATATTTAAGACTTTTATGGTGCGAATATATCTCCACTTTCTCCCCATATAGATAGTGCCTCCATATCTTTAAGCGAACTAAACGATTTACTTAACTCTAGATCATGAGTAGGATAATTCCTCTCATACTCTTTAAGTTGTCATGAGGCATAAGCTATGACTTTCCCACGCGTTGCATGAGAACACATCCTAACCCTTTGCACGAAGCATCATTTGTAGATAACAAATCCATCCGAACCGGATGGTATTGTTAGAACAGTGCGAAATAAGTCTCCTCTTAAGCTCTTGGAAACTCTTCTCGCATTCTTCATTCCAAACGAATTTTGTATCCTTCCGAGTTAAATGAGTTAATGGAGTAGCGATTCGAGAAAACCCTTCCACGAATCTCCGATAATAACCAAATTTAAGCCCAAAAACTACGTCTTGATCACCAACTTTGCTTTCTCCCAACTTTGTCTTGCTTCAATCTTCACGGATCAACAGATACTCCATGTTTTGACACCACATGCCCAAGAAAGGCTACTTCCTCAAGCGAACTCGCATTTCTTCAATTTGGCATATAGTTGGTTTTCACGAAGCCTTTGAGTACCAAATTCAAATGGTGCTCATGATCTTCACGACTTTTGGAATATATAAGGATGTCATCAATAAAGACAACAACAAAGCGATCCAAATATTCCTTGAATACTTTGGTTCATCATATCCATGAAAGCCAGCGGGAGCATTAGTTAGTCCGAAAGACATGACTAAGAATTCATAATGCCCATACTGAAGTTCTCGGGCGCCTTTGGAATATCCTCGATTCTAATCTTCAAATTGATGATATCCGAAGCGAAGATCGATTTTTGAAAAGAATTGTGCCCTTGCAATCGGGTCAAACAAGTCATCAATACGAGGTGAGGATACCTATTCTTGATGGTGACATGGTTCAATTCCCGATAGTCAATACAAAGTCGCATACTCCCGCTCTTTCTTCTTTACTGAATAAAACAGAGCACCCCAAGGAGATGTACTAGGGGCCATGAAACCGATGTCCAACAATTCCCGTAGTTGGACCTTTAACTCATGAAGTTCAATAGGAGCCATTCGATATGGGGTTTTAGAAATGGGCTTTGTACGGGTTCAAGATCAATAAAGAATTCAACTTCACGTTAAAGGGTAGGCCGGAAGTTCTTCTAGAAATACGTCGGAAAGTCAATAACAACAGAATATTATTCAAATCGACGTGTCTTTATTCAAATCCATAACATGGACTAAGAAAACTTGACATCCGTAATAAACGAATGACTTCATGGCTTGATATGAAAATGTTTGACTACAATGGTTTGATTGCTTGAATTGAATAACAGGTTTGCTTAGGAATATGAAAACTAACAACCTTACAAAAGCAATCAATTTGGCATGATGAGTAGTTAACCTTAAAATCACATCAAAAGCAAATATCTCTATAGAAATAAGGTTAACGGTAATGTGATAGTGCCAACTTGAATCAAGCAAGATTTTTAAACAACGGATGTAATGAAAGTTTCTCCTAATGGAGTCTCCACAGAGATAGGTCAAAGTTTAATTTCTCCGTAGTCAAGTTCAAACGTTGAAGCGCAAGTAAGAGAGATAAAAGAATGGGTAGAACCAATATCTAGTAAGGTATATACTTCGCAAGAATTTATAATTAACTAACCTGCTAAACTTCGTTCGGGTTCCTCGCATTTTGACCGTCATGACAAACGCTCTTCCAAGAACCGCTTGACTTTGACTTTTTCTCGACATCCTTTTGAGTCACCATTCTCATTGGATCGGTTTCGATATCGTATAATCTCGAGCGATATGTCCTTCTTTTCCATAATTATAGCATACCTTGGAAGGCTTTGAACAGTTTGACCTTATATGTCCCTCCTCTCCACATCTCAGTAGCATCTAACCGGCGATCGTTCTCTTCCCTAGAATTTGTTGATGGTGTTTGATCTTCACTGCCGACGCCTTCTCGCCATCGTTAAATCTTCTCTTTTAGATTGGACATCTCTTCCATAATATCAACGCGTCGTCGTGCGGCTTTTTACCCATGCATCACTCATTCTCACTCGTTCGATTATTTCTTCTTTCAAATTTCGATTCCAACTTTATCATCTTATACTCGCCAAAGAGTGCTTCATTCAAGCATCACATATCGGGTAACACAAGCTTGAATCGTTGCATCCTTTTGTTCCACGATCGCTCGCAATTCTTCACTGCTCTTCTAACTCATGAATACGATTTTGCAATTCTACATTTTGATCATAAAATACCTCTAATAAACTCTCTTGAATTACCTCTTCTTCCTCTTCTTCCTCACTCTCACCGTTACCTCTGCGACTATCTCTAGGTGCAACTATTAATTCTTCACTCACCATGGATATCTCTAATTCCTTCTTCACCGACATCACATTATCCTGGTTGACGATTAGAGGTGTCTCCACGATCTCATTCACTCCATTGTTAACGCTTCTCAGACCATTCTTAAAAACTATCATAAAATAAGGGTTAATTAAATAAATTAACAAATCACATAATACCCTATATTATGACGAACCAACAAATAAGCTTAGTAGGACACACTAGCGAAGGTTTTACTCGTCTCTCCCTCCTAGTTCTATTCCCGATCTCCGCCAGAGATCATATCCCTAAGCTCGATACCAACTGTGGCGCCCCCAAAATAGGTATACACAACACCCATTCTCGAGTCGCTAAATACATGGTACAAGCAAAAGCAAACTACAACTTGATAATACAAATGTCGTGTAAAATACTGACAATATATCTCTGTGAGTTTAAATATAATATTGTCTTCTAGACAATATCTATACTCAAATAAATCCTCATCACATTTATTGATACATTATTTTACAAAATGGTGAGGACTACTAAACAATCCTTTCTAAAACCTTCATTCCATACCCGAATTAAATTTTCGCTATATTCTCTCCTCCCGAGAAGAATGGAACAAAAGGAAAAGGGTGAGCTCAACTAGCTCGATAAGAAGAATATTATGACTAAGATAATATACAACAAATTATCGTTAGTCTTCAACGAGGAAAAATTTAATAGAATACAATAGACAACAAATTTTAAATCAATATTCGCAATGGAAATAATAATTCATTAGAAGAGTTAAGTAGAGAATGCAAACTACTATCTTCTATGTATGAATTCAAAAGTTCATCGTCTATCTTTTATCCCCTGTAACAACAATCCATAAACATCCGGAATCAAATATTCATCTTTGCACTACGAGCCAAAGATATTCATCGATTAATCATGTTCATTTAAACACTGCTCATCTTTTGCCTACAGGCCAAAGATATTCTTCGAAATCATTCATCTTTGCACTACTGTGGCAAAAAGATATTCAATAATATCATCATTTAAGACCGAGGATGATGAAAAATATTTTTAAAGAAACGAATCCAAAGAAACAAAATGACAAGGATTAAGGATTAAGGATTAGTACTTTGTTTTATCCATGTTCAAAATACCTCAAAATAATCATAGTGGTGTAAAATTCAAGAATGATCAAAACATGGATACAATCAAAGCTAGTATCCGAATAGATATTTTGGATGAAAAGAAGAAATTTTATTTTTCGATGAATAGTCTGCCGTTTCGTGAATAATTATGCGATATGTGAATAAATAGTCAGATATCGTGAATAGTGCCGATATCGTGAATAAGAACTCACACCAAAAGATAGAAATTCCATAAAAAACATTTTCACGCTTCATTAATAGTACTCGTGAATAGTAACTCGTGAATAGTAACTCATGAATAGTAACTCGTGAATAGTAACCCCGACATGAAAAAGTTCCAAATTTGATAAAAGTTCCAACCAATATTTCAAAGATAATGATATTGAAGAAATAATATCATTTGAGAAGAAAATAACATCCCTTACCTCAAAGAATCGAGATTTCTAAGGAAAGGTCTCAAGTGATCTTTGAATGAAACTTATCTTTGAAATGACTCTCTCAAAGTATCTAAATACTCACAAAATCGCTCAATAATATAGAGAGAAAGAGAAAACTTTGTTTACGGTGTGATTTTCAATTCTAACTTAGCCCTCTATTTATAGGAAAATGTTAGCCCGTACCAAGCGGACTTGACTCCGCTACTACGATGGCTTTACCGCTACTATTGCCACCACCACATTTGAAATAAAATTCAGCATATTTTTTCACCAACCACAAGTGGGGCCCACTCAATTCTAGAATTTTCCACCAAAATCAATTATAACCCTACTTTCCGAATCAAACACCTCTTAAAATTTATAACAAATCATTCGTTCATTTTTAACGGTTCAAAATTTGTAGACATATACTCAACTTATATATGTATAACATATCCAAAAATCGCAATGATCCAACGGTCAGATTAAAAATTATAACTCACGCAATATATCGTAAAAATACTGATTTGATTTTTAATACCTCCATTCCGACAAAAATACTGATAAAACACCTCAACATTAAATCCTTCAATTATAACCACATATAATAAATAAATCCATCATTTATATCCATATCAAATAAATATTTTCTTATCATATAAATCAATAATTAATTATTCCCAAATAATATTACAGAATCACAATTATGATAACGGTTCCTCAGAAAGAGGGGCTTTCCAATAAGGATCTCTCTCATCTCTGGCGCGCGCAATTAGGTGACCAAACCTCTCCTTAGATGAACTTTCTAGACATTGCCAATAATGTTATCTAATAATATTATTCAAATAATATGAATTATTGATCCGATAATGGGAAATATTGTGCGGTGACAATTATTGAAACAAAGAATAATATAAAATACCAACGCAACAATTATTGAATCAATAAAATAAAATACGAATAATAATTCTCGTAACAATTATTGAGTAGTGCCTTCTTTACGTAAGGATCAATAATTGATGCAATACTGCGTGTCTTCTTTTATTCAACAACGCGTATTAGTGTGTTTTAACCACCGGGTATTCCAACAGTATTAACGGTAACAATTACGCCGTTATTTTTAAACAACTTATATTTGTCGTTTTCCTCATCCAATCGCTTTCCGTTATGGGGCCCACACATGGTCATTTCGCTACCATTAATTTAATATTCCCACAGCATTCTGAATATTCCACGACCAAACGAATATTCCCCGACAACAATGAATATTTTATAACCACTTGCTTATTTTGAAATATTTGCGTATTTTACCCCTAACTATCCACATTAATCAAATCAACCCTTACTATTTCAAAATAATAAATAAAGGAAATTCCTTTTTATTTAAAAAAAATTTCGGGGTCTTACAGTGAATCATCGCATCGCCACATCTTATCACCCACAAAAAAATGGTTAAGCTGAAGTATCGAATCGAGAAGTAAAACGAATCCTGGAAAAAGTTGTTAATCCAACACGGAAGAAGTGGTCGTTAAAATTAGACGATGCTGTATGGGCCTATCGCACAGCGTACAAAACCCCGTTGGGCATGTCACCCTTTCAACTTGTGTATGGAAAAGCCTATCACCTCCGTATAGAGCTAGAGCATAAAGCATATTGGGCAATACGGAAGCTCAACCTTGATTTGACAACTGCAGGGGAGAAATGGCTACTTCAGCTCAATGAGTTAGATGAATTTAGATTACAGGCATATGAGAATGCGAAGTTGTACAAGGAGAAAGTGAAGAAATGGCATGACCATAAGATCATGGAAAGAACATTTGAATCGGGACAAAGGGTTTTGCTCTATAATTCTAGACTTAAACTTTTTCCTGGAAAGCTGAAATCGCGATGGTCGGGTCCATTTACAGTGAAGACTGTCTTTCCGCATGGTGCAATTGAAGTATATGATCAGTTCCCGGACAAGCCCTTTAAGGTAAACGGCCAGAGGTTGAAGCATTACTTTGGTGGCAAAGTGGACAGACAGAACATCACCAAAATTCTCTCGTAAACATGAGACTCAGAGACAGTCAAGCTAATTGACTATAACTTAGCGCTGGATGGGAGGCAACCCATTATTTTCACCTCTAATTTCTTTTCAATTCTTTAGTAGAATAGTAGTTAGATTCATTCTATTTTTGCTTGATACATAATCTCTGATGCATCCATATCCTTGCAGGTGTTTTGCATTACCCTCATCACAATCTGCTGAATTGGAAAGTCAAGTACTGCAATTCAGGGAGTGCATCGCGCGGCCGCGCCTGACACAACATATGGAATCTCGTTGCCGCGTAAATGTCAGTATCTTTTAGCATCTTCGCTACCAAGCAAGAAAAGACTTTACTGAGTAGTCTTGACATGGCATGACGTTAATCGAAATTTCTTTTTAAGTGAAAATCCGATCTGTGGTCTACTCAGCTTCTTACGTGACCTATTATAAGCGTCCTTCTCTCTTCTCCCATAATAAGAAGCCTCCTCACCACCCATCACAGCTCATACCACAACCCTCTTCATTGGCTTCACTCTAGGGTTTATTTTGCTGGGTTGTGCACAAGTAAGTTTGGGGGTATTCTCAGCTTTCGTAAAGCTTCCACATTCTCTATCTAACATTTGCTTATGGTTCTAAAAAGAAGACATTCAATCTCCATCTCTTCCTCCTCTGACTCCTCATCCAGTGATCACGACGATGATATCATGGAAAGCAGAACCTTTCTCAGCCGGGAAGCTCATCATGATTATTATCACCTCATGACTAAATCGCTTATGAAGGAACGAGGTTTTAAACCCACCAAGAAAGATGGACATCTATGGAATATGCTCCGAGAAAGAGGTTGGGTCAGCCTAGCCGCAACGCCTATGCCTATTCCAATGGGAGTTGTTCGAAAGTTCTACGCAAATGCAAAGGAGATGGATATGCAAGGAATAACGTTCGTTCGGCAAGTGCAAGTGGATTTTCGCCCCTCAGCCATCAGAGCAGTATATGGAATAACTGATACACCACCGAATGGGTTTGCAAATTGGGTCACGGGTGCACATTTGATGACGGACTTGGACGTAGTAATTTTGGAATTGTGCATCCCGAGAACCAAATAGAACTATAAGGCCAGGACAACCGAGCCTAAATTGTTTCCAGCTTCCACCTTGAATTATTATGCCCAAGCATGGCATCTATTTATATGCGCCAAATTAATTCTGTCCACTCACAAGCATGAAGTAACTACGGAGCAAGCAATCATTTTATGGGGTATTATCACAGGCAAGTATATAGACGTCAGCCACATCATTCATCAAAACATGCAGCGATATTGGCGGGGGAACATGACTGGGAGTATTCCGCATGCATCTGTGGCAGCCATACTTTGTATCCAATAGGGAGTCCCATGAAATGACAAGCAATGGCAGAAACCGAGCCATGACATTACTACGGCCACAATCGCTAAGCTCCAGGATTGGACGGGTGGTGAACCACACCCGCGAGGATTGGGATTTATCATCCATCCCACATTCTCATAGCCATCCCAGCAGCCCCCTCAGCACACCCGAGCACATCCGATTCCTAGCGATCGACAGCTCCGAAGGTTGGAGCGCAAAGTCGACGCCATGTATGACAATCTTGGAACATTTGCTACGGGACTCACAAGGGCCTTGGCCGAAGCCTTCGCGCATCAAGGAACAATGCTAGAATGGCTGCAGTTTGGGACAGCCGTGCCGTATCCACCACCAGATTCACCACCCGAGGGGGGTGGTCAAGCCGATCATTAGGGGAGTTTTTCTTGTACCCTTTACCTTCATTCAACGAGGACATTGAATAATTTAAGTTTGGGGGTATTGGCGTACTTGCATAGTAGTATAGATTCATTTTGTTTTGCATGTTTAGTTTAATTTTGCATGATTATGTGTTAGATAAAATTTTGCATAAAATTTTTAATTTTTATTCATTATTGATTATATTAGTATGCTTTAGTTGCATGTCTCACACAAATTCTTGCTTAATGGAAATTTTTGCCTAGCCAATGATGATAGTGAATTGTGAAGGATTTGAGAATATTTGGGATAACATGAAATGAGAGATATAATGTTTTACGATGAGATTCATATTCTTTGTTTAAATGCTTTCGGTATGCACAAACTTGTTCACAATCACTTGTAAGTTTAAGAAGTGTATGTTGCATTGCTTGATAGAACATGTAGTTTTAAAACGAGAAACATGTGGAAAGTGTTGTAGACTGTATGAAACATTGACATGCAAGTTCTGGGAAAACATGGGTATGCTATGTATAAAAAAAAAATCAAATAGCAATAACGTGGCTAGTCTTAATTCGGGGCCCTAGCTACTTGAAAAGTACACCCAGGGGATTGTCTCTACACCTAGCGCCCTAAGGTCTTTCATGGTCTGGGAGTCATTGGTTGAAAGATCGCTAAGGGGTAGTAGTGTGCCTAATGGATTGAGACATTGCACAGTCATGTGAAAAAAAAAAGAAAGAAAAAGAGAAAAAGAAAAGAAAAATAGCAATAAACACCGCGGGAAGGTGCGAAATCGCCCTCGTGAGTAGCAATAAAGCAATACACCCATTGTTGAACCTTAGTTTGTGTTGATATGTCTAAACAGTCTGCATTACATGATTATACATGAGTCTTGCTTTAGATTATAATTTTCTGTTTGGAGCAGTGTAGCATGTATATTCTTTGCTTAGATTAAGTTTTTGTGAACATCACACACACACACAGCATCTCTATAGCATTCATGAATTATCTCAGTGTATGATATTATGTCTATAGTTTGGTTTGAAACTGTATTTACGGATCTAGATAATTCACTGAGGTAATTTGGGCTGAAATTCTGTTATGGCAAAGATTATGTGAGACCAGTATGCATCATGGAGTAGTTGCATAGTTTAGTAGTTGTATTTTCATTGTTCATTAGTATGCATTGCTTGAGGGCAAGCAACAGTTCAAGTTTGGGGGTATTTGATAAGTGGTATTTTTACCTACTTATTGTATACCAATTCAGGTGAATTGTGCCCATCTCAAGTACATTTTATTGTGTTTTAGTTGTATTTCACATTATTTTGTATTACATTTACTTAAAACTCCTTTTTATGAATAAGCACAGGAATCGGCTTAATTTTGGTGGAAATAGAGGTCACGAGGCGAATGGATGCGTAAAGGCGAAGCAAAGGCAAGGATGTGCATGGCATGGAGGTACAATAAAGTATGGAGACCAAGCAAGCAAGAGGATCAAGCATGAATGAATAAGCGGCAGAAGAAGCAGATTTACGTAACCGAACTAGAACCCGCAAAGTACAAGCCGCCTGGCATGATGAAGCTAAGACTTCACGCTACTGGCGAGTACATGGCTAAACAATAAGGACCTACTGCAAGTTGAGCGACCACGAGGGAAGAGACGCGCGCCCGCGAGGTAGAAGACGCGCGCCCGCGTGAGAGGCTGGCTGGACTGGGTATACACACTGCAAGTCTCGCGCCCGCCAGACTGAGAAGCTATAGAGGCGCGCGGCTGCGCGCGATGCTGATGCTGCAATTTTATTTTATTTTTAATTCTTAATTAAATTATGTGTAATTGTTTTTAAACGATTCTGACTGATGTCAGACGTACACTTGATAACTTTTACGTATTTTTCATCATAAAAACTAGAGTTTACACCTTGGGAGAGATTCCAATGTAGAACGAAGCCAAAACGTCTACTTCTCTACTTCTTTTTGGAATTCTCTATCATCGTGGATTTTGATTATTATCTATTGGATTTCTATGAGGATTTAATAGTTGATCATTGGTTTCTATTCAGCGATTGGGTTTGATCGTTCTATCTTTCTTACTTCAATTATTTGTTTATTGATCATGTTTAGCGTTGATCCCATAATGGCTTTTGGTTCAGTCATGAACTAAACTCCATTATGGGATTCTAACGGATTTTAATATGTAGTTTGGTTGTACACTTAATGCTAGGATTGTTTCGCATATCATATGGGACATCTGTCATGGTTGTTTTACATATATGAATGCTTGATCACCATTCGTTTCAGTATTTGTATGGGATTGACAATGAACATATAAATATGGATTGTAATCATGATAGCATGTGAATATGGGGCTGTTGTATATGGCTTGTGTATTTTGTGAACCAGATAGACATATACTGTTTCACCGTATGGGCTAGAGTAAGGGCTTGTGCTTAAAATCAATAGGATTGCAATTTCGCATAGACATATGGTGATTGTGATTGTATTGGTGATTACATAGAGTCTAACATCTGTAGATGCTGTGTAAGTAGGTTATAGTGCATTAAAAAATGGTTATAACTCTCTTCGTGCTTTTGGCTATTTTCTTGTGATATGTGAACACTTCTTGCATGATCGTGGCGATTAGATGAAATATTAAATGAAGTTGGGGTCCCATTATCTCCATATTATATTTATTCCATTTGTATTCTTATTTTTAGTTGGTAATCATAATTAGTCCAATTCAACAATTTTAGTCATCAGTCTAAGCATATAAGTCTAGTGAGTTAATTAATGCATAATAGTTTAAATTTAACAACTTTCTCTGTGGGATCGATACTTTACTTATTCTGTATTAATTGTTGACACATGTATGCTTGCATGAGTTAGAGCTCTTTTATTAGAACTATAAAAGGGGCAACAATACTACCAATAAGCATTTTAAATTTTTGGGTCCAATAGATATTTTTTTGTACTTCTTCAGTTTTTAAGGTTGGTTAACTTTTAAATTTTGTTTATTTTATTTGGACTAAAATATGGTTTGTACCCCCAAATTCCAAATTTTGTAGGGTTGTTGAGATTTAAATTCTAATATTTAAAACTTATCTTAATACACCCTAAAAAATTTCATTTACAGAAATACAATTTGCACCCAAGTGAGGGTTCATTTTGTTTAACAGAAATAATTTTGACCCAAGCATTTAACAGAAAGAATTTCACCCTCGGAATTGAGTCATTATCCTCCAAGCATTTAACCAATTTTTATGACAAAACGGGACATAAGCCACACAAATGTATGTACAAGTTGTAGGCACTTAAGCAATCGGAAGGGCAATAATAATGAAGTGAAGGTGAATACCCAAATAATGGAGAAGTAGAATGCTTTACTTTCAGAAAATAGAAGGTGTATACAAGTAAATGTGCTCACTTTTCCTTGTTGATTTTTAAATTTAAAATGGTAGTAAATTTAAAATAATCACTCAAAGATCTTCTTGTAATTTTTCCCCAATTTTCGTAGTGACTTTTTTTTGTAATGGGGCATAATGGCATGAGTTAGCAATTATGTCAATGTGGCATGTATATGAAATAAATTACATACTACCAATAAGGTAGAATACCCAAACTAGAAGAAAAATACAGTGGATTCTATCAATAGAATAACACCCAATCTATATCCAAATCAGAAATAAAGAGAATTAGGGTTACCTGTGGCGGCGGCGATAGCAGTGGACAGTGACGGCGAGTGGCGACGGTCTCCCTCCCTCTTCTCTTCTCCCCCTTCTCCCTCTTCTCCCTATTCTGTTCTCCCTCGTTTTCTTTCTCTCATCTGCTGAAAGAACGAACGCCTGAGTATGAATAAGTTTTAGTTTATCAGCGACCGCCTTCAACAACCGCATGCGGTCGATGATTTTTTATGACGTGGACGATTTAGCGACTGCAATGCGGTCGCTGATATATATTGGTCGCAAAAAATAAATGCCCCAACTTTTTTTGGGAGGGAAATTAATGTCAGCGACCGATGCGGTCCCTGATCGTAAATAGCGACTAGATTAAATTACGGTCGCTGATGTTGGTCGCTATAAGTTTTATCTGCGACCGGATATGCGGTCGCTGATAGTCTTGGTCGCTATTAGGCCTTTTTCTTGTAGTGATTTCATCTATGTTTATCAAATGAGGTTTCATTCATTTCAGGGAATGGAGTAGAATTGGTCGAGCGAGATTGTTGGGTTTTCAACAAAAAATCATTTTTATTTTTTCAGCCATTAGAAGACATGATATCATTTCAAGTAACATAATTTCCTCTATCGCTTCAGGAAATATTTTCTGAACTTACACTCTAGATATTGCTACTGTAGGAGCATATTTGAAATATAGTAAATATTTTATCTAACACGTCTTCGTTAATATTTTTTTCCCCACATAATTTTAATCTTGAGCTTTTGGGAGGATTACAAATTTTTGATTCTCATATATTTCCTTTAAATCATTTCATAAGACAAGTGGGTCTTTTACATTAAGGTACTCAAATTTTAATTCTTCATGGAGATGATGGCAAATAAAAATCATTGATTTTGCATGATCCAGCAGGGATGCATGATTGACAACTTTAATTATATCTCCAAAATTATTTGCCTTTATATGAATCTCAGCATCAAGAGTTCATGACAAGTAATTCTTGCTCGATATATATGAAGGGCAACAAATTCAAATTCATAAAATTTTACATTTATATATATTATATAATTACATAAGAAATTAAATAACTAAATATAAATTTATAAGAAGCCAATAAAAGTATTTAACCATTCTCTAGTCACTTTCAAAGAGAGAGAATTGGGAGGTGGAGTGATTATTTATTTATACTATTACTACTATATCACAAAAGTAGTGTAATTACGTAATTTGTACTCTCAGAGACTTCAAAGTTGTGCATTACCATTATTGTCTCACTCGCCTTTTGTTAAATAAAATTTATATGTATATCAAATTTAATTGTAATGAAATAATACTTACTGTGACGCCCCCAAAAATAGGTATACATCACCCATCTTGGGTCGCCACTTACATGGTACAGAATTTAAATACAACTTATTAACATAACTGTCGTGTACAATACGACATAAACTGTGAGTTTAAATACAAATATCGTCTACTAGATATTATACAAACTCAAAAAAAGTCCTCATTACAATTATTATCACACTATTTCACAGAATAGTGAGGACTACTAATGCTATCTTCAGGACCATCACTCGTTTCCCCGACTCGTCCCAGCTATATTCTCATTTCACGAAGAGAATAAAGAAAGAAAGGGTGAGCTCAACTAGCCCAAAGAAGAAATATTATGACTAAGATAATGCGTAATAAATTATCAATAGTCTTCAACAATGTTAAACCGATAAAATACAATAGACAACCGGTTTAATCTGCATGAATAAGCAACCCATTAAAAGAGTCAAGTAGAAAATAAAGTCTACTATCTTTTAGGTTTTAAAAGGTTTTTCATCATCATGTATAAATTTGAGACTCGGCTTTAATAAATATTCCACATCATCGAATCACCCTCGCACTACTGCCAAGGATATTCTTTAGTATCACGACCACAATTATTCATGCACTACGGGCAAGAATATTTGTGTATTCATTAATGGTCATGATCATGCCAACAACTCATCCATCAATGCACTACGGCCATCGAGGATTTTTACCACATCATTTGTAACATTACGATCATGATTACAATCAATAGTCTCTCGGTCATAATCATACCAAGTCCATCTATGCACTTTCTGAGCCACGCATGATGACTTTCAACATAATATAAACATGAGGATGATGACAATGATATAAGAATTCAATAAAACAAGTTCAAGAATTATTTTATCCGGAATTATTAACGTCCAAATTATCAACATGATATCTGTTTTGTAGAGTAAAATTCAAGAATGATCGTAAGAATATTTCCATGAAAAGATCTTTGGATGAAACGCAAATATCAAGGATATTCCACTAATTTTATGGAGTATAGAAGTCAAAGTTTTAACCAACTGGGTATAATAAAGAATAGAATAACAAAAGAAATCACCATGCATGCGATAGATCCGCACAGCAAAAGTTATTCCAACAGTAATAATAAATAACGGAACCGGTCGGTAAAAGCAAACGCATTGCATGGATGTTCAACAATAATAATAAAGAATGGAACCAGTCCGGCGTAAAACACATGCATGTGATGTTCCAACAGAATAATAATAAAGATTTTAACCCGGTCCTGTAAAACACATGATGTGATATTCCAAATGTAATAATAATAAAGATGGAACCAGTCCTGTGTAAAACACATGCATGTGATGTTCCAATGTAATAATAGAAGAATGTCACCAAGTATAGGGTAAACCACAGATATCAAAGTTATTCCAATGAGAATAATAAGCAATGGAATAACAACAGTTTCTCTTCATGAATAAGAAAGAATAACACCCTTACATTTGGTAGGAGATTGAATATGCGCAAGAAGGTGTAGTAACAAAATACTCTTCTTCTTTCTCTCTTATTCTCTATACTTTCTCTCTCTATAGCTTGAATGAATTAAGTGAAAAATAATGAAGCCCTAGGCCTCTATTTATAGAAGATTTCTAGCTTAAGACTTTTCGCCGTGTGAAAAGCGCAAGTGGCTTGACGACTAATAATGTGAAAAGAAAAGTGGTTTGGCGCTTTTGTAATGTGAAACGACAAAGTGGTTCGGCGCTTTTGTAATGTGAAACGACAAGTGGTTCGACGTCTGGGTAAAGGTAATTACTATTAACGAAGGTAAATACTATTGACGAAGGTAAATACTATTCACAAGGGTAATTACTATCGACGAAGGTAATTACTATCGACGAAGGTAAATACTATTCACAAGGGTAATTACTATTAACGAAGGTAATTACTATCGATTTGAGGTAAATACTATTGAATGAAGAGACTCTTAGATGATGACATATGAGCCCCCAATAAAATAATCAAACTTACCACAAATCATTTTTTTCATCAACACATAATTAATCTTTCAACAATTATTAATCATTTATAACTTGTTGTCTCAATTATTGATTTAATACTATAACATATTATACGTATGATAATTGTGACAATAATTGAATCAATAATATAAGAGATATGATCAGTTAATTATCGTAGCAATAATTGAGCATAGTGAAAGTGACTTCTCACGTAAGCATCAATAATCAATACCGTGTGCTACTATGCAACCACGCCAGACATCGCATACTTTTACCACCGGGTAGTTCAACAGCTTTAACGGTAACACCTCCGCCGTTATTTTTATAAAATATTTTTGTCGCTTTTCTCTGTCAAATAATAATTACATTGTGGGGTCCCCAATGATTGAGTAGTTATGCGAATATTCCCTAACAAAAAGAATATTCCCCACCAAACGAATATTTTATAACAACTTGCATACTTTGCAAAATTTATAAATATTACCCACAACTATAACATTATATCAAATTTATTCCATAATATTCAAAAATAATATTTATAGAAAAATTCATCTTTATTTATAAAAGTCAGGTCTTACAACCTCCCTTCTTATGAAAATTTCGCCCTCGAAATTAGGGTACGTGACTGGTATGTCAAGAGGTAAGGATACCTTGATTTCATTTCGATTCTAACTCCCAAGTCATTTCCTCAACATCGTGGTTCCTCCACAAAACTTTGACTTGAGGTATAACCTTGGAGCGTAGAATATGTTCCTTCTTATCAAAATTTGAACAGGAACCCTCTTCATACGTCAAATCTTCACTATTTCGTCCTGGGTTCTAACTCAATAATATGGTTCGGGTCTTTCACATATTTACGTAACATAGATATGTGAAAAATGTTATGAACACGAGATATTTTTGGCGGTAAAGCGAGTCTATAGGCCACAGTTCCTACTCGATCGAGGATTAAAAATGGACCGATGAATCGAGGATTAAGTTTTCTTCTCTTTCCAAATCTTGTAACTCCTTTCCATGGAGCAACTCTTAACAACACATGATCTCCTATATCGAATTCCACGTCCTTTCGATGAAGATCGGCATAACTCTTTTGTCAATTTTGTGAGGTTTTTATACGTTGTCGGATCGTTTGAATCTTTTCCGTAGTCATATACGTACCAACTCCGGTCCCAACAACGTTGCTTCACCCACCTCATCCCAAAGATACCGGAAACGACACTTTCTTCCATACAATGCTTGAATAGAGCCATGCCAATACTTGCTTGATAAGCTGTTGTTATAGGAAAACTCCACCAATGGTAAGAACTTTTCCCAACTCCCCTGAAATCAAGGACACGAGTCTTAATAGATCTTCAAGAGTTTGAATAGTCCTCTCCATTGTCAGGTCTGTCTGAGGGATGATATCTGAAGCTAAATCGTAAGTCTGTGCCCATAGCTTTTTGCAAACTAACCCAAAATCGTGAAGTGAATCTTGGGTCTCGATCGAAAACTATGGATACCAAAGATACCATGCGATCTTACAATCTCGTTTATGTACATACGAGCAAGACGTTCAAGTGTATAAGTTTCTCGTGTCGGTAAGAAATGAGCGGAACTTGGTCAATCTATCAACAATGACCCATATCGCATCAATGCCTTGAGAAACCTTAGGAAGACCGTGAATCTAAATCCATGGTAATGTGCTCCCACTTCCATTCCGAATTTCAAGTGGTTGCAATGGACCTTTTGGTACTTGATGCTCTGCTTTAACTCGTTGACAAGTTAGACACCTTGAGATAAACAAATACTATCTTTCTCTTCATATTGCTCCACCAAAATGTATAGCCGAATATCATGATACATTTTGGTACTCCCGAGATGGATTGCAAATGGTGTATTGTGAGCCTCCATCATGATATTATACTTTAAATCGTGGTCGTTAGGAACACAAAAGTCCGGAGTTGACTCAAGTATTCCTTCTTCATCGATTCTTGCTTCCTAAGATAAGCACCTTCTTGCACTTTCTTCCTCATACGCATCGCCTCCCAAGTCTCAGTAGCTTGAGCGGCTTTTTAACTTTATCGATTAAAGTCGGTTCTA